>JBBBDQ010001243.1:0-485000 GCA_037127315.1 Ascarosepion bandense | reverse complement strand
GAGAAAAGATGAATTAATACTATTCTCAAGGGTATTTGCACATAAGTGAATGTTACAAATTCAGCCGCGATTTGAACTAAGCTCTCTGTTCTCTTGTTCAGAGCTGATATCCACTACAATGCACAATTCTTAGTACAGAGCTTTAGTTTTCTTATTCAATTTATTGTATATTTTTTTAAGTACTGAATTTTGATATTTGAAATAAACTTTGTCAGATTTAGTTTATGGATCATTATGTCGTCTTTTGAGTCTTTACATTGTCATATGGAGCACAAAACAGGAAAATGAATTCATGCAGCACTGCCAATAAATGTTTGTACAGATATGTTGAATTACTTTCAATCATCATTGGTTATTTTCAGGAATAGAATCATGTTTTCAAGCTGCTTGAAATACATATATAATATTTTGCAATGAAATTTTTGTGGTGGTATTTTAAAAAAATTTTTTTTTATTCATTTAACCCCAAGCAAGGCATTCCACTGCCATTATTGTGCAGGGGGTTACATAGGGGAAAGTAATGAGAAAGAGTGGTTAGGGGCTTACATAGGGGAAAATGATGAGAAAGAGTGGTTAGAGAGTTACATAGGGGAAAGTGATGAGAAAGAGCGGTTAGGGGGTTACATAGGGGAAAGTGATGAGAAAGAGTAGTTTAGATATAGGAAATATCAGAAGGAGGGTGATAGACAGGTAAGGATACCGAGGATGAGGGTTGGGTAGATGGGAAGAGTGTTTGAGAGAATGGGTGTGAGTTAGTGTGTTAGGAGGTGCCTATTGACCTTACATTTAAACTCCTGGAGATTGTAGCTGTCAGGGAAGCAAGTGTATGGAAGGGAATTCCACAGGCAGGAAGTGTGAGAAAAGAAGCTGTTGGAGTAGATATGCTTAATAATTGTTTAATATGTTTTATTCAAACACTGATGTTTCATGAAACATTTGTTATCTTTTACAAAAACAAGAGATTATTCACATTTGAACTAATATCCTTATCTTTGTTGTTATTATCCAAATGTTACATCAGTTGTGCTTTCCAGCCTTATTTAAATGTATGAGTGTTTGAGTAACCTTCATGAAAATTTCAAACTTAATCCTTTATTTATTTTACAGAAGTAGATTGTTCTTATTCTATTTTTATGTCTAGGATATATAATGATGATATCTCTAGGCATGAAATCTTGTTATCCTCATAAAGATGAGGACAACAGTCAAAACAATGTAAATAATGTAAATACCTCATCTCAGAAATATAAACAAATATATCTTTTTTGTTTTTTTTGTAGTCCTATTTAATTATTGATCATTCTGTTTGTATGGATTATGAATATGTACTACCAGGCATAGAGATTGAACTCATGATTCCTATATCATCAAATTTATGAGCCAATGCTTTAATCTACTAGATTTCAATCCCTTTTCAAAGTTCAGTTATCCATGTCTACTGTACAGGTGAAGAGGCTCATCCCTTGTTCCCTGTTTAGGATGTGGTTTCCGGCTTCTCTTTTCCAATCTTTTCACTCTTACATAGCCCCCTGCACATCAGTGACATTACTGCCTTGCTCGGGGTGATATGATTAAAAAAAAAAAGTGTTCAATTCCTAGGTTTAGTCGTACAGAATCAGACTCAGTAAAAACATGGCTAGTAATAACTGAAGAATACTAAAACAGAATAAGATGAAATATCCCAAAAAATATGAGCAGCAAAAACAGAAAAGCCTACCAGCATCAGTCAGTTAAGTGCCATACTTGAAACACGCTTGGGTGATCATGTCTCGAAAGAGACATGACTGAACAGACAGAAGATTATCCCACAGTAGGTTGCCATTGCTTTCTGCGGTAGACTGGTTGCCAGCCAAGGCTATGGAACCCAATCTGTCCTGTTATTTAACCCATAACTGGAAGGAAGAGATGGATTAATACCTTTCTCAAGGGTATTTGTCCGTAAGTGAATGCAATGAATTCAACTGGAATTCGAATTTGATAGATAAAGGGTAAAATTTGAAACAGATATCTGAAAGAAAACTGAAATACTGTGATAATCATAATAAAGATGAGGACATTGTAAATAATGTAAATCACAAAAACATTATTAAATAGTTATGTTAGCCACGTATACCACACATTCTCATAGATTGATCTGTGACTAGTCAAAACTTAATGAAATACATGCATATATCAAGCATCACATCACAAACAACCCAAATACAACTTTCAATGTAAATATTAGCTGATAATACAAAAAATATTATACAGAACTCATTGCAAACAAATACTCAAAATTCTAAAGGCCATTATAATAAAAAAGATACAGCCTATATCAAATAAAATATATTTCTACACAAGAGATGATATATTAAAATGTGTATGAAATATTTAACATGCATACAGAAAGAACGCATGTATAAATATTCGATACATGCTATCATATTTGTCATATGTGAAGTCGCTTTGAACTAATTACAATTCTAATTCTTCTTCTTCTATGTGCCCTGTCCCTTAAGGACGTAGGCGATCATGGCTTTCCACGTTTCCCTATCCCTGGTGGCTCTGAGTACACCTGTTACATCATGCAATCCTCATTCCGTCATCCACCTGATTAGGTCCTTCAAATATGTAATCCATTGCTTTCCCCTCTCTCTTTTTCCCTCTATCTGGCCTGTTAGTATCAGATTCTCCAAGCCCTCCTTCCTCATAGCATGTCCCAGGAACTTCAGCTGTCTCTTTTTGATGCTCAGTATTAATTTCCTTTTTGTTTTCATCATTTCCAAGACCTCATCATTGCTCACATGCTCGATCCATAAAATTGGTAGTTGCATTTTAATGTTAGTTACATTAATAATTCCATTGAAGAATGTATCTTACACAATAAATATTTCTAAACATTGTCTTCTTTTTATCAATGAACCTAACCCTTTTCTATTAATCACATAGTGAACATTATACAGTGAAAACTTAAAATCAAAATTCAGCTAACAGTTAATTCCCACTTATATGGTTAGAGACAGGCAAAATTGTTAGTTATTGGACAAAATTAATAATTAAACTTAAAGACAGTTAAAATTTCTAGGGCACATAATAAGGAAAGAGGGCTTGAAAAATTTGATACTTACAGGGCATACTGAAGGCAAGAAGGACAGAGTAAAACAATGCATAACCCACCTAGTGAGCTTGAGTAAATGAATAGTAGAACAGGGTTTAGGAAAGATAATAAAAAGAGAAAATTTATTAAGAGTTACAAAGAATAGGGAATTATGGAGAGCCATGATTGCCAATGTCTTAAAGGGGTCTGGCACACAGAAGAAGAATACACCAATTATCACAAACCAAACCATAATTTTCAAACAATAAAAAAAATATCTATAAAACTTACAATATTCTTTTTTATAATCTCTTATTTCAGACACAACACAGCATTGTATGCTTGAACATTTTGTTTTTGATGAACTTTAAAAGATATATTCAGTAAGTTTATCAATAGATTTTTTTCTCTTTCCAATGTCAAACATTTTCTAAACACAATCATTTATACAGTATTTTTTGTCATGAAAACTACTTTAACAGCCAAACCCCATTTTTGCACTTACACTTCAAACTATATCAACTTATATAACTTATATAAATCTATATAAATATCAGCATGATATTTATATGAATTTCATGTTTTTTATTACTGATAAAAATGTTCTCTTTTTTGTATTTTGTTTAAAGATGCTTTGAGGTAATTATTTAAAACTTAGTACTTACTTATCATTTTGCTAACTGCTTCTATAATAAGAGGAAAAGTAAAGGAACATCCCCAAAATCTTCTCTCACTGAACTTTGGGGAAATATCTATCTAAACTTATTTATAAATGGAACTTTGTGTGTGTGTGTGTGTGTGTGTGTGTGTGTGTGTATCCATTACCTATAGACTCCAAAGCGGCTGAACTGATTTTCTTGAAAATTTACACAGTTGTACTATAAGCGTCTGCGAGTGTTCTTAGCTAGATTTTGTGTCAAGGTACCCCCGATAAATATCAATAATTGACAAAATTGGGTTATAGAAGGAGTGGTCCAATTTTAATCAAATTTGATACACTCATGGACAAAGACAAAAGAAACGATATTCAGAAGTTTCAAGGTTGCAGTTCTTACAGTCGTGCAGAAAATCGATAATATATATATATATATATATATATATATATATATAAAAGGCAAGATGTTTGTGTGTGTGTGTTTGTTTATCTGTCTGAATGCCCTTTATACAAATCCACAATTTTTATCCGATTCCCACCAAACTTCACACAAATATTCTTTAGGCTGAGTCTGAGCTCCAGGACCATGGATTAGTTTTAAAGCTTTCATTACACCCGAGCAACACCGGGCAATACTGCTAGTAGCATCATAGATTCATATTGAGACTAACTAAACATTTTACTGTATACTTTTTCACCATTACAAATAGTGAAATTTAAAATATTAAAATTGTACTTGATTTGACTTAGTAATTTTTTTAAATCAGTTATTTTACTTATTAACATTTTGGAAAAATATATGGCAGATGATCATGAAAAATAAAAAATAAAATTAATTCCCACAATTCCATAATAAAAAGGCAACCATCCTAATGGCAGGAAATTTACAGACTTTCTTACAAGGAGTGCACATAGAATTCTGAATGAAGACCACAGATAAGTCTTAGACAAATATCACTCTCATGTTTAATATTACCTTACGTGATGTCAGTTCTTCAATACGGCTGTGAATGCTGGACAATATCATCGAAAATGAGGACAAAACTGGAAGCAGCCAAAATGTGGTTCTACAGAAGGATGCTACAGATATCGTGGACTGAGCATACAAGCAACGACGAAGTGTTAGAAAGAATGGCAACAAAAAGGAAATTGATGCTGAGCATCAGGAAGAGACAACTGAAGTTCCTGGGACATGCAATGAGGAAGGAGAGCCTGGAGAACCTGATACTGACTGGACAGATAGAAGGAAGGAGAGACAGAGGAAGGCAGCGGATAACATATTTGCAGGGTCTGATCAGGTGGATGACGGAACAGGGGTTGCCAGGAACAACAGGAACAAACATACTAAGAGCCACAAGGGATAGGGAGACGTGGAGATCCATGATCGCCTACATCCTGAAGGGACAGGGCATATAGAAGAAGAAGAATGACAGACTTTATCACTTGCAAATAATTTATTCATTCACCAAAACAAACACAAAAAGACTTACTTTTGTTTTTTCATTTTGCAATGAGAGCATGTAGAATTGAACAGCTCCACAGATAAGTCTTAGACAAATATCACTTTCTCATGTTTAATATTACTTTTTAATGATAGACTTATCATTTATAAATAATTTATTCATTTACCAAGACAAACACAAACCAGAAACATTTTCTAACAACCTTACTACAAGAACTTTCATACAACTCCCAAACTTGTACAACCAAACCCTTCTAATAATAAATTCTTCTGATTTATATATTCATAATTTATTTGTTTAGACATTCATGGTTTTTCCTTGGGGATGCAGGTTTGAATCTTGCCATAGGATGCTTATTTTTTTAACAAGATTTCTTGAATATTAAGGCCAGTAGATATAAATAAATATACTGTTCAACAATAAGAACAGAGTATCTACTCAAATATAAGTATGTATTAAAAAATAACATTTAAACAAATAAATTAGAAATATGTCAGATTTAATCCATTTCCCTAAAAAATATATTCATAAACGTCTCACTTTTTTGTTATAATACTGAGATCCAAAGATGCATTCAAAAAGCTAAGCAGAGTATTAAAAGAGGGAAAAATTTCATTATAAACAAAGAAAAGACTATTAAACTGTTATGGGATATCTGTCCTCTTGTATTGCAGTGAATGCTAGACAATCACTTAAAAGATGAAGATTGTCCTGTTGGCAGGGCTTTAGAATACACTGACTGCACCTCTGCAGGGAGTAGAAGTCCCCCAAGAGGGCCACCTGTTTGCCATGAGTGGTAACCTTTGATGCTTGAGGATGGGATCCTGGTGGTTGAGGGTTTTAGAAGTTGGAATATACATATACTCCTAAACTCAAATGCACCACTTTGGCCCCTACTTGGGCTAGACAGGTGGTTAGAGAGGCCCAATCCACTCAACTGACTGGTCATGTAAAGCCCTAAAAAAATAAAGAAAATATCTCACAGTTACCATATCATACATTAAACTGACTTAAAAGAATCTGACATGGCTGTTTCAACCTATAAGGAAATTCCATACTTGGGTGGACGATCCTGGATATAACAGGTGCTTGGAATCTTGCCCAAATTTGAGTATACCAGTCATGTAGCCATGGAGGAATAGAAGTATCATATCCTAAAAGACATGCACATGATGGAAATGAAAGGAAGAATGGCTACATTCATCCAAAACTTCCTATCAAATCAAAACCAAATATTCAAAGTCCAAAATGGAAATGCAACATCAGACACATACAAGCAGGAGGCAAGAGTACCTCAAGGTAGCATTTTATCAGTTACATTATTTATTCTCAAAATAAATAGTATTATAAAAACTTAATACACGAATTGAAAAATCCCTATGTAGATCATCTCTCAATGTCATACTCATCACCAAACATGTCTTCCCTTGAAAGATATATACAAATATGTTTAAACAAGATAGAAAGATGGACAAATGAAAATGGACTCTGTTTCTCCAAAACTAAAATGTGTGCATTTCTGCAAAAACTGAGTCTACCCACTCAATGTGGAATTAAAATTAAATGGATACTTAACTTCCATCTGGGAATTATACTAAATAGAAAACTTAACTTCAAGGCACACATTGATAATCTTAAGGAAAAATGCCAAAGAGCTTTGAAACTTCTAAAAGTAACATAAAAACTGAATTGAGGTGCAAACCAAAAAGTAATTCTCAGAATATATACAACATACATCAGATCAAAATTAGACTATGGATACATTATTTAGAGTGTTCTATGTCAATCTTATCTTAAAAAACTGCAAGAAGTGAGATTAAGTCTTGGAAAACTTTCAGATATTGCCTATGCAATGTCTCTATATAAGCATATCACTCAATAAGTCCCAGGCCTAACAATTAAATGGCACCACTAATAAAAAATCCAAATGATTTTTATGAAGTATTAACCTTTAAATGACATGTTTCAAAATTTGGACCAAATTGGATTATTAGTTTACAAATTCCAGTTATTCAAGTGAAGCTACTCTTGCACATTTTCAAAACAATAGAAAAATCTGAATTTCATACATTGATAAACCATTGCTTTCTGATGGAAAAAAATACTGTTCAAGCAAAGCAATGGCTTGATAAGTTATTCGGACTCTGTACTGTCAAAAACAATGGTTAAGAGGTGGTATACTGACTTTAAATGTGGTCATACAGACACAAATAATGCTGAATGCTTAGGTTGCCCAAAATGGGTATTTGTCCTTGAAAACACCAAAAACATCCACAAACTCATTTTAGCTGATCATAAATTGAAGTTGTGGGAAATAACAGAGGAGCTGAACATAGCAGAAAGCAGTGTATTTACCACTTTGCATGAACATTTGTTAATGAGAAAGCTATGTTCAAAGTGGGTGCTGCATTTGCTCACAGTCAATCAAAAACAAGAACGTGTTGATAATTAAGACTGTTGTTTGCAACTGTTTCAACACAACAAGGAGTTTTTGCATAAATATGTGAAAACGGATGAAATATGGATCCATGACTTTGCTCCAGAGTCAAATCTGTAGTCAGCAGAGTAGACAGGAACAGGTGAAAGCCATTCAAAGCAACCAAAAACACAAACATCAGCAGGCAAGCTTTTGGCCACTGTATTTTGAGATGCGTAAAGTATTTTGTTCATCGGTTATCTTGAGAAAGGAAGAACCTTCAATAGTGAATATTATAGAGCATTATTGGTGTGTTTGAAGGAAAAAATTACCCAAAAACGGTCACACATGAAGAAGGAAAAAGTGATCTTTCACCAAGATAACACACCATGTCACAAGTCGATCACAATGATGGCAAAACCACATGAACTGCACTTCAAATTGCTTCCGCATCTACCCTATTCTCTAAATCTGGCCTCCAGCAATAACTGGCTGTTTAAGGACCCCAAAAGAATGCTCCAGGGAAAGAGATTTGGCTCCAATGAAGAAGTTATATTGGAAACTGAGGCATATTTTGAGGCCAAAGACAAATTGTTCTCCAAAAAAGGCATCAAATTGTTAGAGAAACATTGGAATCAGTGTATCCCCCTAGAAGGAGACTATGTTGATGAATAAAGTTGAATTTTGCCTAAAAGTTGTTGTTTTATTAGTTAGGTCCTTGATTTATTGCATGATGTGTTAGCATTTGTGATAATAATAATTAATCTGCCTTGATTTAAATATAAATTTCTATTTCCTTACCCTCATATTATAATTCTCCCTGTTTTTCCCTAAGTTAGCACATATGTTTTGATTTACTATTACACCAGACAAATAATAGACCATACTTTCTTTACACTGTTCAGACTGTTGTCCTCATCTTTATTGCCATGCTTATGACATTTTGGCCATTGTATTGTCTGCCCTTCTTCAGGTGCTAGGAATTTTGAACCAAACCTTTTACTCCTAGCATCTGAAAAAGGCTGGAGTGTACAATGGTTGAAATGTCTTAAACATGACAACGAACAGTTCGAACAGTGTAAAATATTACCTCATCTCAGAAGTATAGACAATAGACCATGATGTTTTGGTTGCAAGGAAAACAGAAGATAAAGTTATATCAGCAACATCGTCTGATTTTAGTGAGAAAAAGAAAGCGTAAATAATTATTAAAAAGAAAAGGAAGATAGCAGATATATTAACACTGTCATGCATTTAGCATCTGCTTCAGTGAAATAAAAAACCTTGGCAGTTTTTAATCTTTTCGTTTGTATCCTCCTACTTCTTTAAATAATTACCTGCATTCATCCTTATGTTTTTTTGTAATATTTTCTTATACATGTTAATCTCAAATATTTAGTTTAAATTTGTTTGTGACCACAATGTGGTTGCCCCACAGCCAACACTTGAGTAATAAATATATTATTCTTGAATCTTTTATTGATTGTTATGTAGTCTATTTGGTTGTTTTTGTCTCTGCCTGAGCTTTTAAAAGAAATTTTTCCCTGCAAGAGAGTAAGAGAAAAAAAACATTACCTCTATTTTTTATTAAATCATTTTCCCCTAAGCAAGGTAGGAATGCCACTAGTGCGCAGGTGGTTATAGAGAGTTAGACTGAAAGAGAAAACTGAAAATAAGGAGGTTTGAGGAAAGGACAAAAGATGAATGGGTCTCAAGAAGACAGAAGATGGTGATTGAGGTGGCATTTCAGTTTTTGAAGATTGCAGTTATCAGGAAAACAAGGAAATGGAAAGGAGTTCCACAGGTGGGAAGTGCGAGAAAAGAAACTGTTGGAATAGAAGTGGCAGTTACACTTAAATATTTCAACAGTAAAAGGGACCTAGATGCTACTCTAGTAGCACACTGAAATTCATGTAGTCAGGGCACCATGGAAAAAAGTTTGGTAAATGTTCGTTTTAACTCCCGACGACTTTCCCCTTCAAATTTATCCAAAATAGCATTATCTCTGTGCAAATGTATATGCTGAACTCAAATCAACAATTAGTTATTGAAGAAACTTACCTTTTTTAATGTAAATGTCCATAAAAAAACAAACTATATCTTGCACTTTTTCTCTCCCATAACTCTCACAAAGTCATGAAATTAACTGCAGAATGACGTACTGTGTAGGCAACAAATTTCGGCCGATTTACTTCCACCTGTTTACTTCTGGTTAGGAAAGTAATGCACAGGTTGAGAAATACAAAAAAAAAAGTGCATTACTTTCCTAACCGGAAGTAAACAGGCAGAAGTAAATCGGCCAAAATCAGCTGAAATTCGTACCCTACGCAGTACGTCATTCTGCAGTTAATTACATGACTTCGTGAGAGTTATGGGAGAGAAAAAGTGCAAGATATAGTTTGTTTTTTTATGGACATTTAGATAAAAAAAGGTAAGTTTCTTCAATAACTAACAGTTGATTTGAGTTCAGCATATACATTTGCACAGAGATAATGCTATTTTTGGATAAATTTGAAGAGGAAAAGCCGTCGAGAGTTAAAACGAACATTTACCAAAAGTTTGTCAGAGCTGTTGCCATGAAAATATATTGTTTGATTATAGAAAAAGATGCATACAAAAACAAACACAATACAAAACTAAAAAGTGAAATTTGAAAGTCAGAAACATATATTACATAGACATAACAAAGTACAAAATACAGTTTTTACAAAAAATGTTTTCATAAAAAAAATTTTTGTTGTCATTATTATGAATAAAATAAGATAACAGATCAAAACAAGAATTATAGGTTTTTAAAAAGATATATAATACAAACTTCCAGTAATTAAAACAAAATTTTGAGAAGGTAATACAAAAACTTTGAATAAGGTTGAAAATACTCTTTAAAAAGGTGCATCCATCTTATTGAAAGATGAAAAAAAAAAGAGAAGGGCATTGGGAAATTCACTGGGACTTTTAACAAATTTAGTTTTTTTAGAACACAGTTCTATTCACAGGTTTAACTTGATTCACTTCTGGTTGCTTCTTCTGTGAGAAACAAACCAGCTCATGCACAGGTGACAGTCAAAAATAGCTACTCTTGCTGAAACCTTATTTTTATGTCTTCCAGTCACACTTTTAAAGCCTTCTCATCTTCTTACATCTTTGAAATTTGTTACTTTCAGGTAAAATATTATTAAACCTAACATGTTCACTGAACCGTCTTCTTATATATTCTCTGAAAAAGACTCGGACATATCTCAACTTTTTAAATTTACAATGGTAGAAGCCACTTTTTGATTGGCCTATAAATACTAAGTGTATATATGTTACAAATTTGAAAAAGAAATCACAAACTGTCTGCCTTGGCTAAATTATTTTTCACTGGTTCTTTTTGAGTCAATTCTGTATTTAGAAACTTTGACAGAAAAATGTATCACATCAAATTTATTTTCCTTAACTGACTGGCTTTCTTTTAAATACACTTGTTTCAAAAGTAGGTATAATAGACAACTCTAGACTGTTATAATATTCATTTATTTGTACTTTATTAATTATTATTTTTAATTATTTTGTATTACTAATAAAATATATTTTATACTTTTGGATGACATCTTTTGCAATTCCAATGCACTTTTAGATTTTGGTGGCACCAAAGACAGGAACTTTAGAGTTTATCAAGAATTTTCTTACAAATTTTCTTTCTGTAACATCTTATTCAAAAACTGGGAAAATGTAGTAAAGATTAAAACTGACAGACCTTGTTAGTTAAATTCAATAAAACTTGTTTAAATGAATTCTTGCTGCCTAAATAAACATTCAACTTATACTAACAGTATAGACTGGCGTTGCTCGGGGGTAATGAAAGCTTTAAATTTGATCCATGGTCCTGGAGCTCAGACTCTTTGGATGTTGGCACGAAAGACTAAAAAGCAATAGTTGTTTCCAGTTAAAGTGAAACCGTAGATTGAAAAAAAAATGAATGGATGTAAGTCAAATTTTGAAGTTTTGTGAGAATCGGAGAAAAATTGTGGATTTGTATAAAGGACATACACATAGATAAACAGACACACACACAAACATCTTGCCTTTTATATATATATATATATATATATATATATTATCGATTTTCTGCACTATTGTAAGAACTGCAACCTTGAAACTTCTGAATATCGTTTCTTATGTCTTTGTCTATGAGTGTATCAAATTTGATTAAAATCGAACCACTCCTTCTATAACCCGATTTTTTCGATTATTGATTTTCGATATTTATCGGGGGTACCTTGACACAAAACTTAGCTAAGAACACTCATAGATGCTTATAGTACAACTGTGTAAATTTTCAAGAAAATCGGTTCAGCCATTTCGGAGTCTATAGGTAATGGACACACACACACACACACACAGAGTTCCATTTATAAATAAGTTTATATATATATATATATATATATATATATATATAAAAAACCCATATATCTGAATATGTAGATTAATTTTTGTAATCACTTAAAAATAAAATAAAATTCATCCTTGATAATGGATAAAAAAAAAGTAAAAATATAGCTGAAAGTGTTTTGGTAAATAAAACATTCAAACAATTTTTATATAATTTTATATAATTTTTATACAATTTTTATATAATTTTTATATAATTTTATATAATTTTTATACAATTTTTATATAATTTTTATATGTACTGAAAATAAAAATTACATGAAAAATTATATAGTAAAAGTACAGTAAATGTCTATCATTTTTAATGAAACTTTCATAAAAGAGGGATTGCAGCCTAAATACACTATATATATATATATATATATATATATAGTAATCCACAGACAGATCTGTTTCGCTATATCACAACTCATCAGTACGGTTAGACTCTGATTGCTTCTAACTCAGGATTGAAACCCGACCGAAGTGGCATCAGTTGGTGATTCTACCTCTGGGCCATGGGCACATGGTAGAAGAAGGCAGACTTTTTAGCATGTATATTTTCATTATACACGCCCAATAGCCAGAATGCTCTAATTCATTAGTGAATGAGCGATGTGTACATGCCAGAGTGTAGCTACTCACACTCCACCCATGTCTATTGAACAGGTGAAGAGGCTCATCCCTTGTTCCCTGTTTAGGATGTGGTTTCTGGCTTTCTCTTTTCCAATCTTTTCACTATTACGTAGCCCCCTGCACATCAGTGGCGTTACTGTCTTGCTTGAGGTGATACGATTAAAAAAAAAAAATATATATATATATATATATATATACATGAATATTGATAACTGAATAGTTTTATAGTACTGTTTATTTAAAAAGTTATGTTTACAAATTTGGTTAAATATCAATGAAAGTTCTTTGTTAATTATTTTCTATTTATCTTCTTGATGTTTCTGATTATTTTCTTAATTTCAGGTTCATATTTTACCTGAATAAAAGCATAGTTTTAGTCATAATCAGAGACTTTTGCTTATGATGTTGGTTTCATTTCAAATAGTGTGTATTCACTTCCAAATATGGTGTCTTGGTATATTTGTATGCAGATACAAACATATATATGAATTCATATACAGATTTGAGCTCACAAACACACATATTAAGACCATTAAATCATTTTAAAGTAGTCCACAGTTTATGTAAATAACACCAGGTGATCTAACCAACACCTTTTGCATTAATCTGGATTATTTCCAATATAACTCTTTGCAGAATGTTAAATCGCTACCATTCGACTAGACACTGACCAAAATTAATTGACCCCCTATGCAAGCAGTAGCAACAACTATAAATCTTTTGGTAACCATTTCAAATATTCTCTTGAGAAATATTTCTTCAAGCATGGAAGTTGTTTTTATTTAAGAAGACTTCTACACTTATAACAATATATTTATCTTAAAGTTGTCATCTTTTGAATATTTTCCTTCTGGTTCTAGGCAATAGACTTATTCAGCAATTCTGAGAGAATTAGAAGTCCTACCAGGATTTATTATTGGTCACCACAATCTTAACTGAAGATATGCAGATGACACAGCTTATAGCAGGTGCAGAAAGGAAACTACAAGAACACCTAGAGAAGGTAGTAAAAGGAAGAAAGAAGAAAAGACTAAACATGAATTGCAAGAAGATAAAATAGATGATTTTAGCAAAAGGAGTGAGCCCGACATTCAAATTACAAATTGGAGATACCAAAATCAAATAACTATAACAATTTAAATATCTGGTAAGTGTTTTAACAGAAGGTGAAAAGTGGAATAATGAAAGATGCCTTCCAAAAACTTAGTAAAGTATTAAGAAACAGAAAATTTCATTTAAAACAAAGAGAGTACCGAACTGTTGCATAATATCAGTTCTTCTATGTGGCAGTGAATACTGGACAATCTCCTCATAGATGGAGAAGAGACTTGAAACTGTAGCTTTAGGGAGGTGGTTGATGTTTCTTGGTTCGGCCTTGTGTCAGACTTAACCACATTCCCTACAGCTTACGGGATTTATGCAGAATTATCATCAGAAGGTTGGTTGTCGGTTGGAATATGTGGAATAGTGTAAGAATAAAAATATACTTTTTGTATTTTAAAATAGAAATTAATTAAAGGGAAAGGCTAACATAAGTTGTAGGAATTAATGTGTAATTAGAAACATTAATAAAAAGTTAAGGGTAGAGTTTATACAAAATATTCTAGTAGTAATTGTTGAAATAGATAAGGAGAAAGAGAAAGAGGACAATGTCCCAGTCACTTGAAGTTTGAAGTTACATTTTAGATATGTGTCTCTCTCTTTCGCTGCTCCCATTTCTGAGTCTCTGACAAGACATTCATATGTCCTTTTGAATTTCGCACTGGATCGCCAAGTCCTTCCAAGTCTTACAAGTCGCTCTTATTCTTCAAAAATCATTTTAACATCTACTTGTGAAATCTGGTTTTGAGAAATCCTCTTTCTATTTAGGAAAACCAGGATTTTACATGTCATTGTGAATTTTTGTAAAAGTGAAGAAGAAGGTTGATTTTAATTAATTTCTTATCTGCTACAAAACAACAGAAATTGAAAATGTGAGTAATGACCAAGTTTTAGAGAAAATAGAAACAAAAAGGACATTTATATTTAACATCAGAAAGAGATAGTTGATATTTCTTGGGTATATAATGAGGAATGAAGGCTTGAAAAATCTGATACTCAGAAGACAGATTAAAGGCAAAAGGCATATATACAAGTCAACCATTCATCCGTGCATGGAGTACTGCTGCCATTTATGGTCAGGTGCTCCTACCGTTCTCCTCAGTGTTCTTGACAGGCTCCAAAGGAGAGTCTGTAATGTGATAGGTACTGATCTGGCGCTCGACTGCAGCCACTTCCCCATCGTCGAAATGTGGCCTCCCTTTGTCTGTTCTATAAATACTTTCATGGCTTCTGCTTGGACGAACTTAAGTCACTGATGCCTCCTCAACAGGTGTTTACTCGTGCAACCAGACTGGCAACTGGGTCCCACCCATTCATAGTCAGGTTAGCCAAATGCAAACGACAATTCTACTCCTGCAGCTCCTTCTCTCGCACTTCCCGCCTGTGGAACTCGCTCCCGTATTCTTGTTCCTGACAGCTACAACCTCCAGAAATTTAAATGCAAAGTCAATACTCATCTACTAACCACTGGACTCTAGCTCTCTCCCCACCCCTGTATAACCTTCCCTTTCTCTCCACCTATGTATCTGTCATCGCACCTGCTTTCTCAGCTTTCTAGTGTTCCTTTCTAACTAGGTTGTACTCCTCACTCTTTTCTAATTAATGTTTTTACATTTATGTAGCCCCCTGCACATCAGTGGCGTTTCCGCCTTGCTTGGAGTGAAATGATTAAAAAAAAAGGGGGCAGGAAAACAACACATAACCTACCTAGTGAGATTGAGTAAATGGATGGTGGAATAAGGTTTAGGAAAGATAACTTAAAAGACAAAATTTAAGAAATACAAAGAAAAGAAGATTGTGGAGAGCCATGATCACAAATATCCGGAAAGGATATTGTACATAGAAAAATTGTAGATATCCCTTTTACCGAATATGTATAAGCATAATTTATTACAAAAAAATATGTCTTAGCTAACAACAGATAAAAATGATGAATTGTGAATATAAAAAAATATTTTTTTCTTCTGAAACAGTTTTATTTGTCGTTTTTGTAAAAAATAATAAAAAACAAAATGTATCTGTAGATAAAAAAATAATTTTCTTAAATCATTAGTTTACCTTTCTTTTAATTTTGAGCGCTAAATAATTTAAAATATTCTTTTGTCATTAGATCAATTAGTCTGTCGTTGTCCTGGGTAACGTCAGATGTCCTTCATATTGGAGCAGATGGAGTGATAATTCAGGGCAAGCACCTGTGACAATGAATGTGTCTGTACCCAGAATTCCCGTGGCAGATCCGACTTCCTTCTGTGCCAGATCTGGGCAGCTATCTGTATTATGTGGATAAAGAATATTCAATTATGAAAGCTTAATCTTTGATTGATATTTACATCTACCCATTTTCTGAGCTTGTATTTGCCGATTGATCAACCCCAAGAAGACAAGGACCTAATTTATTTATTTCCAGACGGTAAGAAAGAACCCTGTTGTTCATTATTTTAAAATTTTTATTTCAATTTCATCATAGCCATCTTTCAACTGGTCTTCCTTTTTAATTTTTATTATTCTTTCTCAACTTGTCTTTTTTATTATTATCGAAAGATGAGTTGAAATATAAGAAAAATTCACGGAGATATTCCTCTTCTTAACCACTTTTAGGTGGGAGAAACTAAGAAAAATACGATTAAAAAAAAAACATGGTGCATGTAAGATCGCTACATCTAGTAACAAGATGTTCGCTTACAATACATCTTGTTCGCTAGTGTTCCAGTCTTTTATTTATTAAAAAGCTCATGATGCAAACTGAAGCTAAATTTTAAAAAGAAAAATAATATCGAAGGTAGAAGAAAATGGATTAAAATATACGATAATAATATCCATCAATGTTTAATAAAAACAAAGCAGATATTTGTGCGTGTTGGGAATGAAAGACGAGAGGAGAGTAAAACAGATGTAGAAGAACAAGTCCGCTATTGAGCACACAGAAACAAGCTTTTTAGTTGTTTGTCTCTGTAAATAATTCACGAACACACTGTCATCGTTTAGCTGTCAGATATACTAAACTATTTTTTTATTCATTTTGCTATTTGTTTCTTATTAATATTTAAAAGATGCAAGGAAATTGCAGAAAAGATGTCAGTTCGTCTATATGCCGTTTTTTTTTTATTTTTATTTTACCCACTCTGTTCTGTTGCACATGTTTCCCCTGGTAAAATTAAATATTGTATTTAAAAAGAAATATATTTTTACGGAAACTAAAAAAAATTAACGGTTGAATAGCTAAAATAAACAAAAATACAAATCTGAATAAAAAAAAAACATTCACATTTTTTTTAATAAATTGTGCAGTTGTGTTCGTGATTTTTAAAAACTCGACGCTACTACGAGTGACTGACCACGAGTTGTTAATAAAAAAAAATAAAAGTAACACATAACCATTTGAAAATAAACACTAACTATTACTGGAAAAAAAAACTTATTCACACAATTATCATAATATAAAACAAGTGTTTTGAAAACCACACACACACGTTACATTTTAGTTTTTAAAGTAGGTAGGTACATAAGAAAAAAAAACACGTGTTCGTATAAAAAAAATGTAATAATTCAAAAAAGATTTTAAAGTAATTACGATTTATAATACATCTGGTAAAATAATAGTTACTAAAAAAAACTGTGTTCCCTTTTCATTAAACAAACCTACAAAAATAATTATGTTGTAAGTTTTGAATGTCCTCAATTTACATCTGGTACTACTACAGTACAGTCAAGATCTGCAGACAAAACCGATTGCTTCACAACTGGAACGAATGGATATTTTATTCTTAGGAAAGAAAGAATGTAAATAGTTATGGAGAGAAATACATATATATATTTTTAACAAATATCTTGTGCTAGACTCTAGAGATCTACCTACAAACAAGGACGGAATCAAAAAATAGTTTTGTTTCTTTTCTTTTTTTTTTTAAGTGATTTTATTTTATTTTATTTATTTTTTTTTTTGAAACTGTAAAATTTGAATAATTTTTTTAATTTGTGAAAATAACTTTTAAAAAGTTTAAGATCATTTTTTTATCTGATTTTATTATGTTGAAAACAATTTTTTAAACAGGGGCAATTGTTTGCTTAAAAAAATTCAAACACTTTTCCCATAAAAAACGATAAAGTTTACCTTTATGAAACTTCAAAATTTAAATTAAAAGTAAATTGATCCCTGTTAGTTTTAAATATTCCAATAATTCTATTCTATATGTAACATTGTTGTGAATCACTGAAATATCTTTAGTTTTCAATATTTTAATTTCAAGTTTTAGGCCTATTAGTTTCACTGTGAAGCAAACTACCCTCGCAGATCATTGTTTTCTTTTAGGAACTTCGTTCCTCACCGAATGTTTCACCTTTAGTAGTATGAACTATAAACTTTAATTTCCCCCCTTTTAATTCTTTTTCTTTCAATTAAATTAATTATTAATAACTTACTGTTAGTTATATTGCATAAAAGGAGAAAGAAAAAAATACTGATCAAAATAAAATTTTTAGTCAGTCTCACTCTTTTTTTAGTCTTCATCTTTTAGTTGTTGTTTTTTTTTTTTTAATCTTCATTGTCGAAAATATTTTTTCTGGTTTGTTCAGTCCAGTTTTGTTAATCTTTCCCATCACCTTGTTGATTGTGAGCGAGTAAAAGGCTGAGGAGATATGTTTTTCCTATACTACTCTATTTTCCTGTATTCGTACCAACCGCCGCTCATATTTTTCAGATAGCCTACATACGAGAAAACTGACGACATCTGGAGGCCAGATCCTACCATATCGGTCGTCCTCTTTCTATTCTACTCTCTCTTTCTCCTTTTCCTTGTCTCTCTTGTTTGTGCTCTACTGTGTTGATTGACCCATTATTAGCAACACTTCTCTCGACAAACAATTAGGAGTGTATATTGCTAATATTCCTCTTTCTTTGACGGGTTTAATTCCAATTGTAACAATAGGAATGTATTTAATTTAACAATACGATTGTTAAATATATTTTAAAAGTGACAGAAGAAATAACTTTGCATTGACATTGATTTCTTATTATTTTGATTTAATTTCTATTTTTGAGATTTCTCTGTTAGAGAAAAACAGAAAGAAAAAACTTTTGAAGCACAATTTAAAAAAATATATTTTGTGGTAATGACCGAAAAACATTGTGCCAAACAAAAAGGACGGTTTTTCCCTTGACACCGCTATTACTGCATGCATTTTTGACTCCCTCAGCAGTGTTTATTTACCAGATTATAAAATTATGTGAACCAAGTACAATGTGATATTTCTTATCTATTATTTACTGTTTTAGAAAAACAAATTTGAAAAAAATCTTTTTATTAAAAAATTTATAAAACCTTAGTTTACAATATTTTGATAATTTTCTAACTTACCATGCAATATCTATTTACCATTTTATAAATTAAATAAAATGAAAAGTTTTTCTTTATTCAATTTAATAAATTTCTGTTTATAACAAAATGTATAAATCCATTTTCATGATTTATTAAAATTGAAATAATCACTTTTTAAAACAATAAACAGTGTAGTCTTCTTTCTTTTTTTTTTTTTTATAAACTGTTGTTATGCAACCACAAAAGTTAAATGTTGCCAATATTTTTTCAGATTATCACATTTCATAACAGCTAAATAGACTTTTATTAATTTTAATTAGTTTTTAAAACAAAATTTGGTAAAACGTTGATATTATGTTTCAGATAGAACTCATTGAATTTCCAAGGATCCTTTTCTCTTACCTGCTAATTATTTGTGATCCCTCCCACAAAAAAAATAAAAACATATTCTTTGTGTTGACCTTATTTACATTTGGGTTATTGCCCTCATCTTTGTTGTTATCACAATATTTTGGCCATTGTACTCTTCAGCCTTCACCAGGTTTATATTGATATGAGTAACCTATAGAGAATTCTGAACTTGTTATGGTGAAACACACCTATTTTATAGTGAATAGACTCTCCCACCTAATTTAAGTTGGAGTAGTAAGAAGAACGAGGGTCAGTCAATGTTGGACGAGAGTAGTTGACAGTTGAATATGAAAGTAGTCAGCGACCTGGCAAGATTACATTGCGTAATATATATTATATCGAGTTCCTAACATTTTGTACGTCAAACCTATTAGGACAGATTTAGCACAAATACTAGCATCCACTGCGAAAATAACTCGACAACAACTTTGGTGACGAAGATATCAAACTCCATGTGGAGAAGATAAAAAGAATTTTTTTCCACTTGCCAAAAGACAATATTGGCTATGAGGATTCAAGTATTAGACGAAGATCCAACTCACTCGGAATAATAAAGAAAATTTTTTTTTCTCTGTTTCACTCATCAAAAAACAATTTTTGGCGATGAAATTCTCACTCATATGGAGGAAAAAAATTCACTCACCACACTAATTTTGGCAACAAAGTATCGGATTCACGTTTAAAAAAAAAAAAAAAAAACTTTGCAAAAGACATCAAAATCTGTTGTATTCTCAACTGAAAGAAGAAATATTTTTCTTGATAATACAGTTTGCTCAAATAGGTCATGAATTGCAAATTCATAGGACCCCACCTCCCTCTACAGTGTTAGGTATTGTGTTAACTCTGCGAAAATGGAGGAATGTAAAAATCTATTCCTGGAATTCTTTAAGTTTCAGTCGGAACAACAGATGAAAATATCAGAGCAACAAAAAACATTCCAGATGCAGATACAGGAGGAAACTTTCAATAGACAAATGCAATTCCAACAAAAAATGGAACAGATGCATAGGGGGTTTAAAAACAAAATTCTGAAAATAACTGAAAAGAGGAAAGAGAAAAATCTACGAAATGATTCTTTCCTGGAGAATACAATATGGAATTCAATTGAAATATTCACGTACAGTCCAGATGAAGAAATAAATTTGCGGAATATTATAAAAAAATATACGGACGTGTATTACGAGGATTGCCACTCGTGGTCTGAAGGAAAGAAGGTTAGGCTTCTTTTAAGCAAATTAGGAACTGCTGAGCATAACGAATTGGTAAACTACATTTTACCGTAAAAAAACTAGCCAGTTGACTTTTACCAAAGTGGTAAATATATTAAGTGAATTATTTAGTAAAAAGACATCTCTGTTCCACAAAAGGTGGAAAAGTTTAAATCTGACAAAAAATGACGAACAAAACTATATAACATATGCAGCCAATGTGAATAAGCATTGTGAAGAATTCAAGCTGGCAGAATTAAGTGCAGACAATTTTAAGTGCTTGGTGTTTGTTTAGGAGCTGGTATCGGAAAGAGACGCAAAGTTGAGAAAATTAGTACTGGTAAAATAGGAAAGCGATCCAAGTATTACAGTACAAAAATTGGCAGAATACTGCACAAGATATGTTAGTGTAAAGAAAGATTAAAAAAGATAGAACAGTCTGGCATTTTGTATATAAGGAAAATACGCTACAAAGGAAAAAAAAGTCAGTCTACCAAAAAGAATTCTAAAATTGCGGAATATCAAGCAAAAAGTGAAATACCAGAGAAAAATAAACAATCTCACAAAGCCATGTTTTGCTTGTGGTGAACTACACTGGTACAGATATTGCAATTTTAGGAATAAAAAAATTTTCAACTGTAAAAGAATGGGACGAAAAAGCACGCATTGCAGGTCAAGAAATAAAGACAAAAAAAAATTAAAATTAAAGTCCAATGAGGTAAAAGACGGAATAACCAGAAAATTTGTTACCGTCAAAATAAGTAATAAAAATATAAAAATGCAACTTGACACGGATTTATCTATCATAAATTTGTGTACATGGAAGAAATTGCGGAAACCAACTGTAATGAAGAAAAAGAAAATCGCAAGGTCAGTGACAGGAGAAAAAATACAATTTATTAGAGAATTTGTTACAAATGTCACGTTTGTAGCAAATTCCCAAAAAACGCAAAAACCTAAACCATTTGTCGTAGAAAATACCGCAAGCTCACTTGGTACGAATTGGATAACAGAATTCCAATTATGGGATGTACTGATATATTCTGTTACAAGGTAGAGCTTAAACACCAATGCCCAAAAACTAATAAAGAAACTTAATGAAACATTTCCCGACTGTTTTTTTCTCCAGGTTTGGGTATGTGTACCAAGATGGAGGCAAAATTTCAGCTTAAAGAAAATGCTCAGGCGATATTCAAAGAGAAAAGGAATGTGCTGTTCACTTCAATTGAACAGATAAAGAATTAGACAGATTAGAGAAAACTGGTGGACTTAAAAAAGTTGAGTATAGTGAATGGGCAACACCAATGGTATACGTGAAAAAAGTCTAAAGAAATTCATGTTTGTGCTGATTTTTTGACGTGTTTGAACGTGGCACTCAAAGGTTATAATTATCTCCTACCAACAGCAGAAGAAATATTTGCGAAGCTAAATGGAGGCACAATATTTTCGGAAACAGACCTCAGTGATGCATATCTGCAAATACTGGTAGAAAAGGAAATGTCAAAACTTTTGTGTATAAACACACATCAGGGTCTGTATAAATTTAACAAACTACCTTTTGGGATCAAGGTCACACCCACCATTTTTCAGCAAGTAATGGATTCAATGTTGGGTGGTCTAGATTTTGCCATAGCGTATCTAGATGACATCCTCATGAGAAGTTCAAGTATAGCAGAACATGTGGAACATGTAAGTGCAGTAGTTTCAAGAATACAGGAATTTAGACTTAAACTCAAGGAAAGCAAATGTGAGTTTATTATGGAGAAAGTAAAATATCTGGTGCAGATCATCGATAAGAATGGTAGAAGGCCAGACCCAGAGTGAGCAGTGGCTATAAAAGACATACCGGCTCCGAATGATATTACCACATTACAAAGTTTTTTTGGATTTGCAAATTATTACCAAATATCCATCTCTAAAATGTATGATCTGCAAGCACCATTAAATGATTTATTGAAGAAAGGAAAACCCTGGAAATGGACTAATGAATGCCAGAAAGCATTTGAAAAGATAAAGGAAGTGTTAACCTAGGAATTATTTTTAACTCACTACAACCCGAATTTAGAGATCATGGTAGCTTGCGACGCAAGTGCATATGAAGTAGGAGCATGCATCTTACACAAAATGCCAGATGGTCAAGTAAACTAATTGCTCTTTCTTTCAGAGCACTACTTCCGGCTGAGAAGAGTTACTCTCAGATAGAGAAAGAGGCACAAGGAATATTCACCGTTTTGTCCCCGGTCATCATTTTGATCTACAAACAGATCATAAGCCTCTAATTTCAATTTTTGGGTTGAAAAAGGGTTAGCCAAACCATACAGCCAACCGATTACAGAGACTGGGTATAATACTGCTAAATTATAAATTACTATCAAATAAATTTGGCTATGCTAATGGGCTGTCCAGGTTAATTCCTAAAATGAGCAAACCATTAGAAGACCCAGTAATTGCTTCACTGAAGTCAGAAGAAGAGCTGAAATTTACTGTGTGTAATGCAGTTCGGGAACTTCCATTAACTCTAGAAAAAAAAAGAAGCCACCAGGGATAAGTATATATTCAAAATAAAATAAAAATTAGCCAAGAAGGACCAGTACACAACAAATGTTTTTCGCTTTGTGATACAGTATTGTTATACAGAGAACGTGTGTTGATTCCATACACACTGCAAAAGCAAATACAACAGGATTTTAATACTGATCATCCAGGCAGCACTAGGATGAAGAGCCTAATGCAAAGTTTTGTATATTGGCCGAATATGGACAAGGACATTGAGAACGCAGTGGCAAAATATAAAGGCTGTGCCTTAGCTGCAAAGGCACCCCCGATAAAATTTAATCCCTGGCCAAAAACAGACCTACTACAGTCTAGGTTACATGTGGATTTTGCAGGTCCACTGAATGGATACCATTACATCATAGTCATGGATAGTTTTTCGAAATGGCCTGAGTTACAAAGGATAAGAAAACCGACGACGCAAAGTATTAAAAACTTCCTGCTGGAATTGTTCGCAAGGTTTGGTGTGGTAGACACAATTGTGATGGACAACGGCAGTCAATTTACGTTGAAACAATTTAAAGATTTCTGCAAGGAATACAACAACGAACATGTTACCACAGCTCCTTATCACCCAAGATCAAACAGGTTAGCTGAAAAATTTGTGGACACCCTAAAAAGAGCTTTAGAGAGAGCTAGGGAAATACCTGCAGAGGAAGCCCTACAGAAGTTTCTACAAATATACAAAATTACCCCAAATAACAAACACCATCCTCACAATCGCCAGCTGAGGTGATGTTTGCATGTCGGGTAAGATCTGTCTTTGACAAATTACTACCAAAAAAGACAAAGCCAGGTAGAGAAAATTTCTTCAAATGAAAAAATAGAATCCTGGTGAAAAAGTATACTTTAAGGTCTACAAACAAATCGTTCTGGGAGATTGGAAAATAGAAAAGCGGATTGGCAATATGATGTACTTGCTAAAAGGCGAAAAATTCACGTGCAGACGGCACATTAACCAGATCAGACAACATTTTTCAGATGTGGTTGACAGCAGTCTCGTGGAAGAAATGCCTATGGAGGTGATTTTCAATATGTTTGATCTCCCAATGCCAGCTATGATTTTTACCTGAAGGAAAAAAGGCAACTAATCATTTAAAAGTGGATCCAAAACATAGGAGATCAGCTACGATGTTGCTAAAAAAAAAAAAAATGAAGTGTTTTTTTTTCTTTTCTTCATATATCCTGTAAAAAAAAAACTAAAAAAATATAAAGAAAAATAGTAGTCAACAGTTAGTCGAATATGAAAAAGGTCAGTGACCTGGCAATATTACACTGCATAATACATATTATATCAAGTTCCTAATGTTTTGTACGTCGAACCTATTAGGACCGATTTAGCACAAATACTAGCCTCCACTGCGAAAATAACTCCATAACAGAATTGAATCCTTGATTTAATCAACAAGACTGTTCTTGTTCCACTGCTCATGTCTGGAGATATCCTCTTTTGTTCTTTCTTATTTTTAGTACTGCACAGATATTTGTCTATACTTCTGAGATGAGGTAGTATTTACGCTATTTTGTATTATTTGGGCTATTGCCATGTTTATGACATTTTGGCTATTGTATGCACTTGCCTTCTTCAGGTGCTAGGAATTTCTAACCAAATTTTCAGTTCAAAATTCCTAGCACCTGAAAAAGGCCGAAGTGTATAACAGCCAAAACGTCATAAACATGGCAGCAAAGATGAGGACAATAATCCAAAAAATGTAAATAGTGCTCAGATATTGTTTGCCCACTTCCATTGAGTCCTAGTACACACTGCTTGATCCAGGGATTGAACTCAGAATTATTATGCAACAAATTCATGAACCAATGCTTTAATTACCAGGCTATTGTCTTGTAGGACAATTCTCTGCAGGGAAATTGAAGCCTTAAACCTAACCTGTGAAATAAGAACAGTCTATCCCTAGTGCGTTGTGGTGCAGGGGATGTCGACTGTGAACGAGAGATCGAGGTGCAGAGTTGGAATTTCAGTAGAATTCCTTGCATTCACATACGCTCAAATACCCTTGGGAAAAGTATTAATCCGTCTCTGCCTTCCAGTTATGGGTTAAATAACAGGACAGATTGGGTTCTATAGCCTTGGCTGGCAACCTGTCTACAACAGAAAGTAATGGCAACCTACTGTGGGATAATCTTCTGCGCAGTCAGTCATGCCTTTTTCGAGACATGATCGCTCAAAATGTGTATCACATATGGCACTTAACTGACTATCCTTATACATTAAATAAAGGGTTCAGTTTAGAATTCTCTTTAAGCTGCCTAGATCAATATACATCTGATGAAGGCGACATTGACCGAAACCTTTTGATAACAACACGATAAGAACAATAATCTGAATGTAAACTCCCCCTTCCAGAAATTTTGACAAAAGTTATATCCATACATCATATCCTTTCCTTTTTAGGATGTTTGCTGTAGTACAATGGATATCAGCTCAAAATGGGAAAGCAGAGAGCAGAGTTTAAATTCTAGTTGAATTCATTGCATTCACTTACGTGCAAATACTCCTGGGAAAGGTATAAATCCATCTCTTCTCGCTCCCTCTATGGGCTGAATAGCAGGATGGATTGGGTTCTAAGCCTTGATCAGCAATCAGTCTACCGCAGAAAGAAATGGCAACCTATTTTGGGAAAATCTTCTGCTTAGTTAGTTGTCTCTTGAAAAAAACATGATCATCCAAGTGTGTATCATGTATGACATTTAACTGACTGATTCTTTCTGGATATGGATGATCATGATTCTCCATAACTTCCTGTCCCTTGAAGTTTAATGCAACATTTGCCTCTTTACTCCTTCTTTCAGTCCATGATTTGGCATCCATTGAATGCAAAATCTTGAGAGAAGTTACTCTTTCTTCCCCTATGTCTTGTGTTAAATTCTCTAAACCCTCTTTCCTTGTTAAATATCCCAGAAATTTCAACTGTTCTTTTCTGATTTTAAGTATTAGTGTCTTTAAGTTCTCATTTTCCTTAAAATTTTCTGGTTTTCCTATCTCTTAATAGTTTTAGTTTCTGAAAGGCATGTTTTGCTGTTCTAATATAGTTACTTACATATGTAAAAATTTCAGTGGAGTATGGGAGTCATTCTGTGTCAAATCAACAAGGATCTGACCATCACCAACACAATTTTTTTTCAAATTTGGTACACTTAGAGAGCTTCATGATAGAAATTGAATGGTACATATTTTACATCTCCAGTTCAAAGGGTTCTTGAGATATGACCTTTTGACCATTGACAATAAGGTGAATTTTGAAAAGTAGTCTGAAAAGTTTAAATATCAATATCTCAGTTGCTTTTTCACTCATAAAGCTAAATTATATACCATTTTTAAGTATTTACATATATCTAAAAGGTGATCTACTTATCTTTTTGTTTAAAGGTCAAATAAGATAATTTGGCCTTGACTTTAGCATTTGACCTTTTAGCTTTTTTTTTTATTATTAAATTTGACAACAAATTTATCTACCTTATGATAAAATAAGTACATTTTGTGGTAGACTTTTGACTGGGTTTTACAGAGTTTGGCCAGATTTAAAATGACAGATTTTGCTATTTGCCATCATATACTAACATTTTCATATTTCACAATATGGTCAAGTTGTCTATTTTTAGAAATCTCTTTGAATGCTGATTAATATTCACATAAGAATTGTGGGTAAATTTTGACCAATGAAAAATAAACAACCTTATTTTTGGTTTTGTTTACATTTTTATTATACAACAGATAGATCTTTATATGAAAAAGTAACATGATAAAAATAATTATTTAAAAATGTGTCATGAATTAATGTTAAGATTAGATATAACAATGTGAAAATATGCAACAAATGATGTTAAAGGTTAATAAATTTTTGGTGATATTTGACTTGGTGCACTTAGTAAATGTCTAATATCCTAAACCATGATTACTTTATTTAATTTTAACTTTTTGGTAAGTCAAAATGTGTGCAGGTCATAAAAGTAACAGAAATTTTATTTGGTAAGTGTTAATAAAAACATACATACACACAACTCAACATGACTTTAAATTGGCATCTATAAATGTGGTCCTCTGAAACAAGTCGCCTACTCTCCAGACTGTAAAGATATTGGTTGCTTTTCATAGTAGTTGGGATTCTTCATCATTACTGGAAACCCAAATTAGTTGTGGTAATTTTTAATTTCATATTTAATTTTTTTTTTTTTTTTTTTTTTCAAATTATGTTTATGTAATGATGTGCATTGTGGTACAGTGGATATCAAATCGGAACAACAAATCGGAAAGCCAGGTTCGATTTACAGTTAAATTTGTTGCATTCACTTATGTGCAAATTCCCTTGGGAAAGGTATTAATCTGTCTCTTCTTCTTTCAGCTATGGGCTAATTAACAGGACAAATTGGGTTCTATAGTCTTTGTTGGCAATGAGTCTACCACAGAAAGTAATGGCAACATATTGTGAGAAATTATTAGACCCAGTCAGTCATATCGCTTTCAAGACATGATCGCCCAAGCGTGTAACACATATAGCACTTAACTGACTGACTGAATATTGTAACATAATTATTACTGATAAATCCTCAGTTGGTGAAAGTTATTTCCTGCAAAACAATGATATATGTTTTTAGACAATTTAAAATTTTGGTCTTAATTCATGTTACTGGTATAATCATGTAAACTTTTGTTGCTAGAGTATTGTATCAAAGAAATTTAAACTGATTTTGACTAAAATTTCAAGAATCTACCAGTGTAGAAGAGCACAAAAGTTCTGATGAAAGTGAAATTTAACAATCAAAAGAACTTTGCAGCTTGTAAAAAGGTCCTAAAAGTACAAATTTTGATAATACTTTCAAAAAGCTGAAGTACCCAAAGAATTCAAATGGAATTTGGTACCACAGTATACATAGCAAGGCAAACCAAAAAACTTGTAAATGAACAAGCAATATTAATTCTACCAAATACACGAGAATGTAGATTCCCACAAGAGACAACTGTCAAAGTTGTGCTGTTTTGTAAGAGTGGAGAAGTCAGCAGAGTTATACCTGGAAAAAAGGACTAGAAGACAATTGTAAAGAATGGTAGAAGAGTTCAGGAAAAATAAGTTTCTTGTACTCTGTAACCTGAATGAGGCACACCAATTGTTTAAATAAAAAATCTAATCAGAATTAGTTTTTCCAAATTTGCTGAGCTCAGACCAAAAGAATGTTTCCTAGCAGGTGGTGCTGGAACACACTGTCTGTGTTTTCTCAATACATCAAAATATGAATCTGATGACTGGGGGAGGAACTCATCTTGGTACATTGACTCAAGATAAACAATATCGTTTAACAGATTACCACCAATGCATAGCTGCTGTTACATGCAATGAAGCAACATCTAACTACTACTTGTGTGATTGCTCAACTTGTAGCAGTATAATAGAGGATTTTGTTTTATATATAGAAAAAAAATCTAAATAAAAATTTAATAAAGTATTTTTTTATCTACAAACAATGGCTATCAGCTGATAGAACCACACTGCAAACTGTATCACAATCCATAGAAGAATTTGTCAAAACTTTTTGTGCAAGCCTTCAAACCGAGAAAAAGCATGATTTTTTTTTTTTTTTTCAAAATTTTGTTCTAATAAGAAAATTTCTTTGATGGATGGTGAAGCCATAGTTATTGCAGATTTTGCTGAGAATTATTAATTTATTTTCTAGGATACTGCACAAGGCTTCCACTGGAATAATTCTCAATCCACCTTACATCTATTTATCTGTTATTACAGAAATGACAAAGGGCTAGAGCATATTAATATTGTAATTATATCAGATTGTCTCAAGTATGACACAGTAGCTGTCTATTTGTGCCAAAGAAAACTTGCAGAAGTAGTGAAAAAAATCCTAATTTTAAAATACAAAATCAGATTTATTTCCCTGATGGTGCCACCATATAAATTATAAAAAATTTATTAATTTGTGTAACCATAAGGCTGACTTTGGTATCAATGTAAAGTGGTACTTTTTTGTTACATCTTATGGAAAGAACCATGTGATGGGTTAGGTGGCACTATTAAGAAATTAGTAGCAAAAGCAAGCCTGCAGCAACCCTATAATGAACAAATAATGACACCATGCCAGTTATTTGATTATGCAAAAAAAAAAAAAAATTCAGGCATAAATATTTTGTATTTCTCAACAAATGTATGCACAAATGAAGCAGAAATCTTTAAAAAATAGATTAAAAATGCCTAGACAATACAGAAACTCAAAAACTATATAATTTTGTTCCTGTATCTGGGGAAGATGTAGAAATAAAAATGGTGACAACTCAAGATGAAACAAAATAGTTAAAATCATAAAATTGAACAATATAGAACTTGATAACATTAAGGGATTTGTTATAGCAATCTATGATAGAAATTAGTGGTTAGACTATGTGCTGTGAAAATATCCTGATAATGAATAGGTAAAAATTGACATTTTTATAACCTAAGCATCCCTACCCATCATTTTTTTATTCATTATATCCAGATATATTCATTTTAAATTATTCTGATATTGAGTTTAGTTGATCCAACAACTGATAGCTACAATCTCCAAAAGTTTAAATGCAACATCAATTGCCATCTTTTATCTCCTTGATTCCTATCCATCTCTTATTTTTTTCTTCAAAATCCCCTGTATCTTTTTTATTCTCTCACTGTAACCCTGTGTGCACCGGTGACATTTCTGCCTTGCTTGGGGTGAAAGGATTAAAAAGAAAAAAAAAACTGACATTGGAAGAACTTAAAAACTTTCGAAAAATGAGATGGAAAATGTTTAAAATATTTTAGTAAAGAGAATTTCTTGAGATAACCTTAAATAAAAGATACAATCAAGGTTGGTCATCACAAAAAATTTGAGTGAAAAAGTAAGTGGTTTGCATATCCAAATTCTTATTTTTATTTAAATATGTATTACAAGCAGAAAAATAATTTTGCTTGTTAATCTGTATGTAAATGTTAAGAATCATGTTTAAAATATTTTTTAAATGTATTACTTAATTTTTTAAATATAAAAAAACCTTGCAAATTTGATTTTCATGCATTAATGTCAAGTGTCAACAAAAATTTGTTCACCATTTACATCATTTATTGCATATTTTCATATTATTTTATATTATCTTAACATAAATTCATGACATTTTTTAAAGTAATTATTTTCATAATATCACTTTTTCTATGAAAATCTATTTGTTGTATGATAAAAATGTAAATAAAAACAAAAATAAGGATGTTTATTTTTCACTGAATTAAACATTTAACCACAAATAACACGGATTCTGTTGATTACCAAAAAAAAAAAAAGGATTCTATAGAATTTAAAATGACCTTTTTTCTCTCCCCGTCTTCAGTCTAAGGAAAGTTAGCGTCCTTTCTCTCCTAGCAATCCTTTTCCTTCATCCCCCTTCCAAAAAAAAAAAACCCCCCACGTGTTCCTACCAGCACTGTATCAGTATATATATATGATAGAACCAAAGAAAGTCAGAAGATGACTGCCAAAATGTCGAATATGCATAATATTTCTTGTGACTACTGGTAAAGTATGCTGATTGTAATTACTGCTGCGAGGTTCTTAGAATTTAGACTAGCTAAAGGAAAGGTTTGTCTAATTCATGCTACGTATATTTTATTTACATATATTTTCTTTCAGAGTGAGTATATTTTGAATTTATTTCTGTTTTTGCCTGTAGCTACCAAAAAAAAAAAAAAAAAAAAGGATTCTATAGAATTTAAAATGACCTTTTTTCTCTCCCCGTCTTCAGTCTAAGGAAAGTTAGCGTCCTTTCTCTCCTAGCAATCCTTTTCCTTCATCCCCCTTCCAAAAAAAAAAAACCCCCACGTGTTCCTACCAGCACTGTATCAGTATATATATATGATAGAACCAAAGAAAGTCAGAAGATGACTGCCAAAATGTCGAATATGCATAATATTTCTTGTGACTACTGGTAAAGTATGCTGATTGTAATTACTGCTGCGAGGTTCTTAGAATTTAGACTAGCTAAAGGAAAGGTTTGTCTAATTCATGCTACGTATATTTTATTTACATATATTTTCTTTCAGAGTGAGTATATTTTGAATTTATTTCGGTTTTTGCCTGTAGCTACCAAAAAAAAAAAAAAAAAGGATTCTATAGAATTTAAAATGACCTTTTTTCTCTCCCCGTCTTCAGTCTAAGGAAAGTTAGCGTCCTTTCTCTCCTAGCAATCCTTTTCCTTCATCCCCCTTCCAAAAAAAAAACCCCCCACGTGTTCCTACCAGCACTGTATCAGTATATATATATGATAGAACCAAAGAAAGTCAGAAGATGACTGCCAAAATGTCGAATATGCATAATATTTCTTGTGACTACTGGTAAAGTATGCTGATTGTAATTACTGCTGCGAGGTTCTTAGAATTTAGACTAGCTAAAGGAAAGGTTTGTCTAATTCATGCTACGTATATTTTATTTACATATATTTTCTTTCAGAGTGAGTATATTTTGAATTTATTTCTGTTTTTGCCTGTAGCTACCAAAAAAAAAAAAAAAAAAAAGGATTCTATAGAATTTAAAATGACCTTTTTTCTCTCCCCGTCTTCAGTCTAAGGAAAGTTAGCGTCCTTTCTCTCCTAGCAATCCTTTTCCTTCATCCCCCTTCCAAAAAAAAAAAACCCCCACGTGTTCCTACCAGCACTGTATCAGTATATATATATGATAGAACCAAAGAAAGTCAGAAGATGACTGCCAAAATGTCGAATATGCATAATATTTCTTGTGACTACTGGTAAAGTATGCTGATTGTAATTACTGCTGCGAGGTTCTTAGAATTTAGACTAGTTTGTATCTGTTTTCTTTTACCATTTAAGTTTTTTCATAAAAATATACCAAATTTATCTTGTGTCTGAACTCCATTTCGACTTAGTATTTTTTTTTTTTTTTTTTTTACATCAGCTATATGTACACTTAATTGGGACGTTAGCATCCCTGTAGGCCAAAAATATAAACCTACAAAGGGCGGAAGAACTCTCAAAGAGTCAACGGCCAGCTAACTAGAGGTGATGTCTCAATAAACCATCGTGGAGAAGGCAACGGGATACCACTCCACTATCTTCCCCCGCTCAATCATGGATAGTCACAATAAATATATGAAAGCCAACAGCGTGAAGGGGGTTAATTCCCAAGGAAGCAACTCCTCGCTCGGTAAGGACCGGCATGGGCAACAGGTGCCACCTGACCGTCATCCGGCGACTGTTAGCACCAACGGCGTAAAGGGGACATTTTACTCCAAAATTTGTCCCTCGCCCGGGAAAGAACGACATGAGCAACAGGTGTCGCTGGACCGTTATCCTGCAACTGTGCGAATCAAAGACAAACTCACTATAGGAACATGGAATGTCAGGACACTGAACTGTGGACAACTAGAGAATGTTAAACAAGAGATGAACAGACTGAATATCAGCATCCTAGGAATATGTGAAACAAGATGGCCTAATAACGGAGATTTCAGTAGCGACACCCACAGGATAATATATGCAGGAGGAAAAAAAACACGAAAAAGGGGTCGCTTTAATACTAAACAAACAAGTTAAGAGATGTGTACTTGGATACTGGCAACTGTCAGAGAGAGTCCTCTTGGTTAAACTGCGGGGAAGGCCCCTCAATATAGCTATTATAGTAGTCTATGCACCAACAACTCAAAGCTCAGAGGACGAAATAGAATCATTCTATTCAATACTGGACAGTGCTAAGGCTCAGTGCAAAAGCCAAGAAGTCAGGATAATAATGGGGGACTTAAATGCAAAGGTAGGTAAAGATAGAGAAGGAGACACGAACGGCAACTTCGGACTAGGAGAGCGCAACGACAGAGGAGAAAAATGGATCCAATGGTGCTCAGCCAATGACCAGGTCATTACTAACACCTGGTTCCAAGAACACCCACGACGTTTATGGACATGGAGAAGCCCAGGAGGGGACACGAAGAACCAAATAGATTATATAACAATAAACAAGAGATTCAGGAACGCAGTAGTCCAATGCAAAACGTACCCAGGTGCTGACTGCGGAAGTGACCACGTCCCAGTCATCTGCAAACTAAAAGTGAAACTCCGAAGACTGAAGAAACCCAGCATAACACCAAGACTGCAATACGACACACTAGAGGATGATCTCACCCTGCAGAAAGAATATAATAACAGCGTAAAAAAGAAATATGAAGAACAAATTGGAAAAGGATACTCAAAATGGGAGTCACTAAAAGAAGCAATGGTGACCTCAGCGAACAACATAGCCCCAAAGGAAATCAGACGCAGAAGAAAAAATGAGTGGATGACCGAAGAGATCCTCCACATGATGCAAAGGAGACAAAAAATAACGCCAAGACACGGAGCAGAGTACAAAAAACTTCACAGGGAGATAAGGAACAAATGCAGACAAGCCAAAGAGGAATGGCTCAACAACAAATGTGCAGAAGTAGAGAGACTGAGCAGGAACAACAAAGCAGAAATGCATAAAGAGATAAGAGAACTGACAGGACAAAAAACCTGTTCCTCAACAGGATGCATAAAATCCAAGGAAGGGACAATCATAGTAGAGAAAGAGGAAATACTCCAGCGATGGGAAGAATACATAAAGGATCTCTTTGGCGACAAGAGAGAACAACCGAGAATACACAAGGAGATGGATGGACCGGAAATACTAAAATCCGAAGTGGAAGCTGCAATGGCCAAAATGAACAGAAACAAAGCACCTGGCCCAGATGGCATAGTGATAGAGCTGCTGACAGCCTTAGAAGAATATGGCATAGAAAAGATTACCGACATAATAAACGAAATTTATAGCAGCGGAATAATACCAGACGACCTATGCAAGTCGATATTTATAGCACTGCCGAAGAAACCAGGTGCAAACGAGTGTGAACTACACAGAACTATCAGCTTAATGAGTCACATCACAAAACTGATTGTCAGAATCCTGATGAATAGAGCGAGAAGCAGAATCAGGCCAGAGATAGGGCAGGAACAGTGCGGGTTCGTCAAAGACACTGGAACAAGGAACGCCATATTCATGATTAGGATGCTCTCTGAAAGGGCATTACAAATGAAGAAAGACTTGTACCTATGCTTCATTGATTACGCGAAAGCATTCGACAAAATACGACACAAAGAATTGATGGAAATGCTAGGCAACCTCGACATTTTCGGCAAAGATATAAGAATAATCAAGAATCTCTACTGGCAGCAAACGGCCTGCATACGGACAGGTAACGACCTCAGTAGATACACAAAGATAGAAAAAGGCGTAAGACAAGGATGTGTCTTTTCACCGGATTTGTTCAACCTATACAGCGAGAATATTTTGAGGCCCCTAGATGACACACCAGGATTTATTATTGGAGGCCACAACCTGAACAACATAAGATACGCGGACGATACGGTGCTGATTGCGGACACGGAGGGGAAACTGCAGGATCTCATACAGAAGGTAGCAGTGGAGAGTGACAAGAAAGGACTACAAATAAACTTTAAGAAAACTGAGTGCATGGTCATCAGCAAAAGATACAACCCAAAATGCCAAATACAGGTGGGGGATAACAGAATCAAACAAGTCCAAGAATTTAAGTACCTAGGAAGTGTTCTAACAGGAGATGGAAAGTGCGACACGGAGATCCGAAGGCGAATTGGCATGGCAAAGGACGCGTTCCAGAAGATGAGCAAGATACTAACACACAGGAAGATCTCAATAGAAACGAAGAAAAGAGTGCTAGACTGCTACGTGATGTCAGTTCTTCAGTACGGCTGTGAATGCTGGACAATATCATCGAAAATGAGGACAAAACTGGAAGCGGCCGAAATGTGGTTCTACAGAAGGGTGCTACGGATATCGTGAACTGAGCATACAAGCAACAACGAAGTGTTAGAAAGAATGGCAACAAAAAGGAAATTGATGCTGAGCATCAGGAAGAGACAACTGAAGTTCCTGGGACACGCAATGAGGAAGGAGAGCCTGGAGAACCTGATACTGACTGGACAGATAGAAGGAAGGAGAGACGGAGGAAGGCAGCGGATAACATATCTGCAGAGTCTGATCAGGTGGATGACGGAACGGGGGTTGCCAGGAGCAAACATACTAAGAGCCACAAGGGATAGAGAGACGTGGAGATCCATGATCGCCTACGTCCTGAAGGGACAGGGCACATAGAAGAAGAAGAAGAAGTTCTTATGTGAATATTAATCAGCACTCAAAGAGCTTTCTAAAGATATACAACTTGACTATGATGGGAGATAGGAAAATGTTAGCATATAATGGCAAAATCTGTCATTTTGAATTTGGTTTAACTCAGTAAAACACTTGTAACTCAGGCCACATTCAAAAGTCCACCACAAAATTTTGTACATATCTTGCCATAAGGCAGACAAATCTGTTGTCAAAATTAAAAAGAAGAAATTAGAGATAAGCTTTTTTTTTTTTTTTTTTTTTTGGTGATATTAAAGGTCAATGCTTAAGATCAAGGTCAAGTTATATGGTCTTTATATGAAAAACATCACCTTTTAGATCTAAGTACTTTGGATTGTATATAATTTAGCCTTATGGGTGAAAAAAAAAAAAAAAACTGAAATATTGATACTTAAGTTTTGAGACTATTTTCCAAAATTCATCTATTGCCCAAGGGTCCTACCTTGTGAACCCATTTAATTTCTTTTGTAAAGTCTACCAATTTGTCGTGATGGTCAGACCCTTGTTGATTTTTCACAGAATGACTCATATCTGTAAAAAAAAGACAAGATGAATAAAGATAAAAAAAAAAAAACTTATCTTTCTCATGTGTTTCATACTCTGAGGGCCTTTATCAAGGCAAATTTTCACATTTGACTTGATAAAGTTTCACAAGGATGAAATGCATCAGGTAAAATAAATTTTTCTTTTTGTCTTTATAACTTGTATTTGTACAAATATTTAATTCTTTTCTTTTCTTTCAGGTGAAGCATTTTTGTTCAGGTAAAACTAGTTAGGATTTTTAAAAATGTTAGTTATTCATGAAATTTTAATAAATTATTTTTCATCTTTTAAAGATTCTAACTTACACATGTTATTTTCATTGTTTACTCAGTAATGTACTGAATGAAAGTTAGCTTTGAAATCTCTTTTCATAAATGTGAAATTGACTCTGACAAACTCATCCCTCTGGATGACCAATTAGATCTATATAGCAGCAGTCCACTGTTTCAACCTCCAAACATTCAAATATTTCTTAAGTTTTAGTTGCATCTTCCTTGAAATTAGCTTTTATGGTTTAATGTTCATCTCTTTGCATTCTGCTACTTTTTAGGCAATTTCAAATTAATGGACTTATGGCCTATCATGTTGAATACACCAGTTCTCGCTCTGTTAATAAAGTTAAGCAACATTGAGCCTGGTCAGTACTTAGATGGTTGATCCTTGAAATTAGCTTTTATGGTTTAATGCTCATCTCTTTGCATTCTGCTACTTTTTAGGCAATTTCAAATTAATGGACTTATGGTCTATCATGTTGAATACACCAGTTCTCGCTCTGTTAATAAAGTTAAGCAACGTTGATCCTGGTCAGTACTTAGATGGTTGACCGCTTGGGAATACCAGGTGCTGTAAGTGTATAGTGATGGATGTGCATTGTGGTGCAGTGGATATCGGCTTGGAAAGAGAAATCGGTAAGCTGAGTTCGAATTTCAGTTGAATACCCAGCATTCACTTAAGCACTGGTACTCTTGGGAAAGGTATTAATCCATCCATTCCCTTCAGTTATCAGTTAAATAACAAGAGTAGGACTTGGAGACCCTGCTCTTAAAAACAAATCCCAATGAATCTTGATACTCGAAAAGAAAAATGTTGTAAAAATAAAATAACCGCATGCAAAATCATTGGTTATGATCTTAAAATGATCCCATAAGGATTGTTAGGTTGTTAAACCTCAAAACAAACAAACAAAAATCAAATAAATGTTTACAATGTATAAATGTTTAATTATATTCAGTTATTCTGCAACTGCTAATAGATGACACTACAATATACTCCCGCTCCAGTAAGAAACCTGTCGTGGCGGACAGACATAATCTCGCTGCTGACCTTGAGCGGGATCTACACTCTGTGGTGAACTGGGGCAAGAAGTGGCTTGTCAACTTCAATTCATCTAAGACCAAGCTGTTGTCTGTCAACCATTACAGGCAACCTCTTCTGCCTCCCATAAGCATGGACCAAGTGATTCTCCTTGAGAGTGATACACTACGCCTCCTCGGACTTACCCTGTCCTCAGACCTCAAATAGAACCACTATATTGAATCCATAGCAAAATCTACTGCTAAGATTGGGTCACTATGTCGATCCAGGATGTTTTTGCCACCTGAATCCATCCTGTATATATACAAGTCAACCATCCGTCCGTGCATGGAGTACTGCTGCCATTTATGATCAGGTGCCCCTGCCGTTCTCCTCAGTGTTCTTGACAGGCTCCAAAGGAGAGTTTGTAATGTGATAGGTACTGATCTGGCGACTCGACTGCAGCCACTTCCCCATTGTCGAAATGTTGCCTTCCTTTGTCTGTTCTATAAATACTTTCATGGCTTCTGCTTGGACGAGCTTAAGTCACTGATGCCTCCTCAACAGGTGTTTACTCGTGCAACCAGACTGGCAACTGGGTCCCACCCATTCACAGTCAGGTTAGCCAAATGCAAACGACAATTCTACTCCTGCAGCTTCTTCTCTCGCACTTCCTGCCTGTGGAACTCGCTCCCGTATTCTTGCTTTCCTGATGGCTACAACCTCCAGAAATTTAAATGCAAAGTCAATACTCATCTACTAACCACTGGACTCTAGCTCTCTCCCCTCCCCTGTATAACCTTCCCTTTCTCTCCACCTATGTATCTGTCATCGCACCTGCTTTCTCAGCTTTCTATTGTTCCTTTCTAACTAGTTTGTACTCCTCACTCTTTTCTAATTAATCTTTTTACATTTATGTAGCCCCCTGCACATCAGTGGTGTTTCTGCCTTGCTCGGGGTGAAATGATAAAAAAAAAAAAAAAAAGTATCATGCAATGTAATCCAGTATTACTTGTTGTATGGTTAGGTCATCAGCAAATGAACTGGTTCACCCACCAGGCTTTTCCAATGAGAAGTTTGGCTAGACACCAAACAATGTTAAAAACAAGAATGGTTAAAGTTTCACTGATCATCTAGTACAATGAGGTAGAAGGAACTCCATAGTTATGTATGCAGTCAATGCAATAATGACAAGTCTTTCTAGACTAAACTTTAATGCCTAGAGAATCAATGAATATGTGTCCATAACAAAGTCAAGCTTTCAAGTTAGAGGACATCAACTGTGGTTTGACCTGGAGAGGGATGGGCTCCGTCAGATCTATTTTTATATGATACGCTATGCAGGAATGAATACCACTTCGGCTTTCATTGAACTGATGATTATGATTTTTTTTTTTTTTTTTTTTTTTTTTTTTAATGATGAAAGTGTTTCTGAAAATATTTGTCTATACTTCTGAGATGAAGTATTATTATGGTGAACAAATAACTTAGAAACTTAAGTTAAAGGGAAATAACAAAAATATCTGGAAGTGGCATAGTTCATGGAACAAGAACAATTTCCCCCAGTGATCAAAATAAAGGTTACGGTTGGAAGTCCTCATCACTTGAAAAAAGCTAGAGCACACAACAGATGAATGTGACAATAAAGATGAGGACAACAATCTGAAGGTTTCTGAAAAGTAAATCTCTGTCATTTCTCATAAAATCATAATCCTCCACAGTTTCTTCTTTTGTTGATCTCAGCAGTATTTGCTCCTTCATGATTCCTCTTTAACTTTATGGTACTTATTCTCCCTGCCATTTGCTCAAACTTGTAATGTAACTTACAACCTGCTTCCTTTGCCTTTTAATATGTCCTATGTGTGTGTTAAATTCTTCAAGCCTTCTTTCCTTATGATTTGTTCTTAAAATTTTAGATGTTTCTTTATATTGCAAACATAGTTCCTATTCCCTGTAGAAATTCCTCATTCATCACATGCTTTGTCCATGGTATTTTCAACAGTTATCAGTAGAATGTTATCGTGGTTTCAAGATTATTTTTTCATTTGTGATGAATGCTTGTCGATTATGAATATTTGATTAGCAAACAAGAAAACAGTTAATTTTAGTGTATTTTTAACTTTTTATTCAAATAAAGAATTTTGTCAGTTTATGAAAAATTCATTAGCTACAAGCATTGTTCAGTCTCCAGAGTTTTGTAGGTGAAATCAGCGTTATTCTTGTGTTTGGGCAAGATATGACACAAAATGGAGGAATATGTGCCTAGTTCTGAAGATTACAACTCTGGAACAGGGGAAAGTCATTGACCCATTGCTTAAACTTTATTACATGTAATAAATACATTAATTCCTGGCCATTGAAAATCTTTAATTTTCAATACCCAATATACATAGTGACTGCTGAAATTAACTAGCAAATTTTTGGTCAAAATTTTAAAATTTTGTGTCTAATCATGGTATTTCTTTGGTCATTTCACCATCTCTTCTTGTTTAGTATGGAGAATGACTAAATCTTTACGGTGGAGTAGTGTTAGTCAGTGGGCAATAATCAAAACCCTGTGTGTATATATATATATATATATATATATATATATATATTTACACACACAGGGTTTTGATTATTTATGTGTGTGTATGTATGTATGTATGTGTGTATATATATATATATATATATATATACACACACACACAGGGTTTTGATTACTGCCCACTGACTAACACTACTCCACCATAAAGATTCAGTCATTCATGTGCATGTATGTGTGTATATGTATATATATATATAAATAAATCTCAGTCAGTTAAGTGCCATATATGATATACGCTTTGAGCGATCAGGTCTCAAGAGACATGACTGAATGGGCAGAATATTATCCCACAGTAGGTTGCCATTGCTTTCTGCGGTAGACTGGTTACCAACCAAGGCTAGAGAACCCAAATTGTGCTATTATTTAACCCATAACTGGAGGGAAGAGATGGATTAATACCTTTCCCAAGGGTATTTGTGCATAAGTGAATGCAAGGAATTTAACTGGAATTTGAACTTGCTTCCCTAGTTTGTTGTTCTGAGTCGATATCCACTACACCACAAATATCTGATTTAAATGTAGTTGGTACAGTAATCAAAATGAGTAATTCCTTTTTCAGGAACCATTGGAGTGAATGCAAGTTTTGAGATATTTGTTAAAATTTGTATCTAAATTTTAAGTGTGGTATAAGTTTCATAAATGTCTCATTTTGAATATTGTCCATATTTGTTTTGAACTTATTGGGGGATTATTCGTTATTACACATGTTTGACTGAATTTAGCAGTAGTTTCAAGACTATTTTAGATTTTATTTTTTTAAGGTGAAGTTTTTGTTTTGTGTATATCTCTACAAAGAATGTATTCAAAGTACAGTGCCTAACACAACATTTTTTAATTATATTTTATGTTAAGCTGTTTTGTTTTGTTTTTTTTTTGGTTTTTTAACACAAGTTTTATCCCATCACCTGTAGCTCTGATTCTGAGACTGGAATAATGTCAGTTCATTGTATCTACTGACTGCTATTTTTATGTCAATCATATCCTGAAACTCAGAATTGCATTTTCTTTTATTTTTTGTTGTTGTTGAGTAATTTAATATTTCAGATGATATAATTTTCAGTTTTTGTCTTCTATTAACTAATTCCTGTAACAATGGACTCAGTCATTGTGCTTATATTTGGCTTTTTTATCTTCAGGGTCTTATACATGGTTAATTTATTTAGTAAATTCATAAACATGTTAATATCTGTTGGCTATGCAATGCTTGTATCAAAGGAATGCATGTGTTGTCTTTTATAGGAATAATTGGGTCAGTTAGTTCAGATCTTATTAACTGCCGTAATTGCATAATTTCATTAAAAGCATATCCTTGTTGAATGCTGCTTTTTCATACCGATTATTACTAGTTTTCTTATCTACTATTTTTTTTTATTTTTAAATCTTTACACATTTTGAATAGTCATCCATCAAGATCATTTTCTAAAGTTTTAATTTGACTGGTTGGTGTTGGCTAATTCAGTTTCAGATAAAGTATTGGTTTTGTATGTCTAGGTTTGTGTGACAAATAAATATATAAAAGAGACAGCTAGCTGTGTATTACAGTATGACACAAACATGTAAAATATGCAGCTATTTCTATATTACAGTATGGTAGATAGTTATGCAGCTTGGTGTGTATTACAGATAAATATGCAGTTAGGTATATATTATGGTATGGCAGATAATTAGGCAAAATATGCATGCCGAAAGTAGGAATCTTTTTCAGTTTGTATTTCGAATATTGAAAATCAAAAAGTGGATGCCAGTGGTCAAAATTTAAGAGATTGTTATTGATGATCATAAGTGTAGATTTAGTGTTTTCCTCTAAAATTTGAGGCAATTACTGTTTTAATATTCTATATGAGTACTACTTACATTATATACACATTGTAAGTATGTACAATTTTTCTTATTAGAATCCATTTTCAATGTTTATAAATCTACCTTTCATCCATTCATTGAATAGAATTGCTAAATCTGGTCTGGTGCTTCTACTGTCTGTCTTGGGATTCTTGACAAAATTCAAAGAAGAGTTAATTGATCATGACCTGACATCTTGACTTCAGTCACTTTCTTCCCAACATAATGTGGCTTCCTTCTGTTTTTTTTTGTTTTTTTTGTACAAATATTTTCATGGCAACTGTTGAGTGTTTTTTTTCATCGGCTTGGAACGAGAAACTGGGAAGCCGAGTTCGAATTCCAGTTGAATCCATTGAATTCACTTACGTGCAAATACCCTTGGGAAAGGTATTAATCCGTCTCTTCCTTCCAGTTATGGGTTAAATAGCAGGACAGATTGGGTTCTATAGCCTTGGTTGGCAACCAGTCTACCGCAGAAAGCAATGGCAACCTACTGCGGGATAATCTTCTGCCCAGTCAGTCATGTCTCTTTCAAGACATGATCGCCCAAGCATGTATCACATATGGCACTTAACTGACTGATTAGATGAAAATGGAATTCAAAATCAGAGAGCCAAGTTCAAATTCCAGTTGAAGTTGTTTCATTCACTTACACACAAATACCCTTGGGAAAAGTATTGATCTTTCTCTTCTCGATCCAACTATGATGTAAATAGCAAGGCAGATTTGGTTTTATACCATTGGTTGGCAACCTACTGCGGGAAAACCTTCTGCCTAGTCAGTCATGTCTCTAAAGAGACATGATCACCCAAACATGTATATCACGTATAGCAATTAATTGACTGACAAGATTGGCAACTAGGTTTCATTAATTTATTGTAATCTAGTTAGATGCAACTCTCTCTTCTATTCTAATAGTTACTTTTTTTGCTTTTCTTGCCTGTAGAACTCTCTTCTGGCTTCTTGCTTACCTGCCACTTAGACTCTTCAAAAATTTAATGCAATGTCAATCATTGTCTTACTGAACTCTGTTCTTTTATTGTCCTTTCCTCACTTCTCCTCACTAAAGTTGCTGCATTCTCTTTTGCTCCCTAATACTTCCTGCATCCTAGTGGCATTATCACCTTACTCGGGGTGAAATGAAATAATTATTTAGGTAGTAGTCATTCATTGCTACAAAGAGTGTTGTTTTTGTTAATTTCTTTGATTTTTCTTCTAAATATAAAAGAATGTGTGTATCTTATGAAAATATTTGATCATGCACTTTCAACCATATTTCTTGTCATTATCAAGATCCAGAGGTCTGCAAACATGTCTCGCTTTTATATAATCAAATACTTTTAAAATTAGTATTGTCTGTGACATATTATAGTGACATCATGCAATGGACAATTAGAAGTGACATTTTTCACTCAGTTAAATGTATTTTCAGTTGTTGGATAAATTTAAAACTACTGTTTTAATGCTAAAAGAGACTTTGTTTAGTTATAGGATTTTATGATTACTGTTTATGAAACCTGGAGATTTTTTTTTTTCACAATGTTATATAGTATATGCAAATTGTAGGATACAAGTTGATCTGGCATACAAGTTGACTTCAAAATTTTTAGCTAAACTTACATCTATCATATAGGTCCTTTGCCAAATATGGTACGCTGCCAGTGGCCCAAACTTAGGCCTTCTGATAAATGATGTTAGGCTACATTATACAATAACCTGTCCCAAAACTACATAAGGTTACACCACTTACCTGTATATTGGGATACTAACCGTGATATTTTTCTATTTACATTGTATAGCAAACAACTTACAACACACACCAATAGGTACTGTATATTATATTGGTATAACTTAGCAAACATTTAAAGTTTATCAAGTCTATCAATAAAGGCATTGTGCCATGAAACTGTCATTACTATTACGAAATTGTGCAGATAACGTGCATAACATACCAAATTGTCTGAATAGCCTCCTGAGTTAAACCGTGTTTTGGTCAGTGTTTATACGGCGATGTGTGCTGTAGCATTAATAGAATACCAAATCTGTGTTAGTATTTTATTATTTTATATTAATTTCTGTGTTAATATGTCACATGTTCACAAAACAAGTTTTAGTGGTATATATTTGTGGCATCATGCTGGAGATAAGTGGCATGCAATAATTGTGAGGCATGCTGCCCCACAATTCAGTGTTAAAGGTTTACATTTTATACCCATCATATAAATCAACCTCTAGTTATAAAAAGATGTTTTTAGGCTTGAAAACTTGACTTGTACACCACAACTTACGGTAATTGCTCTGCGTTAGTGATATGTTTATTAATATGGGTGCAAATTACATCTTGATTGAACTAAACTGTGGGATAGAGCAGGAGCTGTTTATCTAGCGTACAAGGAACAAGTCTTCTAAATATGTGTGGACACATTTTTTATCATAATATCAATATTATTTTAACACGCAGACACTTCATTATTTTCATTGTAGGTGAAACAGATTTTTGTTGATTTATTTATTTTGTTCTTTGGTTTTTGCTCATAAACTTGATCTACTGTCAACAATTTGAAAGCTTACACCTATGTCAAAAAGATAAAATTAACTCTCTTCTTACGCGTAAGATACTAATTCAAGTATTATTTTTAGAAAGAACAGCATACATTAATGTAACCTTGATACTTATGTATGATTATGTTCTGCATAAAAATAACATGAATATCTTATTTTAATTTATTTTAAGCATCTGATTCCAAAGCAAATACCATATTTTAAAAGTTCATTAACAATTCTTAAATCTTCAGTAGGTATTTGTTGAAATTTAAAAAAAATAACATATTCTCAGACCCATTCATAGCTAAAGAACAATCTGTCATTGTCTTACAAGAATAACTTGCAGTGTGACAGGCACTCCTCATCTTTCCCAGTATGGCAGGCACTCCTCATCTTTCCCAGTATGGCAGGCACTCCTCATCTTTCCCAGTATGGCAGGCACTCCTCATCTTTCCCAGTATGGCAGGCACTCCTCATCTTTCCCAGTATGGCAGGCACTCCTCATCTTTCCCAGTATGGCAGGCACTCCTCATCTTTCCCAGTATGGCAGGCACTCCTCATCTTTCCCAGTATGGCAGGCACTCCTCATCTTTCCCAGTATGGCAGGCACTCCTCATCTTTCCCAGTATGGCAGGCACTCCTCATCTTTCCCAGTATGGCAGGCACTCCTCATCTTTCCCAGTATGGCAGGCACTCCTCATCTTTCCCAGTATGGCAGGCACTCCTCATCTTTCCCAGTGTGGCAGGCACTCCTCATAGATATGAAATTAGTTGAGTATTCTTCCAATTTTCTGTCAAGAAAATATCTTTTGTTTGTGGATGTGTCATTTTTGTCCATGATATAATGTATTTAGAAACAGTTTTTTTTGGCATTAAATACTATGTACAAAAAAGTGTAGAAATTTGTTCCTGTGTTGGAAAAAAAAAAAGACTCTTTTGTAGTTGTGCTGCCAGTTTTTTTGTTTTACATCTCTGATAGACTCATGTTTAATATATTTCCAGATATCCAATGATTGCTACATCCTTTATTCCAATAATGAAAGGTATGGTGTATATTTTTGTTTTTGTTATTTTCTTGTGTTGATTTTTCAGCACTTAAATTTATTCTCAATTTTTGTCCATTATTGTAAAATTACTAAGCATAAAAATATAATGCATGAAAGTAATTATAAACTCATACAAGAAGGTTATCAATTAAAATATAGGAAACTGGTCGTATTTAACTCTTTTTTTTATGTTGGGAATATTATGATGATCATTACTAGTTTATTAGTTACATATAATATACTTCTACATGCATACTTATATGTAACCAATGAGAACAAATGAATTTGGTAGAATATCATTGTCATTGTGAACATATACTGTTTATGGTTTCAAAAGAATAAATGAAGACAACAAAGTACTGCCACTGAAGTGGAACAGAAAGGAGATAAAATATGTTAAAATAAATTTATTGGTATTGCCGGTATAAAGGATCAAGGCACACTGTCTCTTTGTTGGCACGGAAAGTGACCTGGAGAATGGGGGAGTTAGTATTGAAGCTTGTGTTGGGTCAGTTGACTGGAACTCACTAGTGAACCCTATGCCTGCCTGCTGCCTCGAGTGTTGCATGCAGGGCATTTTAAGCAGTCAGGTTGGATATATGATTCAGTGCTTTTTGACATGCTTTTGCTTTAGCAGCAATATTTATGCTCAGAGAGTGTTATTTTTAATTTTGCTTTTATAGCATTTATATCCAGCCAACAAGTTTTGGTGTGAAATGAATCAGAAAGAGAGGATGTGCATTGTGGTATAATGGATATCAACTCGGAATAAGAAATCCATCTTTACTTCCTACAGCTATGGGTTAAATAGAAGAACAGATTGGTTTCTATAGCTTTGGTTGGCAACCAGTCTACTGCAAAAAGAAATGACAACTTACTGCAGGAAAATCATTTGCCTAGTCAGTCATGGATTGAAAGAGAAAGGATCAACTAAGTGTATCATGTATGGCACTTAACTGTTACATTACCCAGAGGATAAAGGGGTTTGCATAGGGTCAACAATTCTGTCTGTAAAAAAGTCTAAGTTATAGAAGTATGGACAGCTACCTTATTGATGGCCTCTGCTCCACTGGGAGTGGTAGGTTTTGAGAGAAAATCAGAAAGAGATCTAATTTGAAGTAGAGTATGACAATCCTTTCCATGGCTGTATAGTATATGTTTAGTCAGGGCTATATATGATTTGGAATTCAGTTGTTCTTCCTTGACTGGTTACCACAGAGAGTTCAGTCTGCCCTGCTATTTAACTCATAGCTGGGGAGAGAAGAGAAGAATTTATATTTTCTCAAGGGTATTTGTGCAAAAGTCGATGTAACAAACTCTAGTTGAATTTGAAGTTTTTGTCAAATTCTTTCTTGAGCTGCTAACCATTACATCACATCTGCTCTTAATGAAAAGAGAAAATATTGAATTCTAGTTCATAAATAAAATGAAGGAGAACTCTAAATTTAAAACTAGGAATGGAATCCACTCTTCTAAAATATCAGCATTCTTAATCCTGATATATATATATATATATATATATATATATATATATACACACACACACACACTTAAACAGAAATTAACCTACAGGACAGGCCTGGAGAGTACAGCACTCCATTCCTATCTGTGAAATAGGACAATCAAGGGCTTTCTCCTTCAAGAGTGAAAATAAACTTGATGATGAAGTGTAAAGAGTAAGATATCTCTGAGATGCTTTACATATATGAGTTTAGCTTTAAAAGCCAGCATCACACCAAAGTTACCAAAACTAGGCTACTTTAAAAGTTCAGCTCTACTAAATTTTGCATTTTGTTAAATAACTAACTTGGACAAATAATAAGAAAGTCAATTCATGGTTTAGTAGAGCTAAGGCTTCAAAAAACAACTTAAATAAAATGGATCTTTCTATTATGACATATTTTCATCAATTGCAACATGCAGGACTTGTTGTCATCATTTATATTTTTAGTATTTTCTAAAAAAGGGGTTCTTTAATACAAGTCACTTCATATTTTTTTTTTTTCCAATTGGAGTAGATAGACTAAACTATCGCCCGGTTCACACTCCACCCACATCTATTGAACAGGTGAAGAGGCTCATCCCTTGTTTCCTGTTTAGGATGCGGTTTCCGGCTTTCTCTTTTCCATTCTTTTTACCCTTACGTAGCCCCCTGCGCATCAGTGGCGTTATCGCCTTGCTTGGGGTGATATGCTTAAAAAAAAAAAATGTAAACAAATTTGCTACTTGTAAACCAATCTGGCAACTTTACAAAATAACAAACAAAACAAAATCCAACCAAAATCTTTCATAACATGAAAAATATTGCCTCATCATTTTTTTTTTGTCTTAGTCAAAGTAAGAGCTTTCCTGCCTATGCTCAAAACGTGTGTGTGTATATATAAAGTGTTGAGTTGTGATAGCAGCAAGGTTGTTGTTTTTTATATAGATATGTTTGTGTTTTTATAATAAATGTTCTGTTCCTTCATATTGAATACTATAATTACAAAGGCTGCTTACATAGAAAAGTCATTATCTTCTAGAAATACCCTGGTTAATTGTCTTTTGGTGAAACATAATCTTTGTTTACATTCTTTCCTACGTATGGGGAGGGGTTAGGACGTTAGAGATCATGGCTCTCACAACTTTCTGCCCTTTATAACAATGACTGAGGGAAGAAATTTCTTCTGCATCAGGCATAGCATATTTACCCACCTCTTCATGGGAGTACATTGTGGCACATGATAAATTTCAAGTGGGTGCTTAGATTTGTATATGTGGGCAAGCACAAAAATTGTCCTGTTCCCAAAACTAGTGTCATGGAGCTACCAAAATCAACTCTCCACTTCATGCAATGGGGGAGGTGCTTGCTTGTCTTGTGTTATGCTGTGTCCCGTGCCCCTCCATGCACAAATAAGAGAACACATGAATAACAGATAATACATTCTGATCCCAACTTGAAGGTGTTACTATATTCTTCTGTGTTGTGTCCTTTTACAATTTCCTGTCTTTTGTAGTTCTTAATAAATTTTGTCTTTTTATCTCTCCTAAACCCTGCCCTGATCATGGTTCTCTGCAATTTCCTGTCCTTTGTAGCTTTTAGTAAATTTTGTCTTTTGTCTCTTCTAAACCTTGTTCTGCCATCCATTTACAAAAGCTAGTCATGTAGGTTATGTATTTTTTACCCCCGTCCCTCTTGTTTTCATTTTTTTCTGTGAGTATCAAATTTTCCAATCTCTCTTTTCTAAAAAAATAAATATAACAATAATGCTGCCAGTGGAGATTTGAAATCATAACCAATGTCAAGTAATAACTCATGTCTATTCATTTTTCAAGTAAAGTGGGTGACATGATACTTTCATAATTTTTGCAAGGGCCACTGAAAAGTTCTCATGCTGAACAAGAAGCCCTGTTGAAAACAAAAAGAAGTTTTGATATTTTGATCAGATTTGGGAAATTTTTTTCCCACATTCTCTTGTCATGTAGGTGCACTGAAAACTTTAGTCAGTCATTAAATTGAATTGACTAAATTATTTACTTATGTAGATTCTCATTGCTGTGCTTTGATTTTGACTTCATTGTTTCTGTTGCATTTTTTAATGAAAAATAGAAGAAAAATAGTATGAAATTATTGAAGGTTTAAGAACTAAGTAAAGAAAGATGTTCAAATAACATAACTGTCATCAACATGAAAAAGAGAACTGCCAAAGTTGTGGAGAGCCATTTTCAAATTCTGGCCTGGTCTCTTGTGATCATTTTGAAATAAATATCCTTAGGAAAATTGATAAACTGTCTCTTTTCTCACCAGCTATAGGTTAAAAAAATGTTAGACTAAACTGTAGCTTTTTTTGGTAGTCAGTTGAGGATAAAGAAAATTTTTAATTCCAAATCATGGAAAAGGCAATGAGAAACCACTCTATATTCTTTCCCAAGAAACTACAGTAAATCAGATAATAAAGAATAGATTCCTTACCTACGGAGAGCTATGATTGCCAACACCATGAAGGGACACAGCATTAAAAAAAATCAAAGGAAATAGTAACATTCTTGAAGAAATGTCTGTACATGCTTTGTTTTCTACAATGATGTAAAAGCCTTTCTAACATTTGCTAGGAACCATTGTTTATGGCAAAATGAAAGTTGAAAAGATTATTATCCAGTTTTCAAATATTTACAATAATCTGTGAAAAGAATATGATTTTCTCTGCTTACTGTCATGAAAAAAATCTTAGAATGACTGAAAAAAAAAATAAAGCAAATTTGAAATTATCGTGACCGTTTTGAATTCTTATGAGGTTCTATTTTTCATTAGCAGGTGAAACAAAAGCTATGCTCTGTTGGTTGCCACATGAATTCAGTGTTTCCTTTTCCTAAGTGTTTTTGTATTGATGAAAATAATCATCCAAATGTGTTCCTCTTTCAAATCTGCTTGTTTCTAAAAACTAACTTGACAGAAGTGTCTTGATTTTTTTTTTTTTTTTTTCTTTTTTTTCAAACAGAAATGCTTGACAAGGGCATATGAGTGCTACTTTAAGATTAACAGTTTTCATTAATTTCTTTAAATGATGTGTCTGTGAAAATTTTTTTATATATATCAAATATTTTTTAATCTAGCAAAAACCATTTATTTCATATTCTTGTAAATAAATTTATCATTAATTACTAAGTTTACCATAGTCTTGTATAAGACCATAGCACGAGGGCATGCAATAAGAATCAAACACAGTATTCTTCTTCTATGTGCTATGTCCTTTCAGGATGTAGGTGATCATGGCCTTCCACATCTCCCTATCCCTGGTGGTGCTTAGCACACTTTTTTCTGTTACCCCACCCAACCCCTGCTTCACCACCCACCTGCTCAGGCCTGTCAAGTATGTTACACGCTGCTTTCCCCTGTCTCTCTTTCCTTCTATCTGGCTTGTGAGTATCAGATTCTCCAAGCCTTCCTTCCACATTACATGTCCCAGGAACTTTAACTGTCTTTTCCTAATGCTCAGTATTAATTTCCTTTTCATTTTGTTTTCATCCTTTCCAAAACCTCATCATTGCTCACATGCTCAATCCATGATATCCGCAGCATCCTTCTGTAAAATCCCATTTCAGCTGCTTCATTTTTTCCTTCATCTTTGATGGGATTGTCCAGCATTCATTGCCATATTGAAGAACTGACATCTCGTAGCAATTCAGTACTCTTTTCTTTGTTTCTAGCAAAATTTTCCTATCTCTAAATATTTTACTCAGCTTTTTGAATGTGTCCTTTGCTATGCCAGTTCACCTTCGGATCACTGTGTTGCACTTTTTGTCTTCTGTTAGAAGACTTTCCAGGTATTTCCATTTTTGTAATTGCTGATTTTAGTATCCCTCACCTGTATTTGGCATTTTGGGCTCCTCTGTTTGCTGGTAACCATGCATTTGGTTTTCATCTAGTTTATTTGTAGTCCTTTCTTTTCACTTTCTTCAGCTACCTTCTGTAGCAGATCTTGTAGTTTCCTTTCAGTGTCTGCTATCAGCACTGTATCATCTGTGTACTTTAGGTTGTTCAAATTGTGGCCTCTTAGGACGAATCCTGACATCACTTCTAGGGTCCTCAGATTAGTCTTGCTGTAGAAGTTGTATAGATCCGGTGAAAAGACACATCCTTGTCTTACACCCCTTTCTATCTTTGTATATCTGCTGAATTTGTTTCCTGTTCATATGCAGGCAGTTTGTTGTCAGTAGAGGTTCTTGATTACTTTAACGTCTTTGCCAAATATGTCGAGGTTGCTGAGCATTTCTATCAATTCTTTGGGGTGTACTTTTTTGAATAGCTTCTTAGACCAGTTTGCTAACCACTGTATTTTTTGTAGGCACCTTTAAATATATATCTATATATATATATATATATATGTATGTATTTAGGTGACCAAATTGAGAAAATCGGGATCTAAAAACTTTGTCCAAAGAAAAGATTACTGTGAGATTTTGTTTTTTTACAACTTATCAACCCTTTGTATGTTGTTTAAAACTGGAACACATTTTTAAGTGCATGAATAATTATTTTTCTTGCAAGTGAATTACAATGATTTTACTAGATACAAGTTCTTCTATTTAACCCATAGCTGGGGAATGAGATTGATTCATACCTTTCCCAAGAGTATTTGCATGAAATTGAACTAAACTGGCATTAGAACTGAGTTTTGTAATATTTCATTCCCAACTATTACCCATTACACCAAACGGCATATATGTCAGATAAAATAAATTGCAAACATTATGTCTGCTGATTTTTAATAAAATCTGTTCATACTCATGGATTATAATTGAAAGATGGAAGAAATGTGCTGTAACTTTTATCCATTTCTCAATATTTCCAAGTACTTTGTAAGGATCTTCACTGGTGTAAGTTGTGGTAACAAAAAAATAACTGAAAACTACGTTGCTAAAACTTACTGTAAATTTTTCTTCTTGCTTTGAATATAATTGTTGGTAGTAATGCTTAGCATTCATTAGAAAATTCTCACAATCTAATTTGAAAGATTGTGTTTTTTTTTTTTTTTTTTTTTTTTTTTTAGAATTATATTGCCCCAAGCAAGGCAGTTTACTGCCACTGGTGTGCAGGGGGTTACATAGGAAGAAAATTATGAGAAAGAGTGACAGGTTATTGGGAGATGTCAGGAAGTGGATAAAAGAAGGATGAGAATACTGATGAGTGTGGAGTGGACAGAGAAAGGAGCATGAGAGAGAGGATGGAGGTTAGTGAGGTAGGAAATGACTATTGACTTTATATTTAAATTCTTGGAGATTGTAGCTGTGGGGGAAAGAAGTAAATGGAAGGGAGTTCCACAGGCTGGAAGTGCAAGAAAAGAAGCTGCTGGTATAGAATTTGCATTTACATTTTATTGGTTTCACAGTAAAAGGGGGAGACCTAGTTGCTAATCTTGTTGCTTGAGTAAATAAGGGGCACCAGAGAGCTAAGTTCATCGGAGCAGAAGCTGTGAAAGTATTTGTAGAAGAGACACAGGGGAACCACATTATGCTGATGAGAAAGTGACTGTATTTAAGCTACCAAGTCAGGATTGATCACATTACAGATTCTCTTTTGGATTTTGTCAAGGACCCCTAGGTGGATAGCAGGGACACCTGACCAGATAGGGCAGCAGTGTTCAATGCACAGGTGGATGGTAGATTTATATATGTGCAAAATGGTTTCAGATGGGAAAAACTTCTTGGTCCAACACAGAGAACCAACCTTCTTAGCAGCAGATTTAACTATGGATTCGATATATTCATTCCACTTGGGGTCTGTTTTGAGAGTTAACCCAAGGAGGTGCAGTGTCTTGCTTTCAGGGAGACTAGCCTGATCCATGCTCATGCGGAGTAGGAGCGATTGCCTGTGATAGTTAATAGATAGCAGCTTTGTTTTGGATGCATTAAAATTCATGAGCCATTTCTTACCCCAGTTCACCACAGATTGGAGGTTCTTTTCAAGCTCAGCAGCGAGGTTTGCTTTGTCAGCCTTATCAGATTTTTGATCAAGATGAGAGTAAACGGTAGTGTTGTCAGCATATATGCCTACTTGGGATCTTATTATATTGGGGAGATTGTTTATGAAAATCAGGAAAAGCGTAGGACCTAGAATAGAGCCTTGAGGGACACCCGTGTTCGTGTGATAGTATTGGAAGGCATGTCCATTCAATACTACCTTCATTGTGTGATTTGAAAGGAATGACTGGATAAGGTCAAACAATTGTCCAGTTATACCATAGCCCTGCAGCTTGCGTAGAAGGCCAGCGTGCCAGACTCTGTCAAATGCTTTGGAGATATCTAGAGCAACAGTTCAAGCTTTGTTGTTCTTGTTGAGAGCCTGGTGTATAGACTTAGTGATGGTTGTCAGCATATCAGCAGTAGACCTGGTAAAGTGGAAATCATACTGTTTGTCAGAGAAGAGACTGTGGGCTGTGAGATGTTGAACCACCTCGGCATTGATGATGGGAAGTAAGAAAGCAGGAAGGAGTTCCACAGGCAGGAAGTGCAGGAACTGTTTGATTAGAAGTGACAGTTGCATTTAACTATTTCAACAGAAAATGGCTGGGAACTAGATGCCAACCTAGTAGCGCACGTAAATACATGCAGTTGGAGCACCAGGGGACAAAATATCATCAGGGCAATTGCCATGAAAATATTTGTAGAAAAGACAGAGGGAAGCCACTTTTGTAGTGATATTATAACATTTATGTTCTAAATTCTAAATTAATATCATTCGCCCTGCTTTGTACTCAACACTTTCTTAAGAATATTGTTTCTTTAGATATAGAATTTTATTCCATTTATACCTACCCTATACTTATATATGAAATGAAGATTGTATATCAACAAAAAGTAAGTAAGCAAGGCAAGTAATACCTTTTTAATTATAGTGCTAAATATCAAGAAATAGACCATTAATAAATAAACTTGGTTCACTTATCTTATGCCTGTCTTGTCTATACTCTGAGATTTTCAGAATTACATCTATTCTTTAGGAGACCTTTTTTCTGTAGATTAAAATATGTATATTTAGGCAGCATATTGTCATTCAAACATGTTTGGTTCAATAATTTGTCTATTTATTTTTATTTTAATGCTCTTAGTTTCCTGTAGAGTGGATGTAACTCTGACAAGTAGAGACAGATATGATACGTGAACAAATATTGCATAGGAAAAAATTGTTTTATGAAGAAGAAAAAACGTAATGATTATTAAAGCAAGCAATCTTTGTAATTAAAGTACTAAATACCAAGAGATGGAGTATTAATATTAACAAATAATATAGTATTTTATTTGTTATTTGAGAGAGGATTTATAAGATAGTCTTCCACATGGTTTGACAATACAGGATGCGATTGGTAAATTGTCACTATTTTATATTTTAGTTTTGTGTTTGTGCGTTGTTTGTTATTGATTTTGTCAAATGCTCAGTATAGTAGAGTCAGTTGAGACCATCTGTGACAAAAAGAGCACCTTGATGCACTTCACTCTGCCAGAAGTTTGCAAACATGCTGTACTGCTTGGTATTCACACTAGAAGCTCCAATACAAACATTTCAGAGTGTTTGGGTGTCAATCCAAGGACGGTACAGAGGATTCAAAAAGAATTGGATGAGTCTAATGGTGATTATGAAGGTATGGCAACTTAGAGAATTCATTTTGATTATTCTGATAAGAAAAGAATTCCTGAATTTGTTGGTGAGGGTTTCAGACTCAACACAGATTCCTATATCAAGTACCTTGTGAAGGTATGCTACCATGGGTTAAAAAAGTGGCTACGCTATGTCCGGCATTGGAACTCTGCACCATGCCACACAAGCAAGAAAACCCAGTCATGGCTGTCAGACAGTTTCTGCAAGAACATCATAACTTACGTCTGGCCACTTGACTCTACAGACTTCAACTCCCTTGATTATTATAAGTGGGGCACAGTTAAGTGAGAGACTAACAAAACTCCAAAGATGAACTGAAGTCAAGAATTATGGCAACATTCATCAACTGAAACAAGGAGTGTCCAGAAAAGCTGCAGGAGATTCTGACGTCACCTTGAGGCCATGGTTAAAGCCAATGGTGACTTTATTGAAGAAATTTACTCTTCAAGATATTTTCTTTTTTGGAATTTTGGTAAATATATCTGTAAAAATGAGATGTTCATGTTATTTTAATTTTTGTGTGATTTAGGTGACAATTTATCCATTTCAATAGTAAAAGAAGGAACTTGGAAAGGTTGAAGGAAATAGAATAAATTTCAGAAAGCTGATATGTTCATGTCTTTTTATATAAACGAGTTAACAAAGAAAATTCATGAGTATGCATGTAAATATAGCTGAAGAGAAAGACAGATTTAGAAGTTATGTGGTTGATATATATATATATATGTGTGTGTGTGTGTGAGAGTTCTTCTTTGATGTGCCATGTTTTTTCAGGATGTAGGTGATCATGGCTTTTCACATCTCCTTAACCCTGGTGGCTCTGAGCACACTTTCTCCTGTTGCACCATGCAACCCTCATTCCGTCATCCACCTGATCAGGTCCTTCAAATTTGTTATCCACTGTTTTCCCTGTCCCTTTTTTCCCCTCTATCTGGCCTGTTAGTATCAGATTCTCCATGCTGTCCTTCCTCATTGCATGTCCCAGGAACTTCAGTTGTCTCTTCCTGATGCTCAGTATTAATTTCCTTTTTGTTTCCATCCTTTCCAAAACCTTGCCAATGCTCACATGCTCGGTCCATGATATCCGCAATATCCTTCTGTAAAATCACATTTCAGCTGCTTCAAGTTTTTCCTTCATCTTCGAAGATATTGTTCAACATTCACTGCCATATTGAAGAACCATATTAAATAGCTGGACAGATTGGGTTCTATAGCCTTGGTTGGCAACTAGCCTACTGCAGAAAGTAATAGCAACCTACTGCAGGAAAATCTTTTGCCCAGTCAGTTATGTCTCTTGTGAAACATGATACCCTGTATATCAAATATGGCACTTGACTGACTGACTAAAGAGGAAAGCGAAATATAAATGTCCAGACACTAATGATTAGGACTGAGGTGGACTGTTTAGGATTGGTTTTCTGGTCATTCTCTTTCATTCCCAGGATCTCTTGTGACTCAGTGGCATTATCGCCTTACTTTAGGCAAAATGATAAAAAAATTAAAAAAAATAATCCCCATTTTGAATTTATATTCCTTACTACATAGATTTTGACTGTTTTAAGTCATAAAGAAAGTAATATTCAGTATAGAGTAATTTTTTAATTATTCATATTATTATTATTATTATTTTCTCCTTTTTTTAAAACCTAATTTTATTTTATCTCTTATTGTAGATTACTAAAAGTCATAGCTTAAGAGTATCTAAATATTTCCTTGCTAAAATCTTTGTAGTTCTTATTAAAATCTGTCTATATTTCTGAGATGAGGTATTGTCATTATTTAAACTATTTACATTGTTTGGACTGTTGTCCTCATCTTTGTTGCCATATTCATGATGTTTTGACTGTTGTTTTTTCCAACCTTCTTCAATGTTAACTGCTTATTTCATCCACTGGGGTAGATTGTTCTCGTTCCATGTACCATGTTGCTTTCATATGTTTCAGTACTAGTTATTGACTTCACAACATTTTGGGTCAAGTCACTGGATTAAACCAACACATTTATCCACTGGGTTATGTGTCTTCAAGGGCCCCAGAAGATGAAATAAAGAGTTTGGTTCAGAATTCCAAACACTTAAGGGCAACCAGAGCATACAATGCTGGACAACAAAGATAAAATGCAATTTGTGACCCTACAAATGCTTTCTAAGATCAATGGTTAAAAATGGCTTTGAGCAACTGAAGCCTGTGGGCCTTAGCAAAGACTGTCCTTCTTTGAACCTTGTGGACTGATGTTACAGAATTAAAAAGAAAGAACTGTACCAAATAACAGAAACTACATCACTTCAGGACTACGAACAGCAGTAGCAGCTAAAAGGAATAGTACATGTAACACAGAGAAAAAATATTGTCAAGATTTTAACATTCCACATGACTTCAAATAAATGGTTAGGAAGGAAAACCCCATCAGTACTGGAAAGAGCAATAATAGTTAATGAACTTGAAAAACATATTTTCTTGAAAAATTTCATAAATTTTAACTGAAAGCAATACTGGCTGCTCAGTCAGTGGATATTAATAGTTTCCCTTTCAGGGAAACTATTAATATTAACATATCACATTATTTCTGTCATTCTTACAGATTAATTTTAATCAATACTTTTGGTGAATCTGTAAATGTTAATATTTGAAATGCCGGTGGTTAATGATAACATGAAGAATGGTATTGGCTGCCTGAGTCAGTGATCACTTTGTATTAATGCTCTTTGGAAAAGAGTATAGGGTTAAGGGAAATGATTAATTTCTCCAACACTATATTTTTAGGCAACACAAATGAATTACGAAACTTCCTTTTTAAAACAACAACAAAGAATTGTTTATTCTCTTAGTAGGCGTACAAGAGTGATAGTGAGTTAGCGTCCATTTGGTTTGTTGATCGGTAGGCTGGTACTTGGTTTGTAGGAAGAGTGTGTGAAGCTAGCGGCAGAGTCTTCTTCAGCGAAAGTGTTCCAAGGGGAATCAGTGGCAGCGATGTGAGAGAGACGTCTGTTCTTCCCGCTGGCTCATGGCTCTCTGCCTTTTGTCCGTTCCACCAAAATGGACTAGGAAAATAGTTCTAGAGAGGAAGAAGGAATTAGTGCACTCTGCCAGTTGATTGGTTAGTGAGTGACCGAATCTCCTGTCGGGGGCACTGATTCGCGAAAGGAAATAGATCTGTGGCTGCTACTACAAGAGTGTCTGTTTTTGCACTGGATAAAATTGTAGGGCAGTAGAAATTGTCAAGGCAATCCAACTTGGGCATTTGTTAATAAATCAGGCAAGAGAGATTTTCTTTGTATTGGGTTCCATGGTACCAGGATCAACTTTTCTCACTTTATTTGGAGAGGAAATGGGTGCCAAGAAATAACTGAACAGATGCACCTCCACTTTTTCATTGAAAAAGAAAAACACATAGAATGATGAAAAAAAGCTCTAAAACTTAATAAAAACAAAGCAATGTTTTGTTGTCAAGATGTTTGTTATAATTAAGAGCAAAGACCAAAGTATTCTTTTATTACATTTTTTAATCCTTTCTTGCACATTCAAAATTTTAGTTAAAAATCTTTTTTTTTGTTGTTTTTACATATATGTTAGCAGTTTGCACAATATTTACATATTAGTATTTTAGTGTCTTTTTTTTTTTTTCATGTGAAAAACACATTAATTTGTAAATGCTTGCAGAAATCAAATAACTGTCAGATTTTAATTGAACTTTCAGGACTTATTCACATATGAATAAAATTATTTTCAATTTTTTTTTTTTTTTTTACAGGCGTTATCCTCCCCAACCCCACCTAGTTAATTATATGAAATTTTGAGAAATTAAATTCTCATCTGAAAATATTTTCATAAGTTAAAATTTTTAAAGAATGTAAATCATTTTTTTCTTTTTTAATCTGCAACTCATTTCCCGAAAATCTGCACAAAAAAATTTATTAATGACACTATTGTCTTAAAAAATGTTTTTTCAATGAATAATGAATTTTTACAAGAATTGTTTTCATTTTTTTTTTTTTAAATTTTAATTATAATTTATATATAAATCTTTAAAATTATATAGATATATAAAAAAAAAATGTAGGAATCTTTGAAAGTTCTGCTACTTTCATCTGGTTAAGTGATATAGTTATTAAGTGAAAACTATGCTTACTAATCAAAACTTGAAAAGCTCAATACAAATCATTTTGCACCAAGATTTTGAAAATAATTTTTAATTTTTCATGTATATAAAATATTATATAACATGTCCGTTTTTTTTTTTTTTGTTTACAGAGAATTAAATTGCAATGAAAGACAACTAAATAAGGGGACTAATCATCAATTTTAGCAATTTCTTTTTGTTTTTTGTTTTTTTAAAAAAGGTTGATTCCAATCAGTTTAATTTCTGTTGAAAATACACCAGCATATTTTGCTAACTGGAAATAGTAAATTTAATCTTTAGCTTTTAATTGAAGCTAAAACGAAAGCTTCAAGAATGCTTTTTCATTTATAAAAAATCATTTTAAACTGTTGGTATTGAAATTTTTTTTTATTGTTATCTTTTATTTTTTTATTTTTAATCATTTCACCCCAAGCAAGGTGGGACTGCTTTTAGTGTGCAGTGGGTGACAGAGAAAAGACTGGGTACAGGGGGTATTGAAGATAGGATAAAAGATGAATGGGATTCAAGAAAATAGAAAATGAAAATTGACATTGCATTTAAATTTGCAGAGAGTGTAGCTATCAGGGAAGCAGGTAAACTGAAGGGAGCTCCTTTGGCAGAAAGTGCGAGAAAAGAAATTGTTGAAGTAGAAGTGGTGGTTACATTTAACTATTTTAGTGGTGGGACCTAGATGCCAGTCCAGTAGCATGCATAAATTCATGTGGTCAGGGCATCAGGGCAAAAAGCTTGGACGAGCAGTTGCAATGAAAATATTTGCAGAAAAGACAGAAGGAAGCCACAGCACATCAGTGAGAAAATGACTGAAGGTACCTACATGAAAGGGGAATTACTTATCGGTCATATTTTGTAGTTGGTCTCTTGTAAACCTGATTTACTAAAGTTATTTTTATATTAACCAAAACTTTTGTTATAAGTCCAAAGTAATAGCTATATATAATTATGTGATTACTTTTGTTATATACAACAAGCTTTTTAAGTATAAATAATTATGAACAAATGCTCGTTTGTATTGGTGATAACCTAGTTTTGATTAAAACTTGTAAATCCAAATTTCACTATCTTGTTTTGAGATTATTGATAGCCTCTTTGCAACTAAAAATAAATGGATTATTATAACAAGCTCTTTAGTCTTTAATATAATTTGAAATGTTAGAAAAAAATTAATCTCAGATAATCATATAGACATTAATGGCTTTTTTTTCCTTTCCTTTTTTTCCCTCCTCAGCCTAACTCTATCAGCAGATTTCAAGTGGAATGACTACATTGAATCCATAGATATATCTGCTGCGAGAAAGGTTGGTTCACTGTGTAGAGCCAGGAAGTTTTTCTCATCCGAATCCATCTTGTACATGCATAAATCTTCCATCTGCCTGTGCATTGAATATTGCTGTCACATCTGGTTGGATGCCCCTGCGATTTATCTCTGGCTTCTTGACAAAATCCAATGGAGAATCTGCAATGTAATCCATCTTGACCTGGTTGCTCAACTCCAGTCACTTTTTTACCAATGTAATGTGGCTTTCCTCTGTATCTTCTACAAATAGTTTCACAGCTTCTGCTCCAATGAGCTTAGCTCCCTAGCACCCCCTCTGCATGAATTTACTTGAGCTACTAGACTAGCGACTAGGTCCCACCCCCCTTACAGTGAAACTGTTCAATTGTAACCGCAACTTCTACTCTAACAGCTTCTTTGCTCGTGGAATTCCCTTCCATATTCTTTCTTCCCTGACAGCTACAATCCCCAAGAACTTAAATGCAATGTCAATTGCCATCTCTTATCTCCTTGACTTGCATCCTTTCCCTGACAACCCTTGTATCATGTTCTTCTTCCTTACCTCTCTACTCTTTTGCATTCCTTATCACACCAATGTTCTCATCTTTCTCTTACCCATTTTCTAACACCCCTGTAACTTGTTTCTCTTCCTCATCAATCTCCTCTAATGCAACCTCCTGCACACCAGTGGCAGTTCTGCCTTGCTTGGGGTGAAATGATTTAAGAAAAAAAAAATCATCAAAGCATTTAAGTTTTCTTGAATTTATTATTAGATATAACCTTACCATTTATTAATTTTTTGACTTGTATTTCTTTGATCTTTCATTTTAATTTCAGTTGTATTTTATCACAAATTCTCAATCTATTATTCTATAGCCATCAGCAAGTGTTACTGTTGCCTTGCCTACTTTTGTCTTGCACATATTTTCTACTTATTATTATATAAGAAACCATGTATAAAATATAAAGTATATTATTTTTCCCTGTTTTTTTTTTTATTTCATTATTACTTATTGTAAACTTGTAAATTCTGTTTGTCAGACATTTCTGCCAATTACATTTAACTATGCCCAATTACTTTACAGTTCTCCTTAGTATTTTAGTAGCCTTACTAATTAGATTGGTGGTTCCCAAATTTTTCTCTGGGTCATATTTCTAGAATTAAAATTTGCTCACACCTTGTCAAATTTTATGTGATAAAAAGTACATTTAGAAATAAACTAAAAAGATTAAAGGGAGATTACTGTGGTTTTGAAGTCAATAAGTGAAGTTGATAACTCTCTCAACCAATTTGCATACCTTAGTTAATATATTTTCAGTAATTGATATAATGCAAAAATATCACAACGATAATATTGGTCAATAATTATTTATACAGGGACTCATGCATGCCATTACAAGTAACTCATAATAATATTTTAAATTTTGAAATCATATTTATTTTTGGCAGATGAATTAAAAAAAAATAACTGTTTCTAAATCTTTGATTGTCTTTCAATCATCCTGCCTCATCTGCTAGCCTCTTCGGCTGCCATTATTCAGTGGGTATGACCAGCACTCAAAAGCATGAATGGTCACGAAGGCAACAATGGCTTTTGAAGCTGGCAAACAATTTACATGATTTATTGAAAATGATGAATTAAAAGTTTGTGTCTCCTGAGTTTGTTGGTTATAGATTTTCAGGTGTCTGGCCAGTCCAGATGGACTAGAACATGATTTACAATGATGAATGCTGGTATGATTGTTGTTAATTTGACAAGCTTGGTAGTTACAGCTGGATTGTGTAAAGTTTCATGTGACTGGTGAGGCCTGCTAGGGATAAAAAGCTGTAATTACATTCTGAACATGTAAATTGTGGAATATTTTCATCAGTGGCTTGTCCCTTGTTGTTTGCCCTTGAAACTACAGAATATTAGAAAATATTCACCTCCTCTTCAAGGCTAGATCCCTATTTGTATTTGTTGTGAGTGTTGGCTTTCATATTTGGATCATCTATTATGCAACATTATCTTGAATTTATTATTAGATTAGCAAGGATACCTGACATTGTATGGATATAGTCTCTTGCTTTCTCCAATTTGCAATGTGCAATTTTTTTCTGCATGGAGGAATTCACTGATATACCTCTGCTTCATGCAGACATATATTTTTGTATTTTTATATTTTTTTATCATCCATGTTGATATAAAATATTAGATGCCATTTTACCTGTCTACCACACAGCTTCTGTTCAAAAGCAAAACAATTATAGGATATTGGCAGAAAAATTCAAACTTTGCAATCATGCTACCGATAATTTTCTTTAGAGTCATATATCAGGATAATAAAATTAGAAGAATTACTTTTTAGAGCAGCCCTCATATTTGATTTCATAGTATAACATTTTCATACACACACACACACGTATCTAATTAATTTTCAGAGTTTCATGTGTACACATGCATACACAGCATTATATAAGGATTGCTTTAAAAGTAATGCCTCCTATTTTATTATGTTGGTTTTTCAGGTCTTGATGAGTTTTTAATGTTGTGAGTCCTCAGGACTCACAGGTGGTGATTTGAGTGCATCTCTGGGAAATTCAATGGGTCCAACTAAAGTTTCTTGATATATTTTAGTGTGTGTGTTTTTTTTTTCTGTTTTTTTTTTATTTTGTACCATCATCCAAAAAAAAAGTTCTTATGCTGAATCACGTAAATTGACAGAAAGCTTTTTTTCTTTTTTTTTCTCATTTTGTTTTGAATTTATTAAAAAAAAAAAAAGAAGTATTTTCAGTTAATCAAAGTTCGATTAAGAAACTGTATTTTTGGATAGAATTCTGACAGAACAAGTTTTTTTTTTTTTGTTTCAATTTAATCTGTAAATTTAAAACAAAAACAGTATTTAAAGCAAGAGTTGGCAAATTTCAATAAGTTTAGGCCTCAAATAAATTACCCCCACCCCCAAATCAAGTAAGTTTCTGGTATGGCAACATTGATGTCTATTACATGCCAGCCACACATCCCACTCTTCATGAAAGAAGGAAAGAATAGGAGAAAGAAAAGATGAACTAATAAAAAGTATTCGAAAGAATATGTGTAATATATTGCTTTTCCTAGAAAATTTTGTTCCGTCCATGGATGCACAGATAGGAAAGTAACTGCATCCATTAAGATTTTTTATATGTCTAGGAGGCAGGAAGTGCACCTATCAGCATGTCTGGTAAAATGTCATCAGACACGAAAGTACATATATAGCAGAGTTGTATCATTGAATTCCTCCATGGAGGAAAAATTGCAACTGTTGACCTTCATCAGTGCAACAATATTTCTGGTGTCCAAACAATGGATGTGAAGTTGTGTTTCCACAAGAAGGACACTGCTGTTTGTTACAGTCTACATTTACAAGTACAGTATGCAGGCTCTTATTCATTGCTGGTTTGAATGCATAGCTAACTGTAGTAACTAAAGAAAAGGTTTTTTAGTTGGAAACCTGCTCTTTCCAATTGTATTGTTATGTTCCATGTATCTGTAGTTTCCATAGAAATAAATAAATAGTACATGTTTTTTCCAGATCAGCATTGTATATTTATGAAACAATGTTTGTTATTAATTTTTTTTTTACTTGTATTTCTTCTATTTTAATTTCAGTTGTATTTTATCATAGTATTAATAATACATTCTGTAACTTTGAACAAAAATCATTAATGTTAATTTTTTAAATATTGTTTTCTTTCAAACCACCCAGAAAAGCCATTTATTATAGCCATGAGTAATGGTTATTGTTATAAAAAATCAGTTAATCCTAAAAACTTTATTTAAAAAATGAATTTTATATTACCTTATAATGTAAAGATGTTTGTAACAATTTATAACAATGAATGTAAATTATTTCCATTTTCATAGTCTCTGCTTATTGTTATCATAGATGGTTATTCTATCAAAAAGATCCTATCTCTAATAGTAATAAGTGAATTCTTCTGTAAATGCAATGTCAATTCCCATCTCTTATCCACTTGACTCCAGTCCTTTCTACATCACCCCATGTAACTTGTTCTTTTCCTTTCTCTCTACCTAAACATTTACTCTCTTACATAGCCCCCTGCACATTGGTGGTAGTACTGCCTTGATTGGGGTGAAATGATTAAAAAAAAAAAAAAAAAAAGAGTGCCCTGATAAGTTCTCTGCCTGACCAAGAAGTCACCCTACACCCACTCCAAATAAGAGTACCTAACTGTTATATAATATTGGTTCACCTACATGGTAGTGAATGCAGAACAATCAGCATAAAAATGAAGAAGAGTCTTGAGACAATAGAAGTATGATTCTATAGAAGGATGGTGAGAATACCTTCAACAGATCATAGGAACAGTGACAAAGTTTTAGAGAAAATGGAAACAAAAAGGACTCTTATACTTAATATCAGAAAAAAATAGTTGGAATTTCACATAATGAAGTAAGAGGGCTTAGAAAATCTGACACTCACAGGACATGTTAAAGGCTAGAGGAACAGAGGAAAGCAGCAGATACTCTACTTGACAATGGTTAGCAGAATAAGGATAAAGAGAAATAGCAAAATGACAAAATTTACTGGAGAACCTTGAATAACAATCAATCTAAATTGTTTCCATTTTTATATTCTATCTTAATGTTATTGAAAACACTCTTTCTCTGATAGCAGTGACTTCCTCTGCATTAGAAGAGTGTGATGAAAAGTTCTCAGCTTGATCACAAAACCCTTCCCCCAATATGTTATGTACTTTGGTCAGATTTCAGGAAGTTCTTCTTACCTATGATTATTTAGTAAACCATTATAAATTTTTAGTCTCTGAACCCCTGACTCCTCCTATCATTTTTTTTATAGTAACAGCGGGGAGATCCAACTAAAAATATATTAAAATTAATTAAAAATGTCTGGAAGTTCTCTTCAGTCATTCCTGTTTTTAAGAATTGTGGTGAACCCTCGGACCCATCCAACTATTGCCCTATCAGTCTTCTACCGATATTCGGGAAAGTGTTCGAGGCCATAATCAATGCTGAAATAGTTCAACATCTTAGTGCCCACGAACTCTTCTCTGACAAGCAATATGGCTTCCACATTGCCAGGGCCATTGCCGATATGTTAACAACCTTTACGGAGTACATGCTCCAGACCCTCAATGAGTCAGGTGAGGAGGCTTGTGCAGTTGCTCTGGACATCTCCAAGGCTTTTGACAGGGTTTGACACTCTGGCCTCCTTTGCAAGCTACGGGGTTACAGCATTACTGGACGCCTGCTTGACCTAATCCAGTCTTTTTTAAACAACTGCAAAATGAAGGTCGTTTTGAATGGGCTTGCCTCTTCATCCTACAGCACGAATGCCGGTGTCCCCCAGGGCTCTATCCTGGGCCCGACGCTCTTCCTTATTTTCATCAATAACCTCCCAGATGAGATCAAGTCCCAAGTAGGCATCTACGCAGATGACACGACAATATACTCCCACTCCAGTAAGAAACCTGGCATGGCAGACAGACGCAATCTTGCTGCTGACCTTGAGCGGGATCTAGACTCTGTGGTGAATTAGGGCAAGAAGTGGCTTGTCAACTTCAATGCGTCCAAGACCAAGCTGTTGTCTGTCAACCATCACAGGCAACCTCTCCTGCCTCCCATAAACATGGCCCAAGCGATTCTCCCTGAGTGCAATACACTGTGCCTCCTTGGCCTTACCCTCTCTTCTGATCTCAAATGGAACCGCTACATCAAATCCATAGCTAAATCCACTGTTAAGAAGGTTGGGTCACTGTGTCGATCCAGGACGTTCTTTCTGCCTGAATCCATCCTGCATATATACAAGTCTACCATTCGACCCTGCATGGAATACTGCTGCCATTTATGGTCAGGCGCCCCTGCCGCTCACCTCAGTGTTCTCGACAGGCTCCAAAGGAGAGTTAGTAACGTGATAGGTGCTGACTTGGTGGCTCGATTACAGCCACTTCCCCACCGATGAGATGTGGCCTCCCTTTGTCTGTTCTATAAGTACTTTCATGGCTTCTTCTCAGATGAACTTAAGTCACTGGTGCCTCCTCAACAGGTGTTTACTCGTGCAATCAGACTGGCAACTGGGTCCCACCCATTCACAGTCAGGTTAGCCAAATGCAGACGACAATTCTACTTCCGCAGCTTCTTCTCTCGCACTTCCTGCCTGTGGAACTCACTCCCATATTCTTGCTTTCCTGATGGCTACAACCTCCAGAAATTTAAATGCAATGTCAATACTCATCTACTAACCACTTGACTCTAGCCTTTCCCCCACCCCGTATATCCTTCCCTTTCTCTCGCCCCTTGCAACTGTCATCACACCTGCATTTTCATCTTTCTATTGCTTCTTCCTAATTGTTTTGTAATCCCCTTCTCCCTCCTCTAATTAATTTTCTTTCAGTTATGTAGCCCCCCGCACATCAGTGGCTTTTACGCCTTGCCCGGGGTGAAATGATTAAAAAAATTAATTAAAAATGTATTAAAATTGAAATTAAAAAAATTAACCAAAGATATGTTAAAATTGAAAAATATATTAAAATTAAAATATTGCTACCATATCCTGGTTGGAGCTTCTCAATCTTCACTTTTCAGCCCTTGCAGTACAAAAACATGTTTCCCACCATACAATCCCTTTTTTTATGGATGAATTGTCACAAGCCTCTATTGTTATTTCATGGAAAATGCTCAAATAAGCAACATTCCTTAGTTCTACCAGCATTTGCAGCTAAGACTTGCTATGCCACATACACCAATCATTCTGATGACCTCTGTATTCCATTAGTGAAAAAGAAGTTCAGCTTCTTCCTGAGAACTGTTACTTTATGGAACACACTCAAGAGGATGCTTCTTCAATCACTATAATCTTAATCTCTTCAAATTTTTGATCAGCCATTGTCTATCCTACATATACTCACAATCTGATGTAGTTTTTTTTATTTTCAGTAGCTTTTGAGCCTTGTATTAAACTAGTAATAAAAACTAAAAGACATAAATATTTTAGTTTCTGGTCCTTAAACTGAATAAATTGTTACAATATATCTACATTGAAGATTGTCATCTAAAAACAAGTTTTAATTTTAATTTGATAAAGTGCATCACAAACAACTGTTGAAACTGTTAGGTAACCTTGACATATTTAAGAAAGATATTAGAATAATCCAGAACCTAAACTGGCAGTAAACAGCCTGCATATGGATAGAAAATGAAATAGATGTGGTTTTGTTTTCCGTCCTTTCTAGCAAAGCAATTCTGAGAAAATTACAAGTCATGCCAGAATTCATTATTGGCAGCCACAGTCGGAATAACATTGGATCAGCTGCTAAGAGAGTTGGATTACTGTGTTGTGCTGGACAGTTTTTCTCTCCAGAATCTATTTTATATATCTATAAGACTATCATTCACCCATGGTGAGAATATTGTTGCCATATATAGTCTGGAGTTCTTGCTATATATTTATTTATCCTTGATAAAATTCAAAGAAGAATTAGCAATATTATTGATCTTGATCTGGTGTATTGGCTTCAGTCCTTTTTCCACCACAATAAAGTTGCTGCTCTCTCAGTCAGTTAAGTGCCATATGGGATACATGCTTGGGCAATCATGTCTCTTTTGAGACATGACTGACTGGGCAGAAGATTATCCTGCAGTAGGTTGTCATTACTTTATGTGGTAGAGTGGTTGCTGGCCAAGGCTATAGAATCCAATCTGTTCTGTTATTTAACCCATAACTGAAGGGAAGAGATGGATTAATACTTTTCCTAAGAGTATTTGCATATAAGTGAATGCAGGGAATTTAACTGGAATTCGAACTCGGCTTCTCAATTTCTCATTTTAAGCACGATATCCACTGCAACACAATGCATATCTCTCTCTACCTTTTCTATCAATACTATCATGGCAACTGTTTGGATGATTTATTTGCTATGGTATTGGGACTTCATGAATTTAAGTGCCAGTACTAGACTGGCAGTTGCAATTTACAGTTGAGTTAGCTAAATGTGAGTCTAAGTTCTATACTAACGTTTTCTTGCACTTCTCGCTTGCAAAACTGAACTTTCTTCTGTCTTCATGCTTTCCAGTCAACTTTAATCTTCAAAAATTTAAATGCAATATCAATTATTATTTGCTGTCCTCCTGATTACTCTTCTTTAGTTTTTACCAACATCTATATCAACTGGGCCTATGGATATAAATGTTGGTTAGTTTCAGTGACTTGCAGTAAAGATGAGGACAATAGTCTGAACAATGTAAATAGTGTAAATGCTACCTCATCTCAGAACTATAGACAAATAATGTAAGGAAATAATTTTATTTTAATATTCTTATAATACTGGAATAATTTAATATAACTTTTGCCTGTAGTTGTTATCTGTAGTGTCATTTTTACCCCTGAATTAGTTGCACTGGTACGGTGAATATGAATGAACTGGTTGGTAAAACAGCGAGTAGCATACTTAATGAGCTTGAGTGAATGTATAGCAGAACAATGACAAAATGGGATGGTTATAGAGAACAGCAAAAGACGTTATGGAGAGTCATGAATGCTCATATCTCAAAATAAAATGCATATAAAGAAAGATTCTTATCTTTGTTGCTTCATTCACATTATTTGAATCTATTCCTTGCTCTTCCTTAGGAACTTTAAACGAAATCATTAGTTTAGTTTTTTTTTTTAATTTTCTTTTATAAGAATACTGCTGCCATATGGAACATAGCGCTGTGGCAATTTATCTCAAGATTGTCAACAAAATCAAAAAGAACAGTTTGTAATGTTATCAAGTGATATCAGTCACTTTCCCAGCATTATAACCTGGCTTCTCTCTGCCTTTCTTATAAATATTTTCATGGCAGTTGTTTTAATGAGCTCTCCACCTTGGTATTTTGATCACAAGTGTACTAGTAGATTGTCTAGCATGTCTTATTGTTTTACTGTTGAAATTGCTAAATGCAACCATAAAATCTATTCTAATAGATTCTTTTTTCATGCTTTTCCTGTTTCTTGTTTCCCTACCACCAGCAATTTTCAAAAATTTAAATGAAACATCAGTCGTTATTTTCTGTTGTTCTAAACCCTGTTCTTTTATTAACCTTTCTTACCACTAAAGTCTTCTCATTCTCTTCCACTTGCAGTAAAGACAGGCTTTGGCATTGAGGAGGATAATTAAAAAAGAAAAAGATGCAATTTTCATAACTAATAGCTCAGGTAGTTTTCAGATCCTTGAAAAAAATTTAAAAGTTAATGTTTAGTTTTTTTTTTTTTTTTTTTTTTTGTTTGTTTTCCAAGAGGTTCTGTTCAAAAGTCCTTGATGATTGGATATAACATACATCTGAGGAAGGTCGGAGAATGTACCAGGCAAAACAATGAATGATATCACAAAAATAAGAATTCTACTTTGTGTAATTCATGAAAATCTTGTTGTTATCACTTCTTTTCTTTACAGAACCATTTTTCTTTTTTGTTCTTTTAGAGATGAATGGATTGAAAGTTCGACCATGTTGTATTGAGGTCCTTGAGCAAGTTCTTAATATCCTGAAGAAGCATGTTTCTAATGTAAGACACTTTTTTCTTTATCAAATTTTTTTTTAACCTACTTCAACATAAGATATTTTTGTGTAATGTCATATTGGTTGGTAGAATATCACATTAGGTGCTTCATTGCAATCATTGATTTCGCTGCTATCATCAAAATCTCCAAATAGTTCTGAAACATGATGCAATTTAATGCTAGGACACCCACCATTTTATTTATTTTTTTTTATTCTGTAAAATATTTGATTAGTTATGGAAGCAAAGATTTTAATGATAATTTCACCTATAGTATTGACTACAAATAACTCTAACAATTTTTTTAAAAAGTTAATTTACTTCGAAAACCAATTACTGGGCTATTTTTTATTTTTTATTATTGGTATATTATACAATCAAAACATTGTACCAGGTATTATTTTTCACCAATATTTTAAGCACTGAAATCCTATACTCCCTGACCCCCACCAAAAAAATATATAACTATTAAAAATACTCTGTAGAAGTCAGTCAGTCTCTTTTGAGACATGACTGACTAGGCAGAAGATTATCCCGCATACCATATTTTTCTCATTTTTTTTTTTTATCACAGTTCACATGGTTGATATCAGAGTATATATTTTTGAATAACTGGTTTCAGAAAAAATCAATCAGTCAGTCAGTTAAGTGCCATACGTGATACACGCTTGGGCGATCATGTCTTGAAAGAGACATGACTGACTGGGCAGAAGATTATCCTGTAGTAGGTTGCCATTGCTTTCTACGGTAGACTGGTTGCCAACCAAGGCTATAGAACCCAATCTGTCCTGTTATTTAACCCATAACTGGAAGGAATAGACAGATTAATACCTTTCCCAAGGGTATTTGCGCGTAAGTGAATACAATGAATTCGGCTGGAATTCGAACTCGGCTCCCCGATTTCTCGTTCTGAGCCGATATCCACTGCGCCACAATGCACATCCTGTAGAAGAAGTTATTTAAAATAGCCAATTTTTTTTTCAAATTGTCTTGCTATTGATCCCATCAGATTTGTATATCATGTTTTTTCAACTTCAGCAGTATACAGTCTTTCAATTCCATCTTAGATTGTTGTCATTTTTCTAGTTTCTATTTAACTATATTCCACAAATGCAAATTGAATTAAAAAATTTGGTGACGTACCTGATCAATTGAGCACTTTTACTTTTGCTTCTTTAGAAAATCTGTCTTCTTATTTTATTCTTAGGAATATTTTGTCTTCTGCTCGTCACTTCTATGAGAGCTCATATAACCCACGACCATGACATTTCCACCACCATGAACAATTTATTTGTACACCTCACTATGATGCTGCCAAATTTCTCCGATGATATCAGACCAAAATATATTTTTGTTTCATCTGACCACAATATGCTATCCCAAAATTTTGAATTTATTCTTCTGTGCAAACTTTTCATGCACCTTTTTGTTCTTTAAATTCAGTAACAGTTTCTAGTACAGTCATCAACCTTATAAACCTATCTTGTTCAAAGAATGACACATGACACTTTCTTTCTTTTTTTTTTTTTAATTCATTAGCAAAATTTACAGTTTCCTGGGTGTTCATCTGCCAATCTCCTGATGTAACAAATAAACCATAGGTCAACCTGTTCCATAGACACATTTTATTTTTGTAACTTTCTTCTAATTTTACACAATTTTTACCAACAGTATTTTAGATGACAGTGTCATTAGCAGACACAGAAAGGAAACTACAAGAACTAGAAATTGGTGAATGAGAGAGAGAGAGAGAAGAAAGGACTAAACATCAATTACAAGAAGGCATAATGAATGATTGTTAGCAAAAGGAAAAGCCCAACATACAAACTCTTCTTTATGTCCCACGTTTCCTCAGGATGTAGGTGGTCATGGCTCTCTACAATTTCCTGTCCATTGTAACTTTTAATAAATTCTATCATTTGTTATTTCTCTTAAACACAGTTGCACCATTCATTTACTCAAGCTCACTAAGTATGTTATGCACAGTTTTCCTCTGTCTCTTGTTTGCAATCCATCTTATGAGTATCAGATTTTCCATGTCCTCTTTCCTTATGTGCCTAAGAAATTTCAACTTTCTCTTCTTGATTTTGAGTTTCCGTTTTGTTTCCATTTTCTCAAGACTTTTTCATTGCTTATATATTTTGTCCATGGTATTTTCAGTATTCTTCTGTAGAACCACAATTCTGTCAGTTCAAGTCTCTTCATCTTTGTGGAGGTTGTCCAGTATTCACTGCCATATGAGAGGACAGATATCACATAACAGTTCACTACTCTTTTCTTTGTTTTTAATTAGGTTTTTCTCTGCTTCTTAATACTCTGTTTAACTTTTGAAATGCATCTTTACTTATCTCAGTGCACCTTCAGATTTCAGTGTTACACTTTCGTCCTTTGTTAAGATGTTTCCCAGATATTTAGATTTTTGAATTTGTTTGATTTTGATATCTCCAATTTGTAATTTTCATCTTAGGCTGTTCCTTTTGCTAGCAACCTTGCAGTCTTCTTGCAATTGATGTTTTCTCCTTTCTTTTCATTTTTCTTCACTATCATCTGTAGGAGTTTTTGTAGTTTCCTTTCTGTGTCTGCTATCAACACTGTGTCATCCGTATATCCTATGTTGTTAAGATTGTAACTGCCAATAATAAATTTTGATAGGATTTAGTTCTCTCAGAATCACCAAACTGTACAGTTTGAATAAGTCCAGTGAGACGATCCATCCTTATCTTACATCCGTTTCTATTTTTGTATATCTGCTGAACTCATTTTCTATCTGTCAGAGGGGCTTCAGAATACACTGACTGCACCTCTGCAGTGGGTAAAACTCCTCCAAGGGGTCCACCTGTTTGCTGTAGGCGGTGATCCATGATGCTTGAGGCTTTTAGGAATTATGCTATACATATACTCCTAAACTTCAACACACCACTTTGGCCCTTACTTGAGCTAGATGGGCAGTTGGAGAGACTCAATCCCATCAACCAGCTGGTCACAGCAAGCCCTAAGTTAAATTTATCGTATCAAACATTAAACTGACTTAGCAAGCAATGGCTGTAACATTTGACAAAAACCCAAACTTGGGTGAACTATCCCGGATATAATGTGCTTGGAACCCTTCTCATGATTGAGTATATTATTCATGTAGCCCTGGAAGAATTAGGTGAATGGTATCCCTCCCCTCTCATAATCAAGGTAGAATTTTATCAGTTACATTATTTATTTTCAAAATAGTATTTTCAAAACCATTAATACAGGAATAAAAAAATCCCTACATGTAAATGCCCTCTCAATATCATACTTATACCAAACATTCTTTCCCTTGAAAAGAGGTGTATGAATGTTTAAAGAAGATACAAAAATGGACAAATTAAAATAGATTACATTTCTCCATAACAAAACTGTTTGTATTAAATTCTAAAAAAAATGAACCTACCACTGTGATTCAGAATTAAAACTTAAATCCCATAGTTCAACAAATGAAATATCTAGGAATCAGGTTTGATAGCAAACTCAACTTCAAGGTGCACATTGATTACCTTAAACAGAAATGCCAAAAGGAATTGAAGATTCTAAAATTAATATCAAAACTGAATTGGGCTGCAGATCAAAAAGTAACACTCAGAATTTTCTTGCAGTTCCTACCTGTGGAATTTCCTTCTGGATACTTGCTTCCCTGATAGTACAATCTACAAGAATTTAAATGCAATGTTAACTGCCATTTCTTATCTTCTTGAGTCACATCCTTTCCCTTGACATCCTTTCCCTTGTATCATGTTCTTTTCCCTTTCCACTCTATTCTTATGCAGCTCTCTTCACACCAGTGTTCTCATCCTTCGCCTACTCATTCTCTGACACCCCCTGTAACTTGTTCGTCTTTCTCATCAATCTCCTCTTATGTGACCCCCTGTGCACCTGCTTAGCTTGGAGTGAAATGATTATAAAAAAGAAAAAATATATCGGTCACGCATCAGATCAAAATTAGACTGGATTCATCATTTACAATGACAAACCTAAATCCTGTCTTAAAAATTACAAACCATATATCAAGGACGGAAAGGAAGTCTTGGTGTCACTTCCCACTCAGCCAGCAATCCGAATGTTCAACTCCCACGGCTGATCTATGAGATGACCACTTTGATTTAAACTCTGCCCTATCCCATGTTGTGTTTAGTTTTGATCATGAGGCTGGTAAAGATCGAATCGTTCTCAGGAATTGTCATATTGAATTGGTGCAGGCAAAATGAAGAAGCTAACAAAAACAAAAAAGACTTAATAAAATCAACTGCTTTTATATACATTTTTTGTGCTTGGTTAATCTTGACATTAGAATTTATCAATTTTTCAGGCAGACAATTATCGACCCATCCAGCTCCTTCAACTGGTTTGGTTAAGTTTGGCACAAAGCTCATGTCAGATTCTATTCAAGCAGGTAGTCATGTGATATCAGGCAACATGGTTGTCTCTCGTCTTAGCATCTGCGATCACAGCATTTGGCTGCTTCGATTCCTTGCATTTATTGACATCCACCTCAAGCCAGCATTGGGCATGATACAGTTAGGAAAGTTTGTGATTTTCCCTATTTTCCAACAAGAGACCCTTTCTTGTCTGGCTCCTGAGAATTAATTACATTTCCAATTCAGGAGATCCCCTTTTCTCATGGGTAGCTGTCACAGGTATTGATCTGCCCTAATAACTTCTTCCTTCTCTTATTGGCATCTCACACTAATACTTCCCAGTGGTTGTGGGCAATTCCTTCACCTTCCTTGGTATTTCACCTGTGCTTACCGCCTTGGCTACCCTTTGACCAATCTGGCTCTCAACTATTTGGCGTGGCTTAACTTATGGCCATCAATAAAAAAAAAAAATTATCATTTCAAATTTTGTTTACACAAAGTTTTCTATCTTGGCCTCACTCAAAAATCAGATATTTACCAGATGGCTCTCTGGTTAGCCATTTCCTCAACCTTGTCAGGGTCATTAATTTCTCCAACCACAATGAAACTATTCTCAAGTTTAAATCCAATCCATCCTCTTTGTGTTTTTGTAACCGGTACTTTGAGAGCAAGGACATTAATCATCTGTAAGCCTAAAGTTTGCCACTTGGCTTTTTGTGATAATATCACCTTTCTGTAAGTAATTCTTTTGGTTTTAGTGAATCAAGCTTTTTTGAAAAGAAAAATCTTCATTCTTTCTCTTGGTATGTCCATCATTCTATTCATTAACCTTTTCTTTTCATTTACCAGCACCAGATAGTGTCACATCAAAGCCTTCCCCATCTTACCCACAGAAATACTAAAATCAAATAAGTCCAACAATTTAAATATCTGGGAAGTGTTTTAACAGCTGACAGAAAGTGCAACACAGAAATCCAAAGGTGCATTAGTATCGCCAAAAGTGCTTTCCAAAAGCTAAGCAAAGTATGAAGTTGAAGAGAAAATGAATGCAAGAAAAACCCTTATACCTAACATTGGAAAGATATAGTTGAAGTTTCTAGTGCACATATAAGAACAAAAATGAGGAAAGAGGGCTTGGAAAATTTGATACTCACAGGACAGGTTGAAGGTAAGAGGAACAGGAAAAGAATGCATAATTTGCCTAGTGAGTTTGATGGTAGAACAAGATAATGAGATAACAAAAAGGTAAAATTTATTAGGAGTTATATAGGACAATAAATTGGGGAGAGTCATGATGACCTACATCCTGCAAGGAAGATTTATGGTTATGTGTCATTCCTGGCATATTCAATAGGAATCTATAATCAATGTCTTCAAATATTTTTAAAATTTTCACTATATGTTTATTTGTTTAAGAGAAAATTTTTTTAACTTAATTTTATTTTAAAATTGATGCTTTAACATCTTCAGAAAGATTGAGTGATTGGCAAATGGACTTCTCCGTGATCTTGATTGAGTTATAAATTCACAGGTTAAAATACTAGAAAAATCATAAAAAAAAAACAAAAGAGACTTGACATCTATTTTTGACCCCTGTTAAATTTATACACTTCAAATTGTCTGTTTTGCAAGAATTCTTTTAACAATGAATGTTTAATTCAGATTTAATTTAATCCCATTAAAAAAAAAAAAGTTATAAAAATACTTACTATGTAGAATGAAATAAACTTCTTTCCCAGAGGTGTACTTATTTTGAGACTGCTACATTTCCTTTGTATGTTTGTGAAGAAAATTAATATTTTACAAAAATAATGGTACATCATAGGCCACAATTTTTGGGCCCCACCCTCTTGATTTAATAATTAGTAAGTTTCATGCCTTCTTTGATTTAATTAACTCTGCATAAGCTATGATGCTGGTATTATTTGACACATCAGTGTATAGCATGCAACTTCTTAGAGAGGGATTACTAAAAATTTTATATCAACCAGTCCAAAAGTTACTATTAGCCAGAATGGTACATTAAATGAAGAGATTCAATTTTAAGAAAGCTTTATTTAGTAAAGAGTTAGTTTTATTATTATTGAATATATTATAAAACCTTTTAGGAAGAGAAAGCCCCTCTGGTCCGGAGTGAGCTAGTAAATTAGTTTTGAAAAAGGCAAGCAATTTTCAATTTTAAGACAGTTCTTTGAAATTGAGATGCCAAGTTCAGCAGTCAGTTTCTCACCGATATTATGTGGCTTCCTTCTGTCTTTTCTACAAATATTTATATGGCAACTGCTCTGACAAGCTTTTTTCCCTGGTGCCCTGATTATATCAATTTACGTGTGCTACTAGATTGACATCTAGCTCTCACCTTTTTACCATTGAAACAGTTAAAGGCAACCGCTTTTCCTACTCTGACAGTTTCTTTTCTCATACTTTATGCCTGTGGAACTCCCTACCCTTCACTTCCATTCCTGATAGCTCCAACCTTCAAAAGTTCAAATGCAACATCAGTTGCCATATTCTACATCCCTAAACTCCATTCTTTTATCCTTCCTTCATCACCCCCTTTCTTCTCTCTGTCTCTCTGTAACCCCCTGCATACTAGTGGCGATCATGCCTTGCTTGGGGTGATATGATTAAATAAGTCAAGAAAATATTAAATTCATTTCAAGTATATTAATATATCAGAAAATTACACTTGTCTTGTTTGATAAGAGGTTTTTTTTTTTAACTAAATGGAAAAATTCAGATAGTAGGCATGTGGCTAAATGGTTATAGTGTTTGCATTAAGACTGTGAGACCTGGGTTCAAATGTCATCATAGATGATTTGTTGGGTAGTTGACCTCTTGATTATAAGTCTAGTGAAACACTTCCAATATGTAGTATCAAAGAGAATTTTTTTTTTAATTATTTCACCTCATGCAATCATTTTGCCCATAAAGCCAACTAGGATGCAAGAGGTAACTAAGTGTCAGAGAATATGAGAAAAACTACAATTAAGGAGAGATAAGAAGACAGAAGATAACAATTGACATTACATTTAAATTTTTAAAGATCAAAATTAATTTGGAAGTAAGAAGTCAGAAGAGAGCTCCACAGATGAGAAGTGTGATAAAAGGAACTGCTATCATAGAACTTACATTTAGTCATTTAACCATTTTAACTGTAAAAATGGTAAGAACATGCTACCAATCGAGTCAATTAAGTACCATACATGATACATGCTTGGGTGGTCATGTCTCTTTTAATCAGTGACAAACTAGGCAGAAGATTTTTCTGCAGTAGGTTAGTATTTTTTGTTGCAGTAGACTGGTTGCCAACCAAGTCTATAAAACTCAATCTGTCCTGAAAGGAGAAGAGATGGATTCATACAATTCCCAAGGGTATTTGTGTGCAAGTGAATAAAATGAATTCAACTGGAATTCAAACTTGCTTCTCATTCTTAGCTGATATTCATTGTACCACAGCACACATCTAGTACTATGATTAATTTCATAGTCTATGTACTACAGAAAATGTCTGAAAAGCCATGTGAATGAAATTATGTAAATTCATTTCATGTCTACCTGAAAATAACAAAAAAATTGGGAGCAAATGATCTGATCTAACCAGTTGATTAGACCATAGCTAGTTGTACATGACACTACAAAAAAGGGAAAAGGTTAGCAATATGAATTCTGGCTGTTAAAAAAATAAAAATAGCAAAAGAAAATTTTTATCTAATTTTTTATGTTGATCATTATTGTTGCAAGAGCCATTTAAGCTAAGTCTTTGTTGCTATGTTTCAGTTGATCCATTTCTTGACTTGAGGTGTACATCTCAAATGTAAAAAAGGGGAAAACATTTTTTGTTTTTATTTTGTTTTTTCAGCTGGTGTAATATTTTTTCTACAAATTTGACAATGACATAATCTGTGGGTATGCTTTATCACAAAAATTATCTCTTCCCTAAGGTATATGGCTATAGTGTAACATCTTATATTAGTTGAATGCTAGCCAAAATAGTGAGTGATGAAGGTGGCATAAAAAAATAAAACTTATAAATCTTTGGATATCTTCATGGCTTATTAATAAAAAGAAATAATACATGAAAGTACTGTGTTCATCAGATAAAGACGTTTGATTCTTTCCTGAGGTAATGTCTTTGCTTTGAGTTTCTGCTACTTAATGTTTGTAGATATGTAATTTATTTTTTATAAAGAAAAAAAGAAAGACAATAAAAGGTTGCAAAGAAGGTAAAGGGTTATTATAGATAAAAAAACAAAACAAAAATGAACTTCCAATTTTCATCTAAACTTGGGCGTACAACTATCAATCCTTTTATAGATTTCAGTAAATGTTTTGTTTTCTGGTCATCTATTGGTTGTTTTTCCTTTTTTACTTTTAATCTAACAGCTGGGAATACTCATTTGGATAAAGTTTTCTTTATCACTCATGATATATGAGCAGATTTAATTTATTTCTTTATAACACATAACTTACGAGCAGATTTAATTAATTTCTTTATAACACATGGCATACGAGCAGACTTAATTTAATTTCTTTATAACACATGGCATGCGAGCAGACTTAATTAATTTCTTTATAACACATGGCATGCGAGGCAGACTTAATTAATTTCTTTATAACACATGGCATGCGAGCAGACTTAATTAATTTTCTTTATAACACATGGCATACGGAAACAGACTTAATTAATTTCTTTATAACACATGGCATGCGAGCAGACTTAATTAATTTCTTTATAACACATGGCATGCGAGCAGACTTAATTAATTTCTTTATAACACATGGCATGCGAGCAGACTTAATTTCTTTATAACACATGGCATGCGAGCAGACTTAATTTCTTTATAACACATGGCATGCGAGCAGACTTAATTAATTTCTTTATAACACATGGCATGCGAGCAGACTTAATTAATTTCTTTATAACACATGGCATGCGAGCAGACTTAAATTAATTTCTTTATAACACATGGCATGCGAGCAGACTTAATTTATTTCTTTATAACACATGGCATGCGAGCAGACTTAATTTATTTCTTTATAACACATGGCATACGAGCAGATTTAATTAATTTCTTTATAACACATGGCATACGAGCAGACTTAATTAATTTCTTTATAACACATGGCATGCGAGCAGACTTAATTAATTTCTTTATAACACATGGCATGCGAGCAGACTTAATTAATTTCTTTATAACACATGGCATGCGAGCAGACTTAATTAATTTCTTTATAACACATGGCATGCGAGCAGACTTAATTAATTTCTTTATAACACATGGCATGCGAGCAGACTTAATTTCTTTATAACACATGGCATGCGAGCAGACTAATTTCTTTATAACACATGGCATGCGAGCAGACTTAATTAATTTCTTTATAACACATGGCATGCGAGCAGACTTAATTAATTTCTTTATAACACATGGCATGCGAGCAGACTTAATTAATTTCTTTATAACACATGGCATGCGACAGACTTAATTAATTTCTTTATAACACATGGCATGCGAGCAGACTTAATTAATTTCTTTATAACACATGGCATGCGAGCAGACTTAATTAATTTCTTTATAACACATAGCATGCGAGCAGACTTAATTAATTTCTTTATAACACATGGCATGCGAGCAGACTTAATTAATTTCTTTATAACACATGGCATGCGAGAGCAAAGACTGAGTAATTTCTTTATAACACATGGCATGCGAGCAGACTTAATTAATTTCTTTATAACACATGGCATGCGAGCAGACTTAATTAATTTCTTTATAACACATGGCATGCGAGCAGACTTAATTAATTTCTTTATAACACATGGCATGCGAGCAGGCCAATTAATTTCTTTATAACACATGGCATGCGAGCAGACTTAATTAATTTCTTTATAACACATGGCATGCGAGCAGACTTAATTAATTTTCTTTATAACACATGGCATGCGAGCAGACTTAATTAATTTCTTTATAACACATGGCATGCCAACAGACTTAATTAATTTCTTTATAACACATGGCATGCGAGCAGACTTAATTAATTTCTTTATAACACATGGCATGCGAGCAGACTTAATTAATTTCTTTATAACACATGGCATGCGAGCAGACTTAATTAATTTCTTTATAACACATGGCATGCGAGCAGACTTAATTAATTTCTTTATAACACATGCGAGCAGACTTAATTAATTTCTTTATAACACATGGCATGCGAGCAGACTTAATTAATTTCTTTATAACACATGGCATGCGAGCAGACTTAATTAATTTCTTTATAACACATGGCATGCGAGCAGACTTAATTAATTTCTTTATAACACATGGCATGCGAGCAGACTTAATTAATTTTCTTTATAACACATGGCATGCGAGCAGACTTAATTAATTTCTTTATAACACATGGCATGCGAGCAGACTTAATTAATTTCTTTATAACACATGGCAAGAGCAGACTTAATTAATTTCTTTATAACACATGGCATGCGAGCAGACTTAATTAATTTCTTTATAACACATGGCATGCCGAGCAGACTTAATTAATTTCTTTATAACACATGGCATACGAGCAGACTTAATTAATTTCTTTATAACACATGGCATGCGAGCAGACTTAATTAATTTCTTTATAACACATGGCATGCGAGCAGACTTAATTAATTTCTTTATAACACATGGCATGCGAGCAGATTTAATTTATTTCTTTACATGGCATACGAGCAGATTTAATTTATTTCTTTATAACACATGGCATACGAGCAGATTTAATTTATTTCTTCATAGCCTCTACCTGCCTCTGAAAATTTATCAAAATAATTATGCATGCAAAATGTAGAATTTAATTCATAAGTGCAAATTCTAGTTTATTTTGTTGCATTCTCTTTTGTGTTGATGCCCTTGGGAAAGGCAGTTGGGCATCATCTCTTCTTTCAGCTATATTTTAAATCACAGAGTAGATTGGGCTCTCTAGCCTTTGAGGGGCAACCAGTGTATCAGAATAACAACTATCGAATTTAAAACTGTAGAAAACAGAAAACAACTCCAAATATACTTAGATAAAAGTTATGGTAATTCATAAAAGAAAAGTAATCTGTAAACATACATATTCCCTGAAGCCCTGAATTTCTTTTAGTAACAAATTCTCTTTTCTGCTATATCATTTGTTGTCGCTGAAATTAAGAAACTGTTTTCTATTCATTTTTTATATCCGAAAATGTTTTTGTTGATAGATAAAGTCAATAAACAAGTTCAGCAAACTTGTATAATTTTAATAAACAATTTGCACAAAGCATTGCAGACTCCTTGAATCCTAACACTCATACCTACCAGTTCTAGAAAAATATAACTGTCACATGTATCAAAAATATAACTGTCACATGTATCAAAAATATAACTGTCACATGTATCAAAAATATAACTGTCACATGTATCAAAAATATAACTGTCACATGTATCAAAAATATAACTGTCACATGTATCAAAAATATAACTGTCACATGTATCAAAAATATAACTGTCACATGTATCAAAAATATAACTGTCACATGTATCAAAAATATAACTGTCACATGTATCAAAAATATAACTGTCACATGTATCAAAAATATAACTGTCACATGTATCAAAAATATAACTGTCACATGTATCAAAAATATAACTGTCACATGTATCAAAAAATTAAAAACCGATAACTCTTTCAACCAGCAAACAAATCATAAAAGTAATTTTAATATACATCACAAAATTTATATACCTTAAAAATGTTTTTACTATATGATAAGTATGAGTGGTATAATTGAACAAATGCAAAAAATGAAAATGGTCAGCTTTCAAATTTCACCATAAATAGTGTCAACTTCACACTACTGCTCTTAGGATAGAAGAGAATCTCTTTTTTCCACAGCTATGAATTCAATAGTAAGGTAAACTAGACTCTCTCACCTCAGTTAGCAACAAGTCTAGGAAAGGATTAATGTTAAATTCAAAACCAAGAGTGGGCTCTCCTTATCCTCTCAACTTTGGTTAAAAATAGCAAAAAGTAGGTGGTGGGGTTTGAACTTTTACTTCCTAAAAAAAGATTGGTACCCAAGTTAGAGGACTAGTCAGATTGAGAAACCAAAACAAAAAAAAATATTCTTGAAAATTAAATTGAATAAGAATTTAAATTAAGATTTGACAACCATAAAAAATTAAAATTTTAGTTGAAATAATCAAAGAAACTTTCATGGTAGATTTGTTCTGATGGTTTTACATTGTTTGAAGTTTCAAGCAATCGTAATAATTATGCACATACTTTTCTGAGAGTAATGGTTGCATTAAATCCTGATTATTGAAAATTTCTTTCTTATTTGTGTCGTACGAAATAAAGATTTAGTGCCAAAACTTGCTAATCTTCCGTAAAAATGTGCAAAATTTAATATTTAGTCACTTTTTTCTTTCTTTTCAGTGGTCATAAATATCTTTTTGTATTTTTTATACTGTCATAGCTTATTATATCAGCATAGTTTTTTCATATTGTCAAAATTAGCATACTTTTGTTTGTTTATTCTAACATTGAAAATGGAATACAATAAGCAACATTTTTGACATATTACGCGTTTTTTTTTAAATTTTAGTAAAGGTAAAAATGCAACTCACTTTGAAAATTAGATTTGTACGATTTATAAAGCAAGTACAGTGAATCATTATAAATGTCAAAAGTGGTTTGCAAATATTTTTGTTGGAGATCTCTTGATATTTCATAACTGAGTAAACATGTTGAAGTTGTAGGTGATAAAATGAAGACATTACTTGCAAATAATCAATGTTATATGATGCAGAAGGTAGTTGTTAACATAGTAAAAAATCCACTGAAAAGTATTTATACCAACCTGGTAATGTTAATCACTTTCATGTAGGTAATGTTAATCACTTTCATGTATAAACCATTACTTGATGATAGAAGATTTGTAATGGATAAAAAATAGATACTTTATTGCATGAAGTGTAAGACACTTTTTTCTTCTTCTATGTACCCTGTCCTTTCAGGACCTGGGTAATCATGGCTTTCCATGTCTCTCTATCCCTAGTGGCTCTTAGCACGCCTTCTTCTGCTACACCATGCAACCCTCATCATCCACCTGATTAGGTCCTTAAAATGTTATCCACTGCTTTCCCCTGTCTCTTTTTCCATTTGGCCTGTTAGTATCAGGTTCTCCAAGCCCTCTTTCCTCATTGCATGTCCCACAAACTTAAGCTGTCTCTTCTTGATGCTCAGTATTAATTTCCTTTTTGTTTCCATCATTTCCAAAACCTCATCATTGCTCACATGCTCAATCCATGATATTTGCAGCATCCTTCTGTAGAATCACATTTTAGTTGCTTTAAGTTTTTCCTTCATCTTTGATGATATTGTCCAGCACTCACTGCCATATTGAAGAACTGACATCACATAGCAATCCAGTACTCTCTTCTTTGTTTCTAGCATAATTGTCCTGTTTCTTAATACTTTACTCAACTTCTGGAATGCTTCCTTTGCCATGCCAATTCGCCTTCGGATCTTTGTGTCGCACTTTCCATCTTCTGTTATAACACTTCCCAGGTATTTAAATTTTTGTACCTGCTTGATTTTAGTATCCCTGACCTGTATTTGGCATACTGGGCTGCCATTTTTACTGAAGACCATGCATTCAGTTTTCTTGGAGTTTATTTGTAGTCCTTTCTTGTCACTCTCTTCAGCTACCTTCTGTAAGAGGTCTTGCAGTGTCTGCTATCTGCACAGTATCATTTGTGTACCTTAGGTTGTTTAAATTGTGGCATTTGATGATGAATCTAGGTATAACTTCTAGGCTTCTCAAAATATTCTCGCTGTACAAGTTGAACAGATCTGGTGAAAAGACACATCCTTGTCTTACACTCCTTTCTATCTTTGTATATTTGCTGAATTCATTACCTGTTCATATACAAGCGGTTTGCTGCCAGTAAAGATTCTTGATTACTGTTAAGTCTTTCCCAAATATGTAACATCTTATGCCTGGGGCTGGCTCGTTGATTGTGACGCTTGTTCTCCTCAACAGTTGTGACACTACCACCCGGCTGGCCAGTTGGTTCGGTCGCTGTTGCTGGTTCAGGAATGGATCCCACTGCGATGATGTCAAAACAGTCCTGCTGTGTCGATACTCTTGGGCTGCTGTTGCTGGTCGTGATGATCTTGTCACAAAAGCTGGTTTTCAAGACATCTATTGCAACAATGGGCCACTGGCCACATTGTGAATTGATCTCAGGAAGCAGTGTTGTGCAATTTCAGTAGGTGTCTTTCCACCAGAGCCAGACTGGACACTGGTGTACACTTGTGGTTAAAATAAATACGGCACCAAAAAAAATTAATAAAATAAATGAATATGGTCAAACATGCCTGGAGAGTTACGAAGAATGTCTTTATAAAAAAAAACAATTTTTAGTCACAGGAGCAGATAATACAGTTGTCAGAATGCCAGTTTACAACAGAGAGAGAGTGAATTTGTTTAAAAATATCAGAGCTTTCAATCCATAAATAAAATGTCATTTCTAAGTTTTGTTAAAGTAAACAGAGCTCTTCAAATTTTCAGTAAAGTTTTTTGACGTATTCATTAAATTTTCCTTAAAGTCTTTTCACATATTCTCTATGCAACTTCTAAAATAACAAAATCCTTTCGGGTTCTTATCGGAGTTTACTGAAGTAGAGCGAACGAGGAATCAGAAATTTCAATTTTCCCGTGATTTAAAAAAAACAATCACGTTCTTTCCGGATTCCTATCAAAGGCACATTATTCCAAATTTACTCTTTAAATTAATTGGTGGCAGGCTTCATTCGATATTAACTCTTTAGCTATAAGTTATTATATTGGTTATTTTTTCACAGTCGTTACATTTCGACTGCAATTTCCAGAAACTCACTCCAACTCTTCAGCAACTAAACTCTAAAACTGATTTTTCTTGCCGAGTCCGGATTTTTATAACCATCTCCAATCCTCTCGGGGGACTTGGCCGACTTAAAGCTTTTGACAATGAGACTGTTTTCCACTGACTCGATTTGCAGGAGGGCCATGGCTCGGCAAATGGAATATCAACAGCTCACTTCCTTTCGATTACATCATATTGAGCTTTTCCAATTCCCACAAATTTCTGTTCTCAGGGAACATCTGTTGGGGGACTTAATAGCTACTGATAAAACTTTAGCTTGCCTAAAATATCCGCTTCGAACACGAAAGAAGAATAATTATATTTCTACCTTTCTTTCCCATCTATTAAAATAGTTAATTGTTCTATTCCCCGGATTTTACAAGTATATGATAGTATTAAAATAGTTTTTTACATAAGCTCACATCACGAAATGCAATAGAGCACAACTAATACTATTAATATTAATTCCTCTCCCTCCGTTGTATTAAATCAAACAAAAGAAACTATACTCGTGAGTGATAGTGTCACAAATATGTCAAGGCTGCTGAGCATCTGCATCAACTCTTTGTAGTGTATTTTGTCAAACGCCTTCGCATAATCAATAAAGCATAGGTATAAGTCCGTCTTCATTTGTATTGCCCTTTCAGAGCACTTCCTAATCATAAATATGGCGTTCCTTGTTTCAGTGTCTTTGATGAAACCGCACTGTTCTTGTCCTATCTCTGTCCTGATTCTGCTTCTTGCTCTATTCATCAAGATTCGGACGATCAGTTTTGTTATATGGTTCATTAAACTAATGGTTCTGTGGAGTTCACATTTGTTTGTTCCTGGCTTCTTAGGTAGTGCTCTGAAGATCAACTTGCTGAGGTCATCTGGTATTACACCACTATTATAAATTTCATTTATTATTTCTGTATTTTTCTCTATGCCAAATTCTTCCAGGTCTATCAGCAGCTCTATTATTATGGCATCTGATTCAGCTGCTTTGTTACTATTCAGTTTGGCTATTGCAGATTCCACTTCAGACTTTAATATTTCCGTTTTGTCCTCATCTTTGTGTATTATTGGTTGCTCTCTCTTGTCATGGAAAAGATCTTTCATATATTCTTCTCATCATTAGAGTATTTCCTCTTTCTCCAATATGATTGTTCCATCCTTGGATTTTATACATCCTGTTGAAGAGCAGGTTTTTTTGTCCTGTCAGTTCTTTTATTTCCTTGTGCATATCTGCTTTATTATTCCTGCTCAATCTCTCTACTTCTGCACATTTGTCATTGAGCCATTCCTCCTTAGCCTGTCTGCATTTTCTCCTTATTTCCTTGTGAAGTTCCCTGTACTCTATTCCATAAAAAACTACAAGGCAAATAAGATGAATGAATGCTAACAATACCAAAGATGGTGAGACTATCTTTCCATCTATATATATTTATATAAATGAGATTATAACTATACTCATGTTAAAAAACCTTCCACAAATCTATGAAGAAAGAAAAAAACGGTTTTAAAAAAAGGAAGAGCTAAGTACATGAACATTAGTTAAAAGGGTTCGGACCGAGTCAGCACATAGCCCAAAGAAAAAACCCCAATACAAGTAATCAACTAACAAAAAGCGCTCAATACTTAGGTAGGTAATAAAGAATACCTAGTGAGCCAGACAGACCTACCTAAGTTTCATCTAAACAGATCGTCAGGGAAAGCTGGCTAATGAGGAAAGAAACAAACAACATGTAGAAAGGAAATTCAATCAACCCACGTGACCAAGAAAGAAGACACCAAACACAAATAGAGGAGAACTTTAAGAACACAAATTTAATTTTTAATTTCATATATTTTAAAAATTTTTAAAGATTAGTAAATGCAAAGATAAAAACGAAAATCAAAAATGATACAAACCCACCATAAGCAAACTTAATCCAAAAGCCAAGGCTTTCTATACCTACATTTATTTAATATTTCAGTTTTGGAATTCAATAAATTATTGGTTTGTCTATAGCAATTTTTTCCTCTACACACAACCTACAAAATTTCTGGCTGGCTTTATATTTAGCATATCTCTTTAATACTTCCCATTTCAAAATAAGGTCTATATTAAACTCTTGTTTAATGGACCACACATAAGTGGATAGGGTGGTGCTATGTTTATACTTTTCATTATTAAAGCTACTAGTATGATTGTAATATCTTTTTTTGAAAATATCTTGGGTAGCACCTAAGTAAATTTTGGGTTCAGTGTCCTCAGCGATTTTATAAATTTTGACATGATAGACAATGCAATCTTGCTGACATTTACCCTGCAAAGGACAATTTTTCTTAATCCTACAATTACAACTACTTTTGCCAGTACACGTATCATCAACTTTCTTCTTGTTTAATCCACTAAAAATTTTCTCCAAATTGGGCATACAGCAATAACTAAGTTTTACGTTATTTTTGTTAAATATTTTATACAACTTATCTTTACCAAAATTTTGCTCTAATAAATTGAAAATATTTTACTGATTTTGGTTTTTACCACTAAATTAAATGGGGGATTAAACCATAAAATGTTCCTACCTCTATTCTTCGTTTGTTTCTCTTAGTGTCTGTATATACTAATTTATGTCTATGACTACTTTTAATAAGTGCATCTTGGTACACTTTTTTTATGATTATTGAAGATATCTTTATGAGACAAATTGTTTGATAGTCTATAAGAAAGACTTTTCGCAATACCCTGCATAATGTGTGCAGGGTGATTAGATTTAGTGCTTACATATTGCAGATTTTGGTTTTCTTTTATGTATGGGGATATGGATCCATTCAAAAGATTTAGCGTGATGTCTAATTGATTTCAACATCCAAATCAGTTTTTTGTGTATATTGTCACATTTTTGGGGGTTACTGTTATCGACTATGATTAATCCATCATCACGGCATAACCCGTGGTTGTTAAAATCTATGTACTTATTAAGCTTATACAGCAATAAGCACCCTGTTAATTCTGCTACCTCAGCCTCATCATGTGCTCTCATGGGGTTGCCAAAGTCATCCTTTTTTATCCATAATATGTTGTTGTGGTATAATAACGTCTTTTGGTAATGCCTAATAATGTCTATTTCTTGATCAGAAATTTCGCTAAATTCCTTAGCAAAACTCATGGCCTTGTTGAAAGTTTTTTTTGGAAATAGATGGGTAATACTCTTTAATATCCAATATCAGAAGGTTCTTTCTTTGCTGTGTGTATGTGTGAGTATTATTGGGTTATGAACTAAAATCTGTCTCATGTTACATGCAGATATTGGAGGCCATCTACATTAAATCAAAGCAACCCACACTCTCTAAAATCACATTTCAATCTAGTCACAACACATTACATTGCATTCAGACATATTTTTAACATCCCTGCAACTTCTCTGAAGATGGCTCATATGAGCCGAAAGCTTAAACCATCATAATGAAAAAAAATTTCTAAATGTTGGACAGTTTTTTTTGTCATGATTTTCACCTGAAATTAAAGCCAAATTATGTTTAGAACAGCTCATGATTAAACATAAAAGACATTCATTGTATGTTATATTTAATAATATATGTTTAGAAAAATATAAAGGAAAACTTAATCCATCATATAAAGTGGTTATAAATCATAATTTATTTCTATGAACTAATTAATTTATTTCTTCAGACCACACTTTGTTTCATTTGGTACAAATTTGTATGAAATGAAACAAACAAAGTGTGGTTTGAAGTGGTTCACCACTACTATAGCATTGTAAGTTTAATACTAGGCTACAGCAATAGTGAACACTTAACTTAGTGAGTTAAGTTAAAGGGAGATAACTCATGACTAGCAGAAGTGGCTTCACTCAAGGAATTAGAATGATATACCCCAGTGATCATAATAAGGGCTTCAGTTTAAGATTCCTAGCACTGGAAGAAGGTGAGAACGTACAATGGGTGAAACATTGTAAAAATGGCAATAAAGATGAGGACAATAGTCCGAATAATGTAAATAGAATTTCATTTACTATTGAATTCATATTTCGACAACATTCTCTATTCACTACAGGGTATGATGGATAAATTGTCACCTAAATCACACAAAAATGAAAATAAACCTGACATCCCATTATATGTATCAAAATTACAAAAAGATATCTTGAAGAGTAAATTTTTTCAATAAAATCACCATTGGATTCAACCATGGCCTCCAGAATCTTCTGTAACTTTTCTGGACACTATCCTTGTTTTAGTTGTTGAATGCTCCATAATTCTTGATTTTAGTTCATGTTTGGTATTACAAGGAATTTTGTTGGTCTCTCACTTAACTGAGCTCTATATATAATGATCAAGGGGGTTGAAGTCTGGAGAGTCAAGTGGCCAGATGGAAGCAATGATGTGGTAGCAGAAATTGACAGCCATAACTGGGTTTTCCTGCTTCTGTGGCATGGTGCAGAGTCCCGTTGCCAGACATAGTCTTCTAGTAGCTACTTTCTTAACCTAGGGTAGCATTACCTCCTTAAGGCACTTGATATAGGAATCTGTGTTGAGTTTGCGGCTCTCACCAACAAATTCAGGATTTCTTTTCTTATCAGGAGGACTCAGTCTGCCTTATAGATTGTGTGTATGTAATATATATTGTAGGGGTGATTAAAAGTTCTTGGCTTAACCCAATTCCCAAAAATCAATATTTTAATGACCAATCTAAGATCAGAATATTGATGTTGAGAGGATGCTCAAGCTGAGAACTTTTCAATACCTAATAATATATCGCATCCTAGGGTTGATGTTACAAGTAAATGACTATTTGTAAAAGGTCTCGGATACCAACTGAAGGTATCACCTATCTGACCTGTCTTATGCATTCAGCATAACTGTATTCATTATTTTATCTTAACATTTACAACATGTGCAATACAAAATCATAGGCAGTTTATATTGTTTCTCTGTCACTGAGTGGTGAACAATCCTATGTACACAACACATCTACTGCATGCCTTGAATTTTTTCCAGGAGTTTTCATTTTTGTGTAAAAATTAATTCACTGGACAAGACTTCAACTTCGACTCCCCCCACCCATACAATGTAAACAAAAGTCATAAGCGGCGATCCAGAGTCATAAGAACAGGAAATGATCAGTATAAGCAGTACCCTACAACAAAACAATTATCCAGGGTACATGGCAACAACTCCAACATACACAGAAGGGAAGGTACATGAGTATAACTACTCTCAGAAAACAGACTCGGTCTGTCTACCCTATGTGAAGGGATTCTCAGAAAATTCAAAAGATTTGTGGTGTATATAGCATCAGGATGACCTTCAGAAGTGGTTCTACACTTTGCAGGTACTCCTCCCAAGTAAGACCTTCAACAGAGGAGGACATGACTAAGTGTGTACGCCATTCCATGTAGTTGTGGAAAGAAATATAAAGGAGAGACATGCTGCTCCCTTAAGTTAAGGCTACAAGAACACCGCAAGGCCATAACACGAGGGGAGATTGAAACATCAGGTGTAGCTGACCACATATGGAGGGAGAAAGGGGATCACGTGATGAAGTTGAAATAACAGATAGAGAATACCACTGGAAACTACATAAACTTAAGGAATCAGCACATATGCTAGGCTTAAAAAATCTCCTAAACTGACCAAGCATAGGAACACAATATGGGAATCAGTAATACGGAATGCTAGAAAAAATTGTTAGTGTCAAAAAATTGCAATATGAACTCTGGTTTAAAAAAAAAAAAAAAAAAAAAAGTAAAGGTTACTGGACATTAGGTTTATAAGTCCCAAAAATTTAGTTGTTCTTTTCCTTAAGGACACATGGCCCAGTGGATATAAACGTTGGTTTGAGTTGTGAATTTAATACCAGGCTGCAGCAGTGGTGAACAAATAACTTACAAGGTTAGAGGGAGATAACTCACAACTTCCAATCGAGTCATATACCCCAGTGATTGTGATAAAGGGTTTGGTTCAAAATTCCTAGCACCTGAAAAGTCGTACACAATCATTTGGACGATAGACTGAATAACGTAAATACTGTAAGTACTACCTCATCTCAGAAATATAGACAAATACTAAAAATTAATTATTGATAATTTTTACTATTCTCTTTGCACATAGATATATTTTCTAATTTTTCAATTCTTCATTTCTTAAGATAAACATTATCAGTAAAGTAATCATTGGTGAGAGGGGGTTCCTGCTTCTGTATTCTATTTCCAGATCGTTTCCATACACAGGTACAGAGACGAATAATTTCTTAATTATTTAAATTAAAACTATTAGTAACTTTATCTTCTCTTCATATTTCACAAAATCAAGAAAAAAAAATCCCTTGTTTTTACATAAAAATATTAAAATTTATTATAAAAAAAAATGGAGAATTCAATAAATTTACAAATAAGTAAGTTTTAAATGACATTATTTGTTGATTTTTATTATTTTCTCAAATTTCTCTTGTAACCATCAACAGTCAACATAGACTGCACCCCCCTCTCATTTTAAAGTCACCCTTTGCCAGATTTCTCTTTATTAAAATTAAATAAAATTCTTCAAGCTAGCCTTGTTGAAGCTGAAAGGCATACTTCAGTTTTAGTTTGGGATCGTTATCAATGTACAAATTAGGAGCATTTTGATTCCAACAATAGAACTTGAGAAGAAATTAACTGAAACTGGTTGAGAAACATTGGCAGTCTTGTTTAATTTCTTATTCTTAGAAACTTGACATTTTTGGTTTTGTAATGAGGATAATCTAAGCATCCTTCTAATTCTGCAGGCTTTTTGTTTCCCAGAATCCCGGTTTTAGAAGATGTGTGCATTCATTTCCTATATGTGCAAGCATTAGCTTCATTTGTTTCAAGATCACAAGACACAAAAGTGACACCACCATTTGGATTCCTTATCTTTCATTACCATTCTGATCTCTGTAATCTTTGAAGCTCACATTTAGCTCTGCTGAAGAAAATAGTCACCTGGCAAAAGCATTTTAAACCAAATTTGGTTGTGAGTGTTGCCTCTAGCCACTACTGCAGGGTAGGAGGTGGGTAGAAGATATTCCAGTTTCTAACACCCTAATCTTTCTGATAAATTGGACAAGACCTTTCATTTGAATACGTTTTTGATTCATGTCATTTACAAGAGATGTAAATTTGCTTCTATTCTATCATTTTGAGGATTATAACTTGCAGAAGACCAAACCAGGAGTGTGTCCTCATGAAAAACCAATTAAAGATTTAACAAAATGTTTTAAGATGCCATTAAATTTAAATTCTACATTTCAGCATCTGCAAATTTTCAAGTTATGCTACTTTTGAGCCATTTATTTCTAATGGTACAGCTGTTATAAATATTTTTCTTTCAAATTCAATTTTACGGTTAAAATCTTTTTTTTTCTTTTTGTGATTCATTATCTGTTTTCTTAGTTATATATTATATATCTAAATTAAATTCTTAGTTCAAGACAACGGTTTCTCAAAAAATGATCAATACTTTACTCTGGGAACATTGACTGCAATTTTTTTTCAAGTTTTTAAATCTTTACTTACATTTTAAAATAAAACTTTTATTAAATTCTAAATTGAAGAATTTAAAAAAGATATTTCCTAAATTTTGACACCTAAAATTTATTTTTGTAAAATTATAGTTTAATGTTGCATATGTTTATGCATATATTGTCAGTCTAGAGTATTACCATAATTAAAATCTACAGATATTTAGTAGAATAAAAAATGTATGTAATTAAATACATAGGCTTTATTTATTTGATATGTCATGAAAATAACATTAATAATTAATTAGAAATAGCAGTATTACATGCCTTGCTATTTTGACCACGATACACATTTTAGTTGTTATAAACTCAATGTTTCAACTGCTGTATCCTCGGACCTTCCGCAATCCAGTGTAATTTTTTAACCTTAAACCTAATACCTATACTAAAGTAGTGAAGCCAAAATTGCACCACTAGATTGTTCTAGAGACACATAGAATAGTGAATTAAGCATTAGTTAAAACATATCTTGTTCCTGTGAGTTATGAGATCAATATCTAAGTTTGTTAGTGCTGAAAATCTATATACTTTGGTTCAATGGAAAAAAAGAAACAGACAAGCAACACAAATGTGATAAGATTTATGGTTATTAACATTATGAATATTTATTATAATGAAGCATGGAAAGTGAAATGAGAACAATCAACCCCTATGGATTGAATAAATGATTTTCAAAATTCCAAGGTTGCCGAGTGTGAAGGCAGACACCTGAAGAAGGCGGGAGAATACAGTGGCTGAAATTTTGTAAGTATAACAACCAGGACATGTAATAATTCTTCATCTGAAAAATTTAGATATAGAAATGATAGATTTAAAAGTTTAAAGAAAATATGCTTGTAATTTGATAGGATAAATACGAATAAAGAAGTTGTAGTTGAATCTCAAAATATACCGTTTTGAATTATCATAGTTATATTTTGATGGCGACAAAGTGTAGAACTATAAAGCATAACATGTTGAGTTTAATTTCTAAATAGGTGTTTTTCCGAGCAAAATAACAGGGAAAAAGAGTATAGAAATTTTTTTTTATAACTTTCTTTCTGTATTTATTTGTTAGCACTTTCTCTTTTTTTTTTTTTTTTTTTTTAAAGAAGTGCCTTCTATTTGGGAACATGTTAAATCTTGCCTTTTATAATAAAACCACATTTTAAAGAAGGTGGTGGTAAAAACCCTCTAAATTTAAAAAGAAAAAGTTTCATTTATTCTGACTTATTTCTTCACTGTGCTTGCAGGCATATACACCTGAAAATGGTGTTGGCACTGAATCAAGCCAACCTCACATGCTAGGAATCATCCTCCCACCCTAACAATATCTAACCTCATAGGGACAGTTGGGGAGGTGAGAATTGGCAATATAATTCTTACATTGTAATCCAGCAAAAGAAGAAAAATAAATTGTGCAGTGAAATTGAGATGAATCAGACTTGGAGCAAAATGAACAAAGAGAAATTTTTAGATGAATCTTGGAAAACTATCCTGGACAATTTATGATGATAATGCAGCAAGTAAGAGGTGTTGATGAGTGTAAGAAAGAAACTTCATGCAAAAGAAAATTGTCCTTAACAAACCAGTGATAATATTATCATCACCTGGGTGTTATCATATAAAGATATTTCTCAGGGTACTTAATGGGCTGATATTAAAAAAAATATATTTGAATTTTACACTTTGCAATAACTGTACTGATGTATTCAGCTTATTTGAATGCATATGTAGTAATTTTTCAATTGTTTTGTACAAGTAAAATGCAATTGAAAAAACTACTTTCTCTTGCTCCACATTTTCTTTTGCTTAATTTCTACATTTGTTGAATATTAAACTAAACTAAAAGTAAGGATAACAATTAAGTTTCTAATTTGTCCCCATGTTACCAGTGAAAACAATTATTATAAATTATATCTGTTTTTAATATTACTTCTCTATTTCTTTCTTTTATGGGTAGTGTCCCTTCAGAACGTAAGCAATCATAGCCCTCCACATTCTCCTATCTCTTGTAGTTTTTAACACCTTTTCTCTTGTTATTCCTCTCAAACTCTGCTCTGCCATCCACCCTGTGAGTATCAGATTCTCCAAGCTCTCCTTCTTCATTACATGTCACAGAAACTTCAGCTGTCTCTTACTGATGTTAAGTCTAAGTTTCTTTTTCCTTTTCTATCCACATTTTTAGAACCACATTTTTGTTGCTTCAAATTTTTCTTTCATCTTTGATGAGATTGTCCAGCATTCACTGCTATATAGGAGGATAGATATCACATAACAGTCTGGTAATCTTTTCTTTGTTTCCAATGAAATTTTCCTGTCTCTCAATACTCTACTCAGCTTTTGAAATGTGTCTGTGGCCCTGCCAGTATGGTTTCAGATCTCGATGTGGCACTGTCCGTCCTCTGTCAGAACACTTTCCAAGTATTTAAGTTTCTGCACTTACTTGATATTAGTATCTCCAACCTGTAGTTGGCATTTTAGGCTTCTCTTTTTGTTGATAACCATGCATACAGTTTTCTAGCAGTTTATATTTAGTCCTTGCTTCTTGTTTTCTTTTGCAACCTTCTGTAGGAAATCTTTTTGTAATATATACATATATTTAAATATGTTTTATTTTAAAATAGACCTTAGAATGGGGCAATGAATTTCAAACCTAGTCTGGATGAACATTACTACTGATTGGTAAGTTTGATCCTCACTGGGTGCCCCATACAAAATTCTACATAAAATAATCCAACAGGGATTGACCTGTTGTAAATTCAATTAATCATTTTTGCCTATTTTAAGATTTTATTTATCAGCAGAGCCAATCACAATATAAGAGATCCTTTAACACAGTATTACATACAGGTGCTGTGTTCATTGTGTTAAACCATTTCCTTCATGCTCCTTTGGTAAAAAACAAAAACAAGTTCCTCTCAGACAGCTTCTTTCCTAGTACTGTTATTTTGTGGAACAGACTCCCAAGAGAATGCTTTCTTGACAACTACAATTTTGGTCTTTAAGTGCAGGTTCAACTGTTATCTGTCCTACTCATCCTCATAATACTATCACTTTCCCCTCAGTTTTCGTCATTAACCCACTCCCTGAAGTGGCTTTTGCATCTTGTCTTGGGTAAATTATCATAAAAACATGGGCAAGTCATCCATTTCTATGTTATAGACTTTTCTGGTGATTACAGCTAATTTCTGAATAGATACCTGAAAATTAATCTATCAACAGCTTCTCTCATCTCTGAATAGATTCTTAAAAATTGAGCCATGAACAGCTTCTCTCATTTCTGAATAGATGTTTAAAAATAAAGCTACAAACAGCTTCCCTAATTTCTAAAAATTGAGCAGCTTCTCTCATTTCTGAATAGATTCTGAAAAATAGAGCTATAAACAGCTTCTCTCATTTCTGAATAGATTTTTTCTAGCATAGAAATTTTTGTCCTACAGACAATGCATGTGCAACGATAAGTTTTGGTTCATGCCTGAATGTTTCAACACCTTCAGTCAGTGAGTTAAGTGCCATATGTGATACACACTTGGCTGATCATGTCTCTTTTGATCCATGACTGAGTAGGCACAAGATTTTCGTGTACGTTAGCATTTCTTTTTGCAGTTGTGTGGTTCCAACCACAGCTATAGAACACAATCTAACCGACATTTTAACCCATAGCTCGAAAGAGAAGAGATTAAAAGCTTTCTAATGTGTATTTGTGTGTAGGTGAATATAACGGATTACTACAACGTTATTGTAATTGAATCTGTTTGTACAGAACTTAAGATTACATCTATCATGAGTTTAACTGTAAAATGTTAAGACCTTGATATCAATTTAGTACTTCATTTAAATTCATAAAGTCATGGTACTAAAGAGGCAAGCTCATCAGAGCAATTATTAAGAAATTGCTTATAGGAAAGACACAGGAAAGCTATATTACAACAGTGAAAAAGTGACTAAAATTGAGATGCAATGTTAGGACCAATAACCTTGCAAATTCTTCTTTGCATTTTGTTAGCAATCTCTAAATACAAAGAGAATAGGGTGGATGCAGAAGCAATTTGAAGTGCAATTCATATAGTTTTGCCATTGTTGCAATCGACTTGTGACACGGTGCATTGTCTTGCTGAGAGATCATTTTGGTGATTTCATTTGTGGCCACTTTTTGGTAATTTCTTTTTTTCAAACACACCACTAATGTTATATTCGCTATTGATGGTTCTTCTTTTCTCAGGGTAATCAATGAACAAAATACCTTGCACACCCCAAAATACGAAGGCCAAAACCTTGCCTGCTGATGTTTGCATCTTTGGTCACTTTGGATGTCTTTCACCTTCTGCTGTCCACTCAGCTGACTACCAATTTGACTCCAGAGTTAAGTGGTGGATCCATGTTTCATCCATTGTCACATATTTACGCCAAAACCCCTCCTTGTTGTGTTGAAACAGTTTCAAATAATGCTCTAAATCATTGACACATTGTTGTTTTTCATCGACTGTGAGCAATCATGGCACCCACTTGTCATTTGAAGGTTAGTACTTTATAAAAATCATATGGATTTTTTATTAGTTGTGCCATCTATATGTCAGGCCCAAGAGTTATTGAGTAATGTGTTAATAACTGCCTTGTGCCAGAGTTTGGTGTTCAAATCTAGGTCCCAGCCAGAATTTGACACATGCTTCCTCCCTTCTTTCCTGTACTATACTGAGTTAAACTTAGTGAATATAATGTCAAAAGAATATGTATTAATTTGTCCACTGCAGATAATACAAGTTACAGTTCTATGAGTCAACTGTGAATGATAGAAATTTCTACTGCAGTTAAGCAATTAAGTTTTCAACATCAGGAAGAGACAGCTGAGGTTTCTGGGATGCATAATAAGGAAGGAAGGCCTGGAGAATCTAATACTCACAAAATGGGTAGAAGGAAAGAGAGACAAGAAAGCAATGTGATATGTACTTGATAGGCTTGTACAAATGAATGGCGAAGTGAAGTTTCGGGGTTATACCAAGGGGAAAAATATTGAGAGCAATGAAAGACAAGGCCAAGTGAAAGTTCATGATTGCTTATGTCCTGAAGCGACATGGCACATAAAGAATAATAATATAAACATAAGTGAGATTTGAGAGGTTTCATCTTTCTTTTAATCATTATCCCCAAAGTAAGGCAATAAAGCCTCTAAGACACAAGTTGCAAAAGAATATAAAAAAAATACTTTATTAAAGAGCAAAAACAACAAATAACTAGGAATTAAGACAAAAGATAACAATTGACATTGCATTTAAATTTTTGAGGATCACAGTTGATTAGAAAGCAAGAAGCAGGAAGAGAGTTTTACAAGTGAGAAGTGCAATAGAAGAAACTGTTAGCATAAAAGGTTACACCTAGGCATTTCAATTGTAAAATGATATGACCTCTCTGCCAATCTAGTACAGTTTTTTAAATTTATAAAATTGAGGTACCAAATTGAAAGCTCATCAGAACCATTTTATTAGGGTATCCACCTTTTTCATGACTTTTATTGTAAGCAGTTATAATTAAAACCTTTGTGAAGAACATTTACTCTAGTGTAGGTACCTCCACTTTTTTTGCTAAAAAAAAAAACAACAGCATAGCATGATAAAAAAAGGCAACAAACTTGATAAAATCAAAGTTTTATCATCAAAATATTTGTTCTTATAAGAGGAAAAAAACCAAAGTATTTTATTAAAACTTTAATCCTTTCTAGCACACTAGAAATTTTGGTTAAAAATCTTGTTTTTGTTTTTTGGCTTCAGCAGTGAACCTCATAATATTTACCATCAGTGTTTTTTTTTTTGTTTGTTTATTTATTTATTTTTTTGGTGAGGGTGAAAAAACACATTGATTTGAAAATTCTTTCAAAAAAAAAAAACTGTCAAATTTTAATTCAAATTTCAGGACTTACTCACAAATGAATGGAATTATTTTGGAAATATATTTTTAGAGAATCTTGGTAAAGTTCTTCTGTTTTACATATGTCCCCCACCCCCGCCCAAACATTATGTAAGTTCATGAAATTTCAGAAATTCAATTTTCATCCAAAATAGCAGGATTTCTTTGAGAATGTAAATTGACGTAATGAATATGTATACACCTTGGTTCCCCCTCATTGGAATGTGATTGGCTGGTGTCAGTCATAAATATAGACAAAGGCAAGGACATCCAGTGTGAGTGAGAGAGATCTACCAGTCTTCCACTAGAGATCTTCCACCACAGATTTATTGGTCTATGTCCATAGCTCTACTACGATTATTGACTACGCCTATGTCTCAGGATACTGCATGTGACAATTACGTCTACGTACTAGATTGACCTATCCAGGTAGATTTGCCTAAACCACTTAACAACCTCTTATTGATATATACCTCTTTCATATCATAAATCATCAAATTCTTTTTTTCCAAACCACTACTCATTTCCTGAAAATCTGCTCCAAATTGTAAAATATAAATATGCAATAAGACTATGGCAGTATTTAATTAGAAATGCTTTTAATTGCTTTTATAAATAAGATTTATTAAGGAAACTATTGTCTTAAGAAAAAAATTATTCTTTGAACTTTTACAAGAATTATTTTAATTTTCTTTTAATTTTTATTAATTTATAACAAAGATCTTTTAAAATTTTAGGCAGTGAAACTATATTTACTAACTGAAAAATTTAATAAAATCATTTTGCATCAAGATTTTAAAAGTAATTAAAAAGGATTTTTTATGTGTATAAAATATTATGCAATGTGCCCATTTTTGAAAGTATGGTCAACCATACACAACATTATCAAAAAACAAGCAATGACTATAGTAAATTTAAAGTCAACAATCTTAAAATTAGATCACAGAGAATATTTTCCAACATTTTTAAGATAACTGCGTACTTAAAAATTATATATAAAAAAAAATTAGTGTTTGCATCATTTTTTAAAATTGTATTTTACAGATAGTCTCTGTAGAACAACAACAATCATTATGACAATAATAATAATTGTCGATTACGCAAAACATGGTGATGTCGGTTACAAAAACAGCTACTGTTTTGATTTAAAAATGCACTTCTGTGTTATTTTAAACTTAAAGTAAATAATATTTTTTCAAGTCAAATTAATTATACTTTAAATCAGCTAATATTCTTCAATAAAGTTTTAGGAAAGTATAATTTTGGAAGATTTTTTAATACAAAGAATTACATTGTGATGTAAGATGACTAAAAAAAGTTGTTAATCTGCTATTTTAGGGGAAAAAATTTATTCCGATCAATATAATTTCTATTTGAAATGCGCCAGAGTATTTTGCTTACTGGAAATGTTGAATTTAATCATTTACCTTTCAAGTAAAGCTAAAATAAAAACTTCAAGAAAGCTTTTTGATTTACAAAAAATTCATTGTAAACTTGAGAGATCAAAAAATTAGTAGAGATACCTACTCTAGTTCTACGAAATCAGTGACATGCTACATTTTCCAGTACTTTTGTGTTAGAAAACACAGCATTGAGTTGGCTGATTAAAGAATGGCTTTGGATTACATCCCAATGTTTCTAGAAGAATCAAAACTCTGTTCACATATGAATGTAACATGACAATGGTATTTGTTTTATGGAGAGTGTGAGAATTCTAAAATTGTTTCCCATGCTGTAGATATTTACATGGTCTGGTATATATCTGAAGAACAAGTTGCACAGCATTGATGTAATTTGGCAATCAATCAAATGAAACTTATTGTGGTAGGTGAACAAACAATCACTTATAGGATGAGTGAATGAGGTTGTGTATTGTTTGGGCATCATATTTACTATAATCAGTAAAGTCTCAGAGTATTTTGGCCAAACATCCTCTCACCCAGGTTTGTCAGACCCCCTACTGTTGAGATTTGCTTCTTTGCAACTTAAGGATGAATTGATGAGGCAGCTGTTGATAATTCTAACAGGGGACTTTAGAGACTGCTTTGAAAATTGGATAGGATGCTGATGTAATTCCACAGCTGAATCACTCTTATTTCCTTTGTATTCCCAGTGTAAGGAGAAAGCTTGATTTAAACAACTTTTTTTTTTCCTAGAACTGCTATTTTATGGAATAGACTCCTATGTGGAGGCTTCCATGAACACTACAATCTTAAAAACGTCATGTCAAGGTCAGTCAACATTTATCCTTATAATCTTCATTTCTTGCCACCTTCTCTTTCATTTGTATCATATTTTATTCATCACGTCCATTTTACCAGTGTTCTGTTTTGAGTGGCTCTTTAGTTTCCTATGAAAAAAAAAAAGAAAGAGATAAAGCCTATAGCTTTTGAATGATTCTGATTCCCTTATTTTTCCATTAGTAAGAAAGAAGTTCTACTCATCGTTTGTTCTCAAACACCAGTAATTTGTGGAACAGGCTCCCCATTCCAACAGTCTCTTTGTCTCTGGTCAACCAATATCTATTTCCAGAAACCTCATTCAGTAACTCACTACCTAAAGTGGCTCTTGAGCCTTGTATAGGAGGAGAAACAGTTAAAAAAAAAGATTCTGGACAGACCTTGTATACCAAAAAACTTCTGAAACTGAAGATTGTTGTTACACTGCATTTCCTTAATTTATATGCTTCATTGCCTAGTTCAGTGGTTTAACCATGGAATCATTCCATCCAATCATTCTAGCTTTGTTTTGATTGTTGAAGATTATAGGCAAAAGCCAGGTGTCTTTATTACTTTCATGCCTAATTACTGCCAACTATACACATAGATATTTGGCAGTTTTTATAGTCAATTACAGCGTTGTTCTATGAGGTCAACAGTCAAAACTATTTATTGAGAAAACGATAATAAGGAAATCGACTTTTGATTGCTCATTGATTGACTTATTGATTCATTTATATGTGATAACATTTTTTATTGATCTTGCAACCCTTCCTTCCTTCACCATATTGAATAGAGAGCAATTGATTTAGAATTCTGGATTACTCAACTGAATAAGCTAAACAGTCATATGAACAATCAGTGTTTCTATGAATGATTGCATCAAAATCTACAGAAAAAATACAGGGTTATCACTAAGTCTGTAGCCTAATGATAAAAGAAAGTATTTATCATATATAACACATTTATTTATCAACATAATCTCTTTCCTTGTCAATGCACTTAACACTGCTCAAACTGGTAGAAGGGAGCAGTGCCAGTCAGCCTGCAATAACCAAGGTAGACCTTGACAAACCAAGCAACCAATAGCTCCCTGCAATGAGGTTTACCAGATCTTGCCTGTCTCAGTCCACTTTGAGCTGCAAAGGACATATTTCTGGCTAAGTGTATGGGCTTCTCTGTCACACAGTTGTCCATGATTGGCTTTGTCAAACTCTCTTTCATTAACAGCTATTTTTGTCATTCCCCCCACCATGGGAGAGAAAGAGAATAGGAAGTGAGGATGATAATCCTGATATGAGTGGGAGCCTACAGTTCACACAGAATAAGCATGAAAGCCATTTTATTCACTACCTGGTTGTACTTTTGGCTTTAAATTAATAGATGCATGTTTGGCTATAAAATTCTTGATCCATTTGCATCTATCCACAGATATAAAAAGCCATGCGTATCCACTTATTTGTGTGTAAGTTTCACTGTTCACCAATATTACACTCTGATATTAGGTAAGTAAGTGTCACTTTGATTTTAGGTAGTGTGCACTAATTATAGGCAAAGTGTTGATCCATATATAACTAATCCTGTAATGTTTCTATGGTAATATTAGCTGTTTCCCCACAAGGAAATGTTTGGCATTCATTGACCTGTTGCAATTTTTACTGATCTCAGAATCCAGTGCCACCCATCTTGTGTCTAGCCTTTCTTTATAGACAAATATTCAGCTCTCAAGGTCTAGTTGTTTGTTTGCAAGCATTATATGGCGAGTCAATCACCAGTTCCATAATAATGCGAATGTACACCTGATGTCAAAAATAATGGCAAAATATTTGAGAGGATTATATATATATATATATATATACTAGCAGTATAGCCTAGTGTTGATCAGGTGTAATGAAAGCTTTAAAACTAATCCATGGTCCTGGAGCTCAGACTCAGCCTAAAGAATATTTGTGTGAAGTTTGGTGAGAATCAGATAAAAATTGTGGATTTGTATAAAGAACATACAGACAGATAAACAGACACACACACAAACATCTTGCCTTTTATATATATATATATATAATTATCAATTTTCTGCACTATTGTAAGAACTGCAACCTTGAAACTTCTGAATATTGTCTCTTATGTCTTTGTCTATGAGTGTATCAAATTGGATTAAAATTGGACCACTCCTTCTATAACCCGATTTTTTTCGATTATCGATTTACGATATGTTTTGGGGGTACCTCGACACAAAACCTAGCTAAGAACACTCACAGACGTTTAAAGTACAACTGTGTAAATTTTCAAGAAAATCAGTTCAGCCGTTTCGGAGTCTATAGGTAACGGACGCGCACACCCCACACACACAGACAGACAAAGCTCCATTTATTTATATATATATATATATATATATATATATATATATATATATATAAAAACATCACTCAATAAATCCCAGGCCTAAGTAATAAAATAACAACTTTTAGAGAAAATTTGACTTTATTCATTAACATAGATTAGCGTTGGATTCAGATTGAGACTAACAATTCAATGCCTTTTTTGTAAAATGATTTGTCTTTAGCCTCAAAATAAGCCTCAATTTCCAATATCACTTCTTCATTGGAGCCAAATCTTTTTTCCTGGAGCATTCTTTTGAGGTCTACAAACAGCCAGTAGTTGCTGGAGGCCAGATCTGGAGAATAGGGTGGATGCAGAAGCAGTTCGAAGTGCAATTCATGTAGTTTTACCATCGTTGTGATCAACTTCTGAAACAGTGTGTTGTCTTAGTGAAAGATCACTTTTCTTCTTCTTCATTTGTGGCTGTTTTTTGGTGATTTCTTCCTTCAAATGCACTAATAATGCAATATAATATTTGCCATTCATGGTTCTTCATTTCTCAAGGTAACTGAAGGACAAAATACTTTGTGCATTCCAAAATATGGAAGACAAAACCTTGCCTGCTGATGTCTGCATTGTTGGTTGCTTTGGACGGCTATCATCTGCTGATTTCCACTCAGCTGACTGCCAATTTGACTCCAAAGTAAAGTGTTGGATCCATGTTTCATCCATTTTCACATATTTATACAAAATCTTCTTGTTGCACTGAAACAGTTGCAAACAATGCTCTGAATCATTGATGCATTGTTGTTTTTGATCAATTGTGAGCAAACGTGGCACCCACTTTGAACATAGCTTTCTTATTGACAAATGTTTATGCAAAATGGTAAATACACTGCCTTTTGATATGTTCAACTCCTCTGCTATCTCAAGCAACTTCAATTTACGATTGGCCAAAACAAGTTTTTGGATTTTTTGGTGTTTTCCAAGACAACTACTGATTTTGGGTGACCTGAGTGTTCAGTACCATTTGTGCCTGTACAACCGCCTTTAAAGTCAGCATACCACCTTTTAACTGTTGTTTCCAATGGAGCAGAGTCCAAATAACACTTATCAAGCCATTGCTTTGCTTGAACAGTATTTTTCCCATCAGAAAGCAATGCTTTATCAATATACGAAATTCAGATTTTTCCATTGTTTTGAAAATTTGCTACAGTAGCTTCCTTCAAATAATTGTAATTTGTAAACTAATTATCTGATTAGGCCCAAATTTTGTCATGTGCCATTTGTAGGTTAGTACTTCATAAAAATCATATGGATTTTTTATTAGTGTGCCATCTATATGTCAGGTCCAGGAGTTAAGTGATGTGTTATATACACACACACACACACACACACACACACACACACACACAATGGTCTTTAATATAATAGAAAGAAGATATATTCTTCACTAGTTGATGACATAATTATTACAAAAAAAATAAAATAATAATGCACTGTTAAAGAGTGAAGATTAGGCAAGAGCTTTCATAACTGGTAGTAAACGGAATGAACTGAGCCAATGCTGACTTGCTATTGTTTCTCTAATGAATTGAGCTGACACTGCCTTGCTATTCACTCTATTCATGAGTGTGACAGGAATTAAATATATATATATTCTACACTGCTCCATGACATAATTATTCAAAAAAAAAAAAAAAAAAAGTAATGCACTGTTAAAGAGCAAAAATGCAGTAAGAGCTTTCATAACAGGAAAGAGAATGAACTGAGCTAAATGCTGCCTTGCTATTGTCTCTCTTTTCATGAGCATGACAGGATGGAAAAATATGTATACACACAATGCTCTTTATTATAATAGGGAGGATTACAATTTTTGTAAAATAAATTACCTTGTACAAAACTTGTAAAAACTTTTTTCTTATCTGTTTTTTTTTCCTTATCTTCCAGGATGAAAAAGAAACAGAATTACAATCAAGTTTCAAATGTGACACTCAGCCACCTCCAGTATTGCCACCAAAATCAGTGACTTTGCCGCTACATTACACTAATCAGAACAAAACCAGCAGCATTAGCATCAACAAGAGTGGTTCAAGTGGGTGTAGTGGTAACAGTCCAAACTCAATGACTATCCGATCCCAAACATCAAAAAATAACATCCCTTTAGGCTATCACTTCGAGAGCCACCCACACCAAAATGTCACACTTGCTACACCATCCCTACCATCAACAGTCAGAAACAGAATTCCAGTCTCAGTAACGTCTGCAACACAGCATTCACCCCCTCAGTCTAAGGTTGTGGTCACAAACCCTCCCACTAAGTCATCCCACCAGAACTTAAAGGTGACAATGCCTTCTCCTCCTGCAGCACCAACATATCAACAGGGTCAGCCCACACAGACATTTTCAGATGGAGCCATTTTGCATTTGTTAAGAGAGGAGTCCTGCCCTAGAAACCAGTTTCTGTTTGAAAATCAGTCATCAGGTAGCACAAGAAAGGTACTTTCAGTGCCCAAAAACATGGAAGGCAGTAAACAAAAGGTAAGTATTATTTTTATCTTTATTAAATAAGGACTCATTAAAAAAACTCACCCCTTTTCTCTACCATTTTATTCACTACCTGGTTGTACTATAATGTATAGTGGCTCAGAATTAACTATCAGTGCCGAGCTTGAATTCCTGTCAGGTTTGTTACGTTCACTTATGCACAAATGCCTTTGGATAAGGTATAAATCTATCTCCTCCCCCAGCTATGAGTTAAATAGTAAATGATGTATCTAAAAAAAATAATTTATTTCCAAAAATTGTTAATGCAATATTCTTCTTCTGTGTGCCATGTTTCTTCAGGATGTCGGTGGTCATGGCGCTCCTCAAATACTGTCCTTTGTAACTCTTTATGAAGTTTATCTTTTTGCTATCTCTCCTAACTTCTATTTTGCCAACCATTTATACAAGCTTGTTGGGTTATGTGCTGCTGTCCTCTGTCCCTCTTACTTTCAGTATATCCTGTGAGTGTTGTATTTTCTAAGCCCTCATTTCTCATGTGCCCTAGAAATTTAAACTGTCTCCTACTGAATCTATGATTAGGTGTCTTTTTTGTTTCCATTGACTCACAAAAAATAATTCATACAATCCAAAATATACTTCAGCTTTAAATAATCAACAAAAGGTTGATAATCCATGAAAAACAAACCAATCTATATTTAGCTTTGTCTGCATATAGTCACATGGACACCCAGTGTGATTCAAACTCAGTACAGTAATAACGGTCTGTGAGATGAACTTGCTAACCACTGCTCCATGGTGAGGTGGTTTTTACATTGTATTTCTTTCTCTTCTATACATTTTCTTTTTTTATTATTTCAATGTAAATGAACCCAATTTGATGAAATTTGAATGCAGAATAACTTGGGACTACTTGAAATTTTAAATTATCAATTATTGAAATCCTTTTTTTTTATGTTTTGAACAATGAATAAACAAATTTATTTTTTCTTATTACGGAAGTATTCAAATGCCCTTGTCTTACTAATGTATCTTAAGTAGCCATTGCTAAATGTACATTTTCTATAGTATTTTAGATGACTTTATTTATGTTGATGGAACCTGCCAACATGAAAAATAAAATTTGAAAATATAGTTTTCTTTTCATAAAAGTAAAACGAGATAGAAAAGTAGACATTTTTCCCAATCAATCTATGCCAGGTACCTAAACAGTTATTTTCAATTATATTACATGAAATGTTTCTTTTGACAAGGAAAAGAAAACACTATATTTTCAAATAAAAACTCATAAATAATCTAAAAGTATATTCTTTCTATCAAAGTATTCATTTGAGACTATCACAAATAATGATGCATTTCAGAAATGGGTTGTTATAAAAAATATGCCGTCATGAGCCAAGTGTATTTGATATGGCATAAAAAGCATGCCTATCCTTGGCAAATTCAGCTGGTTTCCTTGAACATTTCCCAACCAAAAATGAGTGTTGTGTTCATCACTTTGAGCCAGAGACCTGCAGTGGAAACACTCCTCATCTGCAGGAAAAGTGATAGCCTCAGATTTTTGGGATGCAAAATACATTGTGTTTGTTGACTATCTTCAAAAGGGCCACACCATCAATGGAGAGTACTATGCCAATTTGCTGAGGCAATTACAAAAGACTACCAGGACCTCTGCTTACATGAAATATCACATCTTTATTTAGTTAGGCTAGGTAGAAAGTAAATTTTGTATAAAAGACCTGGAGATACTATTTTAACCATTTCATTCTTTCTTCTTCTTCTATGTGCCCTGTCCCTTCAGAACGTAGGCGATCATGGCTCTCCACGTCTCCCTCTCCCTTGTGGCTCTTAGTATGTTTGCTCCTGTTGCTCCTGGCAACCCCTGTTCCGTCATCCACCTGATCAGGCCCTGCAAGTATGTTATCCGCTGCCTTCTTCTCTCTCCTTCCTTCAGAGAGAGGAAAAGTGGGATTATATGCCATGAAATAAAATATTTCAAAACAATACAATTGTAGATCTTCTATCAGGGGGAAAGTGGGACATCTTTGGTCTCTACAAACACTTTTTTTCTCTGTTAAAAAATAGGCTCTGCTGATTGACTATTAAAGGTCACCTAACCAGCCAATGAATATTATCCTAACAAAAGTAAGAATGGAAACAACAAATCTCACATACTTGTAATATTTTATAAAACTTAAATAATTTAGAATACCATATCTACTTTTGTATCAAGTAAGTATTTATGATCAGTTTTTTTTTTTTTTTTTTACACAAAAAACAGAGGGTTGCCCTATACACAGGTAATGTTTATGAAAAACTTAAAAACCATGTATTTTCAGTGACCAGTTGCACTACACAGGTACATTTCTTTCTGGAGTAGTAACAATTTATGCTTTTTCAGTGATTGTAACCTGTCCTGGTAAGTATACATTCTCATGGTATCTTTCTAACCTTAATGGTTCAGGTAAGCTTCTTTAGCCTGCTTCCCATAGTCTAGATTAATTTTTTTGTTGCTACATGAACATCAGAATGTCATTCATTATGTGTGCTGTTAAAATCAACAAACAGCTTATATAAATGAAGAGTTGACAATTTTTTTCTTTCACCTTTAAATCTTTGCACATTTAATCATTGATTAAATGACTTTCACCAAGTAAGATAGTTTTGTGTTGTTGAAGAGTTGTGATTGAGATTTTCTCCAATTGCAATTCTGTAGCTCTCCTGTGAATGACAGAAATTTCTGCCACAGAAAGTACTTGGAAAAGTAGGATAGAAAATAGCCAGTCATCACAGAAGGTACACAGAGCTGTGTTACTCACATTGACATGCGAAACATAACAATGGTGTTACTGATAGGATTCATGATTTCACTGGATAACCCAGAACACAGAGAAACATAAATGAGAACTTTTGAGGCATTTGCAAAAGTAAAGAAATTAAAATATTCAAAGACTGATAGAAGAGAGAAAGAGATAACCAATTTATTTCTTGCAAAGCTGCGAAGAAAATTTGGACAATGTGTTATCTGAGTGAATTGGAAGAAATGATGTTTGAGCAAATCGTAAAAAAAAGAAGAAAAAAAAAATTAAGGCCAAAAAAAAAGATTGATAATGGTGGAAAGAACCAAGTTTTTGGAAACTAGACAAGTACCACAAGAGTCTTATGTAATACTTCAGTCAGTCAGTTAAGTGCCATACGTGATACACGCTTGGGCGATCATGTCTCGAAAGATTAAGAAGATTATCCCGCAGTAGATTGCCATTGCTTTCTGCGGTAGACTGGTTGCCAACCAAGGCTACAGAACCCAATCTGTCCTGTTATTTAACCCATAACTGGAAGGAATAGACAGATTAATACCTTTCCCAAGGGTATTTGCGCGTAAGTGAATGCAATGATGAATTCAGTTGGAATTCGAACTCGGCTCCCCGATTTCAAATTCCAGCTGAATTCATCATTGCATTTACTTACGCGATTGAAAGAATGAGTAAAGTATTGTGAATTTGAAAAATGAGGAACACATGAAATGAATACCATGGATGAATTCTTTGTGATATCCTATGCAAATTAGCTGAGTTGTATTTAAGTGCTAAGCCAATAACTGTTGACACTCAACTATATCACACATAATGGCGTACAATGTATCGAGTACTGAAACTGAAAGATATGCCAGACATAAGAAATGGTGTTGCCAACAGGATGTTTTGGCTCCAGGGACGATCCTGAATATGTCGAGATTTAGCTGAAAGCCTTTGTGGATATAGCAAGAGTGTATAATCTCAAAGATTCAAGAATGAAAGCAGACAAAACCAAATAATGGACTTGTTTATGGCTTCTGTGGGGTGCAAGGTGTTAAAGAAAATATCCACAATGGTGTACCCATGGTAATTAGTACAGATGTCTTTTGAGGAAATTGTTAGCATAATAAAAGAAACATTAGGCTGAAAAGAAAACTGGTCATTACTGAAAAGACAACATTTTTAGAAGCCAGGCAGAGGAGAAAGAAATCTCTTATTTAGTACATACAAATTCAGGGGACAAGCAAAGCACTGCAAATTTGAAAAGCTAGGGACTGAAGACAAGCTGATTCTGTTATGAACAATTGAAGAATTTAATGACATGCAGCATCAATGAAAAGTACTGGAATGCATGCAAGGTGGCAATGTAAACTTAGAATTAAGCATGAACTATTTACAGCAGCTGGAGCTAATCAGAGATTTCAACCAGCCGAAAGAAGTGTTAGTCATACAGGTTGAATGTAACCAAAGCCAAAACTTTGAACATTTTCTGCTAGAATTTCTCCTTCTCTGAGAAAAATTATTCGTGACTTGGAAAAGTTGATTGGTAAAAATGATTAACACGAAATGTATGTCTTTTGTTTTTAACAATATTTTCCTTAAAGTACTTTTTTTTTTTTTACTTAAATACACATTGCATATATATATATATATATTTGTGTATTTAGGCAGCAAATTTTCTTTTGGACATGTCTGATTATATAATTTGTAAACATTGTGTCTGCTTATTTTTAATAAAATTCGTTCATACTCACAGATAATCTTTCACATATTATTATTGAAAGATGTAAGAAATGAGCTGTACCTTTGACAGATGAGTTTATTATTCATTTCTCGATGTTCCCAAGTACTTTCAATCTTTTCTGAGATAATCTTCAGGGGTGTGGGTGTGAGTTGTAGTAACAAACAATAACCGCAAAACTGTTGGAAAAAATTACTGTAAATTTTCTTCTTACTTCAAATATAATGGTTGACAAATTGCTTAGAATTCATTAGAACATGAAAATTATCCAAAATGGAATTTTTTTTATATTGCAATGTAATACTTATGCACATGTTAAAGCATTAAAAAAAAACTGTTCTTTCAATATAGATCATTACTACAGCATTCATAGCTGATTCTATTAATTGACCACTTAAGTTTTTAAATGAATATTGCCTTGAGGATCTGTAGTTTGTTTTCTCAGTGTAGGATAGTTGTTATTGATCATTATTTTTTATATTGTGAACGTAGACAGGAATGTTGTTGTAGATGTCGAGAAATGGATCAATGATCAGACATGTGTAATGTAAGACACCTGTTCATGTAGTTGTTGTAAATCCAACATATATGTTTGTTTGTTTTTTTTTGTTTTTTTGTTAGAGATACATTCTCCCAAGGAAAATTTAAATTTATATATGATGTTGGTTTTACATAACACATAAGTTGGTAGGAAGGAGTTATTATGGATAATTAAATTAGTAGTATTGTATTTTTGTAATATATTAATAGCTTTAATTTTTTATTAAGATCAATATTATATTTGAAGCAACAAGAAAATTTACTGTAGTTTTTAGCAACACAGTTTTGCGGTTATTTTTTGTTATCACATCTTACACCTCTGAAGACAGTCTCCAAAGGAGATTGAAATTACTTGTGAACATCGAGAAATGAATAATAAAATCATCTCTCAAAGTTACAGCTCATTTCTTACATCTGTCAATTATAATACGTGAATGATTATCCGTAAGTATGAAGAAATTTTATTAAAAATAAGCAGACACAATGTTTGCAATTTATTTAATCTCTCTCTCACACACACACAAACAAACAGACAGTTTTCTGGTATTGATGATAATTTACCTTATGTAATAGAAATTGGAAGTTATTCTAGTTTTTTCTTACTTTATTTTTAAAATTTAAGAAATACAATGGGTGTATCTGTGTGAGTATTTTATATATATATATATATATATATATATATATATATATATTCACACACACATTTTCAACTTTATCAACTGACCCCCTGCAGAGGGTAAAAGTCTCTCAATGGGGCTTCCTGTTGGCTGTGGGTGGGGACAGGATCCTGGTGGTTGAGCAAGTTCAGACCAAGGTATAAAGTTGTCATGAACCTGCAACACACCACTTTGGCCTTTACCTGGGCTAGACGGGCAGTCGGAGAGGCCCGATCCTATCAACGGGCTGGTCATATCATGCACTAACTCACTTACGAAATACGAAAATACACTCACACTCTCCACATCAGATAATGAACTGATTTAGTAAGTGGTGGCTGAAGGACCAATCAACTTGATGGAATTAATATCGACATGGCTGAAACCCTTAAGTTTACTAATAGAGGCTACTAAATTAAGATTTTAGTTTTTAGCAAACGAAAGAAACTACAGGAGCTCAGGACTCCTATCAAGATTGAATATACCTCTCCTGTATCCTTGTTGTGTTGGGGCGAATGGGTTTCCTCTCCAAACATTTCCCATATAGGGCTCTGAAGTGGGTGGAGAGTAGGAGTGATGAAGAAAACCATTAAATGGAACATGTTCACAATCAAGCCTCAAAAGAAACTACTCTGATGTCTCTAGCTCAGACACAGCTCACAAGATTAAACCAAAAAATCAAAACCTTCAACTATATATGGTAATTGAAGCAACTGAAGGAGGACCTATAACAAAGCTTTCTCCATTCAGAATTGAAAAAATTCTTTCTGAAAATATCAGACCAAAAATGGTCAAAAAACTAAACAATGGGACTCTTTTGTTAGAAATAACTAACCAAAAACAAGCAGAAGAAATCTTGAAATGGAAATACATTGATAATATGAAAATCAAAACCTACCTTCATAAGATATTAAATATGAGCAAAGGAGTAGTCAAAAGCTCTGAATTATCACTATGCACCTTAGAAGAGATCGAAACTAATCTCAAAAATCGAAATGTGATAAATGTACAAAAACTACAAATTTAAAAAAAACAAAAACGGGAGAAACCATAAATACAAATACATACATTCTGACTTTCAATACACCCAAAATCGCAAATAAAATCCAAATAGGATATCAAAAACTAAACGTGGAACTTTATATACCAAACCCTCTCAGATGTCACAATTGCCAGAGATATGGACACCACCGTGACCAGTGTACTCTCCCACCAGTATGCATGAGGTGCGAAGATAAAAACACACATACATATTGCAAAAATGAACCAAGATGTGCAAATTGCCTAAGAGAACATGAGGCAAACTCAAAAGTGTAACATATGGAAAAAAGAAAAAGAAATCTCCAAAAGAAAATATACTAAAAATATGACCTTTCAAAAAGCACACAAACTAACAGAAATTACCAAATATGCTGATATAACCAAAATAAACATATTGAATATCAACAAAACAAATCACCACACATGTAAAATAAACTCAACCAACATCCAATTGGATGATATCTCGAAACTACACAATGAAATGAAGGGACTACTAGAAGAATTTAAGAAAACTTTGAATCAAATAAACACTGAAAACAAAGCCTACCTAATAAAGACAAAACATACAGCAGAACAGAGCTCTCAAATACAATTAAAAAAATCTACAAAACCTCAAAACTTTGTAATACCTCCAGAAACACCCACAGAACCAAAAAGACAGACACAAAAAACCATTCATGAAACAAAAGTAACAGAACCTGCGCCCACCAAACAAGAACTTAAAACCAAAAAAGGAAAAGTCAAGTCTCGTTCACCTTCCAAAACAAGGATCTTAACACAAAACATATTCGAGGCAATGAATACAGAAGAACATAGAAGTGACACCCTTGACTAACAAAATCATGCAATAGAATATCAGAGGTTTGAAAGTAAACTGAAATGAATTGATGTTACTGATAATGATTTTTAACCCTGCAATAGTATGTTTACAAGAAACCCTTCTAAAAGAAAATAACCAAATCAATGTCCAAAAATATACCCAATATCATTATATAAATAAAGAAAACAACAGAGCCTCTGGTGGAACGTCTATATTAATAAACAACAAAATTACCACAAAGCAGAATAAACCATAATATAAATATCAGCTACATTTCACAAAACCATATCAATATGCTCCATTTATATCCACCAAAAAATACAGTAAGTGAAACTGAGTTTGATCAGTTAATTAAACAACTCCCAAAACCATTTATTTTACTAGGGGATTTTAACAGTCATAATGTGTTATGGGGGAGTAAAGAAACAAACAAGAAGGGTGAAATAATAGAAAATATAATAAATAAAAACAATCTGTCTCCGAAACAAACACAACTACACCTATCTACACCCAGCATCAGGCACATATACAGCTATAGACCTTACACTCTGCAACCCCACCTTATATTTAGACTTTAATTGGAACCCTTATGAAGACTCATGTGGTAGTGACCACTTTCCAATTGTGTTAGAAAACTCTACACCAAACAAGGAATCCCCCATTTGATGGAAGCTGAAAAGAGTGGACTGGGAGAAATACCAAAGAGAGTGCAAAATGAGGCTAATTAAAAAAGGAAACCAAGATGCGGAAGAGAACTGTTTTATAGAGACCCTCACCCAGATAGCAAACAAATGCATGCCTAAAGGGCAAACCAAAAACAAAAGAAACAAACCTTGGTACAATAAGAAATGCCAAGAAGCAATAACTCTCCGACGTACAGCACTGCATAAATTCAACTCTACACCAGCTACACAAAATTTAAACAATAAAAAAAGCTTAGAGCAAAATCACGCAGAGTTATAAAAGAAGCAAAAAAGGAATGCTGGGAAAAATATATAAACAACCTAAACAATAACACAAAACCTAAGCAAATATGGGACATGATAAAGAAAATATCAGGAAAACATCAATCCTTTCCCATAAGGCACCTCGGAACAGGGAAAAACAAAGCTACTACCAAATCAGAAATTGTCAATCTATTAGCCAAAACCTATTCAGAAAACTCCAAGGCAGATAAAAACCAGAAATTCCAGAATATAAAAATAAAAAAGGAAAAAACAAAACTTAATTTCACATCCAAAAAAATGGAAGACTATAACAAGTTATTCACCATGACAGAACTCAAGGAATCAATCCAAACTTGCCACAATACAACAGAGGGACCAGATGAAATATGATATGAATTTATCAAACATCTCCCAAAATAATCCCTAGATTACCTCTTACATACATAAAATAAAATCTGGACAACTGGAAAGATCCCAAATTCATGCAGACAAACCACCATCTTACCTATCCCTAAACAAGGAAAAGATCATCGTGATCCTCAAAATTACAGACCAATTTCTTTAACAAGCTGCTTGTGCAAGATCATGGAGTGAATGATTAACAAAAGATTGGTTTGGTACTTGGAAAAAACAAAAAATAACCAAATACCAATGTGGTTTTAAAAAGGGAATGAGCACAATAGATCATCTAATAAGAATGGAAACATTTATTAGAGAAGCAAACAAAAAAGGAACACTTAGTAGCTGTCTTTTTCGATACAGAAAAAGCGTACTACACCACGTGAAAACATGGAATACTAAAAGACTTATACAAACTTGAACTGAGAGGCAGATTCCCATTACTTATCAAGGACTTCCTCTCAGAAAGAACATTCAGAGTTCAAATAGGTCCAACCATATCAGAACCAAACTATCAAATTGAAGGAATCCCACAGGGAAGCATTTTAGCAGTGACTATTTAGTGTTAAAATTAATGATATTACCCACTGCCTCAACCCGGGGGTAAACATATCCTTGTATGTTGATGATGTTATGATATGTTTACCGATCAAAGCACATGAATACCATAGAGAGACAACTACAACAAAACATCAACAAAATACTCCATTGGACAACAACAAATGGCTTTACAATATCCAAAACACAAACTAAATGTGTCCATTTCTGCCAACAACACAAGCTTCATCTAAATCCAGTTTTAAAACTAAACATTGAAATACCAGTAGTAGCAGAATATAAATTCCTTGGAATAACTTTTGATAAAAAAAACTGACTTTTATACCGCACATAAAAAAAAAACTCTGGACAAAATGTAACAAAGCACAACTACTACGTGTGGTGGCTCACACAAAATGGGGAGCAAATCAAAAAACTCTCTTAAAACTTTACAGGGTAATAATACAATCCAAATTGGATAATGGCTCCATAGTGTATGGATTTGCCAGAAAAATGTATTTAAAAACACTAGATACAATTCACCATCAGGAAATGAGAATCGCACTGGGTGCTTTCCCCACCTTTCCAATAGAGAGCCTATACGTAATAGCCAGTGAACTACCATTAAGCCTAAGACAAGAAAAACTGGCTTTACAATATTTCACTAAACTAAATTCCTACCACTCAGACCCTGCTTATGACTGCACACTAAAGTCTTCATACCAATCATTATTCCAAAAAAATGAAAACAAAATAAAAACATTTGGGCTTCAAATAAAACAAACCATTAAGAAACTAAAGATCCCATTAAATATAATTCATAAAACCAAAATATCTGATATTCTCCCATGGATCATTCAAAAACTGAATATAATAATGGAACTCAGTAAACTCCCCAAAAAACAAAACTCACCCCATCACGTACCTGGAAAAACTAGCTAATCTCAAAGAAAGGTACCCAAACCATCAAAGTATTTATACTGATGGCTCAAAAGAGCACTGGTAGTGCAGCAGTGACAGACAAAGCTACCAAAAAAATACGAATACCAAATGAAGCATCCATATTCAGTGCTGCAGCAATCACCATAAACATGGCACTAGACATCATAATAGAAAATAACCAAAAATTCATTATACTCCGACTCTCTGTCCATCCTAAAGGCTCCGAAAGGAAGAAAACTGGATAACCTGCTCATAACAAAGCTAATCCATAGAATTAATAGCCTAGAACAAAAAACACAAATTATAATCTGCTGGATACCCAGTCATATGGGAATAAAAGGAGGAGACAAAGTGGATCAATCAGCAAAATCATCCCTGAAAATGACCGTAGACAAAAAAATCAAAATTCCCTATACAGACATAAAACCAACAATACACAAACACCTAAAAAAGAAATGGCAACAGACATGGGAAATGATCAAAGACAAACTCTTCAAAATAAAACCTAACCTAGAAAAATGGAAGCAGGAAGAAAAAAACAAACAGAAGCGAAGAGATCATATTAAATCGGCTCCACGTAGGACATGCACAACTCACACACAACTTTTTACTGACACAGGAAGAACAACAACCTAAGTGTTGTCAGTCCATATTGACAATAAAACACATATTTGAAGACTGTAAAAACACAGCCCCTATGAGAAGAAAATTTTTTAATAAAAGAAATCTTAAAAGAATTTTTAAAGAATTAAAAGCCAAAAAGATCATGAACTTTCTTAAAAAAAATAGGAACGTACAACAAAATATAATGTCACCAAAAAAAAAAAAAAACAAAAAAATATAAAAAATCAAAACAACTTTACTGATGGAGATGCCTACTAAGACTAACCCAAACAAATACTACAGACTATAGGTCCTGGGCATGACAGTAAAATGCATCCGGCAGTAAGGCCTCTGATTGGGAGGTTGTGGGGAACGTGGAGCCACCTCTTGATTGCTGTTGTTCTCGGGTCGACCCTAGCACCTGTTAGGGTCCCAGCTATGGGCATGTGGCTAGCCCCCGAACTGGTAAAAACATGAAAATATCAAAAATAAAATAAAATTTTATAATAATATACACAGAAAAATAAACTTTTATAAAATAAAAATATATACTTTTTTGAAGGAAAAATATTACCAACAAAAATAAAAAATTATTACCACAACCTTCTATAAAAAATATATATATTCTCAACATAAGACGTTTTCAGTTTTCTAAAATTTAAAAAAAAAAAAATTTTCATTAAAATCTAACTGGATTAGCCTTCTCACTATAACCAAAAAAAAACCCCCGTAAAACCCCACCCTTTCGGCATTAAATAACCGACAGAGGGTGATATGCCTTTAAACAAATCTCAAACTCCAAAATCTGACCAAATGTTTAACATCCCTCTCATCATATATAGGGAAGATTAAATATTTAATTTTAAAAATTAATCTTGTATCTGTTCTTAAGATGCATCTTAAATGATACATCCAACCACTTTAGGACCCTGTAGTACCTTGAATCCCTGCTGAATACAGTGACAAATTACATTCAAATTAGACAAGGGCTTCTTGAGCTAGGGTCATTTTTAAGGCATTTTAATTAAATATTCACTATTTGTTTTCAATAACATATTCTTATATCAATAACATATAAACACACTTGCATATTATATTCCAGCTATTGTGAGTGTGAAAAATAATAAACATATCTGGTTACACAAGTAAGCTTTTATATAAACATGCATAGTTTATTATAAGAACATTATTAAATATTAACATACATAATACGACATATTTATAATTGGAGTAGATAGGCTAAACTATCACCTGGTTCACACTCCACCCACGTCTATTGAACAGGTGAAGAGGCTCATCCCTTGTTTCCTGTTTAGGATGTGGTTTCCGGTTTTTCTCTTTTCCAATCTTTTCACTCTTACGTAGCCCCCTGCACATCCGTGGCGTTTTTGCCTTGCTCGGGGTGATATGATTAAAAAAAAAAAAAATCATATTTGATACACTAAAACTTTTTATATAAACAACTATCTTGGATGTCTGGTAATTACTTAATATATGAAGTGGCTATGTGGGTGTGTCATTGTAAAACCTTTCCATTTAATTAATTTATTTATTGTATTTCATGTATGTAATATTGTATAGGAACCGAGGCTTACAGCATTATCACATTAAAACACCAGTTCTGGTACAATCACTAAATTTAAGCAATGTTGAGCCTGATCAATACCTAGATGGGTGACCACCTGAAAATACCAAGTGTTGTAAGCTTGGTTGGGAATACCAAGTGTTGTAAACTTGGATGTGCAGTTGGTGTAATGAATAATGGCTTTGAAGTGTTAATTAGAGTGTCAAGTTCCAATTCTAATCGTGTTTATTATATTCATTTATACTTGGGAAAATTATGAATCTGCCTCTTCCCAGCCTGGAGTTAATTAGTAAGACTTGTATCACGAAAACATTATTATCTCCTAAAACTAAAATAAAATTGCATACAAAATATTTAGATTTCAGTGTTAAATAATTGATAGAGGTTGATATGTAGCTAAACAACCAACCAACTAAAGAGTCCAACAGGTTTATGCATAGTTTAGTATCTACTAAATAAATATTAAATATTTACTAAATAAATGAAGTCAGTTTATAATTGTAATTCCTTAAAAATTTCTACAAGATCATTTGTAATAAAGAAGGATCTGCAATGTAATCAGTCCTGACTTGGCATCTCAACTTCAGTCACTTTCCAACTGACGTGACATGGTTTTGTTTTGTTATTTCTACAAATATTTTCATGGCAACTGCTCTGATGAGCATTTTTCCCATGATGCCCTGTCCATGTGAATTTAAGTGTGCTACTAGATTGGCATTTAGGTCCCACCTTTTTACCAATGAAATAGTTAAATGTAACTGCCACTTATACTCTACAGTTTCTTTCCTTGCACTGTCTCACCTATGGAACTCCTTTCTGTTTGCTTGCTTCCTTGATAGCTATAATCTTCAAAAATTTAAGGGCAATGTCAATTACCATCTTTTTGAATTCCTTTCATCTTTTATCCTTTTTTTCAATACCCTCTGCATCCAGTCTTTTCTCTCACTGCAACTTCTTGCAATCTAGTTGCAGTTCCACCTTGCTTGGGGTGAAATGATTAAGAAAATAATGCCACTTTATTCTCATTGACTTTTAGGATTTCTTCAGCTCTATATTAACTATCTACCTTTTTGTCGTCTGCATCAAACTACTTGACATACTGTAATCTTACACATTTAATGAAAGTTTTGATTTTCTAAACCTGGAACCTTATCAGGTAAAACAAATAACACAATCTATTCCTGATCTGATTTTTGGCTCCATGCTTCATTTAACATTTTAACAAATCTCACCTGTTGGCTCCAGGATTTCAGCTCAAATCATGAAGCTAACAGATGAGATTTCAAATGTAGTCCCAAAATTTTAGGTGTCTGTATTAGATATAATTGGTTTCAGAAGTATAAAAGGTTACTTGTGTAACCAATAATATTGTTGCAGTAGATGCAATTTAGTGAACTAATTGCTCTTCTCAAGGCAATCCAAGATAATTCGTAATGAACACTCAAAGACTTTTTGACAGTGTATCCTGACAAACAGTGCCGTTTATATTTTACTGAGAATTTACAGGAAGCTATAGAATTGGTGCTGAGAAGTGCCTCACAATGTAGGATAGTACAGTTTGACAGTGCACTGACACTCTGCAATACAGTGTTACCTCCGGATTTATTGATATATGAAACCACTCATTCGCATCATTGTTCATGGGAATATTGAATGTTAAGCTGCCGACGGCAGATTCAGGCAGAATTTCCTGAACAGAATCTCTGGTTTCATCTCTTGGATATAAATTGGGTGGTGGTGGTGGCGGAGCACTGTGCAATTCTCGTCCTTAGTGGTTAGCTTGTTGGGTAGCAGAGCTTGGAGTTGATAGATGAAATATAGAACTTTTCTGGCAATCTCATATCTGCTTCCTCCTGTCATTTTCTACTTTCCTGGTTGCAAATTCTACCTTTGTTTCTTCATTATTGTTCTCCTTTGTATGACTGAATATGTCAGGATTTCTTTCTTTCATTATTTTTTTTATATTAACTGTGTGTGTGTGCGCACACTCCTAATGTTGTTGCAACTGTTACTGAAAGGGTTAATTCAGAGTGACAGAAAGAATGGCTGAAATTGTTAGAAGGAAGAATACCATTAGGGGAAAATTTTATTTTCTGAGACCAATGTAGTAAAAAAAAAAAAAATTTACACAATTCTTTGGTAACTTAGAATAGCAATCTGATTTAACAAAAGTGGATAAGAAAAGACCATTAAATTCACTTATATATATATACACGCACGCATTGTATATTTGCACAGCAACCTTTCTTTTAACCATGTTTTGTTGAAAATGACCGACAAGGAAGATTTTATTAGTTTTATTATTTAAATTTTCCAACATTCGAACATTTCTGATTTGCTGGTGATCAGTCATTTAAGTGCTATACGTGATACATGCTTTGGTGAACATGTTTCAAAAGAGACATGACTGATTGGGCAGATGATTATCCCGCAGTAGGTTACCGTTGCTTTCTGTAGTAGACTGGTTGCCAGCCAAGGTTACAGAACCCAATCTGTCCTATTATTTAACCCATAACTGGAGGGAAGAGACGGACTAATACCTTTCCCAAGGGTATTTGTGTGTAAGTGAATTAGCTCGTGATAAGAAATGTAAAAATGTTCCATAATAATTTCTTCTAAGTGCTTTCAGCCATTTCTCTGGCCATTCTCAAGGGTATTGTGTTTTTACTGTAGTTATTTTTTTCTCATGTTTTCATATGTACTTGTACATACATCAATATTCAGTCGAGTGCTGTACATGATACACGCTTGAGTGATCATGTCTAAGAAGATTTTCCCGCAGTAGGTTGCAATTACTTTCTGCGTTAGACTAGTTACTAATCAAGGCTAGAAAACCCATTCCATCTGCTATTTAACCCATAGCTGGAGGGAGAAGAGATGGATTAATACCTTTCCCATGAGTAATTATGCATAACTGAATGCAACGAATTCAACTGAAATTAGAACTTGGCTCTCGGATTTTTTGTTCCAAGCTGATATTGACTGCAACACAATGCTTATCCATCAATATTATAGGGTGGTGAAAAGTTCTCACCCCAACAAAGCTGGGATTAAAATTGCTTAGTTAGATTTAGAGAAATGACCAAAAATATTTTGGTACTCTTTAGTGACATATATTTGTTTGATGCTTTTGTACACATCATCAGTGATGTTTTTAGCTGAGGTTCATTAGAGGTTTTGAGTCTTTCAATACACCTGCTCCGTGAGACAAAAGCTGATAGTGACTTGTGTGTCATCTGTTTGCTACATCTTTCCTCATTTTATATAAATAAAAATGTGTAGAAAAGACTCCTAAAACATGGTCCTGGGCATGATGGTAAATTGCATCCTATTAATTGCTGTTATTCCCAGGTCCATCTGACCTGGAGTGGTAGCACCTGTTGGGGTCACAGCTATGGGCAAATAGTTAACCCTCAAAATGGAGTCAAAACACTATGAAAATATAAAAATAGACTTTTCTAGAAATATATACATTTTTGAAGGAAAATATTACCAACAATACATTTTTGAAGAAAAATTTTATTACCATAATACATTTTTGAACGAAAAAATTATTCTCAGCAAAACATTTTTGAAAACAAAACTAGAAGACATTTTCAGTTTTTAAAAATAAAAACTAAAGATTTTCATTAAAATCTGACTAAATTAACCTTCTCACTATAACCGAACATTAAAAATAATACCTTAAGACCCCACCTTTTTGGCATTAAATGACCCACAGAGGTTGATATACCATTAAACAAAACTCAAACTCCTAAAATATCAAATTAGATTTGTTTTTTTTAATCTCTACTTTATCAGGTGGATAACTTTTCAGCATACCATATTACATATATATTGACTAACATTTTTATATTTATGGAAAAATCGGAATTTTGTGTGTTGATAAAGCATTGCTTTCTGATGGGGAAAAATACTGTTCAGGCAAAGTAATGGCTTGATAAGTGTTATTTGAACTCTGCTCCATCCAAAACAATGCTATGCTGACTTCAAATGCAGTTGTACAGTCACAAATGATGCTGAATGCTCAGGTCACCCAAAATTGGCAGTTATCTCGGAAAGCACCAAAAAAAATCCGCAAACTCATTTTGGCTGATCATAAATTGAAGTTGCATGAGATAGCAGAGGAGTTAAACATATCGGAAGGCAGTATATTCACCATTTTGGATGAACATTTCTTAGTGAGGAAGCTGTGTTCAAAGTGGTTACCGCATTTGCTCACAGTCGATCAGAAACAACAATTCATTGACAATTCAAAGCATTGTTTGCAAATGTTTTGAAATAACAAGGAGTTATTGCATAAATATGTTACAATGGATGAAACATGGATCGACTACTTCACTTTGCTATCAATTGGCAGTTACCTGAGTGGACAGCAGTAGATGAAAGCCGTTCAAATCAACCAACGATGCAAATATCAGCAGGTAAGGTTTTAGCCTCTGTATTTTGGTATGCGCAAGGTATTTTGTACATCAATTACCTTGATAATGAAAGAATCATCAATAGTGATGCATTTTTAGTGCATTTGAAGGAAGAAGTTGGCAAAACAGCCACAAATGAAGTAGAAAAAGTGATCTTTTACCAAGACAATGCACTGTTTCACAAGTTGATTGCAACGATGTCAAAACTACATGAATTACACTTTGAATCACTTCCACATCCAACCTATTCTCCAGATCTGGCCCCCAGTAAATACTGGCTGTTTGCAGACCTCAAATGAATGCTCCAGGAAAAGAGATTTGGCTCCAATGAAGAAGTGATATTGGAAACTGAGGCGTATTTTGCGGGCAAAGACAAATAGTTCTACAAAAAAACGTATCGAATTGTTAGAGAAGCATTGGAATCCGTATATCACCCTAGAAGACTATATTGATGAAGAAAATCAAATTTTGCCTAAAAGTTGTTTTATTAGTTATGCCTAGGATTTTTTGAGTGATGTGTTTTATTTATATATATATATATATATATATATATATATATATATATATATATATATAGTGGATTGTGTATCTACATTATGAGGGAATTAATGTAAGTTATGAGAAAAGGAAACTGAACCCTTCCAGTTTCTTTTGCTTATGACTAATAGTGAAGGCTACTTACAGTTGTAACCTCTAGAGTGATTATATAACCTGGTTGGATTGTTAAAAGAAATGTGCAGCTAAATAGGCTGTGTTTATTTATGCTTGTGATCAATAGATTACTTATATAATAAAAGTTGATGACACCTATTAAAATTCATACAATTTATGTACAATATATATTATGTTCTTCTTTGTATTATCTATTCATTCATTTTGTAGTTTTTTCCATTCAACTGGTTTTCTCTCATTTCTTTTTTTACCTTTACTACTTCACACTCTTTTGCTCTTTCTCCTCTTTTGTGCATTTCCTATGAAGATTTCTTAGTCAGCAAGCCTTAGGATTGGAGATTGGACAGATGCTACACTCTGTTCCTAGGTACAAAATCATAATAGTTGTACATATAAACAAGGTTGATTTGCTTTCCAAATAATTTTTAAAATCTCATGTTTTTATTAATCTCTGATATAATATGTTATTATTAAACTATAAGTTTCAGTATATTTATATATCCCACCCTTTTACAGTGAAACCGATAAAATGCAGCCGTAACTTCTACTCCAACAGTTTCTTTCCTCGCACTTCCCGACTGTGGAATTCTCTTTCACACAATTGCTTCCCCGACGGCTACAATCTCCAGGAGTTTAAATGTAAGGTCAATAGACACCTCCTAACACACTAACCTGCTCCCATTCTATCAAACACTCTTCCCATCTGCCCAACCCTCATCCTCGCTCTCCTTACTCATCTGTCACCTTTCTCCTGACATTCCCTATGTCTAACCACTCCTTCTCTTTACCTTCCCCTATGTAGCCCCATGCGCAATAGTGGCAGTGGAATGCCTTGCTTGGGGTGAGATGATTAAAAAAAAAAAAAAAAATATTTGCTTTAGTCTCAAAATTCCTTCAAGTTTTTTAAATGTTTTCTACTGTATCTTTTGTGAGCATCAAAAACTGAAAGGAAAATAATATCCCCATATTCCATCTTATATTGTTCAGAGGTTCAAACAGTATAAATTAATTGGACAGCAGTTTCTCTTTGGCAAAGACTAAAATATCTAAGTTAGTTTCTATTATACTTAAAAATACTCCATTTATAAAAACAAAGAAAGTGTAGGTTCAGGAAAGCTTTAATTCTAGAACTGTATGCCTCTATGCTAAGTTTAAATTACTTTGAAATACTTTATTTATAAAAAGGTGTAGGGCTAGAAAAGCTTTAATTCTAGAACTGTATGACTCTATGCTAAGTTTAAATTACTTTGAAATACTTTATTTATAAAAAGGTGTAGGGCTAGAAAAGCTTTAATTCTAGAACTGTATGCCTCTATGCTAAGTTTAAATTACTTTGAAATACTTTATTTATAAAAAGGTGTAGGGCTAGAAAAGCTTTAATTCTAGAACTGTATGCCTCTATGCTAAGTTTAAATTACTTTGAAATACTTTATTTATAAAAAGGTGTAGGGCTAGAAAAGCTTTAATTCTAGAACTGTGTACCGCTATACAAAGTTTATATTACACTTTGAAATACTTCATTTATCAAAAAATTGTAGGGCTAGAAAAGCATTGATTCTAGAACTGTGTGTCCTTATGCTAACTTTATATTACACTTTGAAATACTTTATTTATAAAAAGGTGTAGGGCTAGAAAGCTTTATTTCTAGAACTGTGTGTGTGTCTCTGCTCGGTCATATTTTTCTTTTGCATTTTCCAATTTTTTCTCACTCCCATTTTGAGTAGTTATCAAATAACTTTTTCACCATTATAATTATAACATAGGAGTGCTACTCACTACTCTACAAGATTCTACAATATCTCACAGCTATATTGGAGGTCTATATAAAACCAATTGTAAAGTTTAGTAATAATGCTGAGTAAAATGGTTCTCTGTTCTAGTGTATATTCTAAGAGTGTCAGTTCCAATAAACTGTCCTTCATTCTTATATTTGCCTTGTTCACTAGTGTCTTCTCTTAGTCTAGGTACAGCTGCAAGGCCCGTGTTGACCTTATCATATTGCATTGAATAGTCATATTGGATCAGCATCAGTGCACATCTTGCTTATCAACTGCGAAAGGTGTCTCCTTACTGGATCCAAATAATGCCAAAACGGGCTTACAATCTGTGTCCAAAATCAAGTACCTTCCATGAAAGAAATTGATGGAAATATTTAAAGGAAGAATTTTCTTTTGAATCAGTATCTTCCCTGAATATGTCAATATCTTAGAGATCCTCTCTGATATGGTAAAAGAGTTAACTAATTCTGCTGGCCTTCTCATGATAGCTAACAAGGATTCTGACCTGAAACAGGATTTGTAAATTCTCTAAATCATTCTCACCTTCTTGCGCTAGTTTCGTATTTATCTGCTTAAAAAATTATGATATATTTCTATGTATCACTATTTTGTGTTGCTATTTTTTTTTTTTTAAAAAAAAGGAAATATTTATCTTGAATTATTGTCATATTTTTTATATGAAACAATTTTTAAAAAATGTCAAGGATTATAAAATTTTTATTTTTGTTGCTTAATACATTTTTGACCATGAAATCTGTTATAAAATTTAAAATAAAACAATCCTGTATTAGATTGTTTCTAAAACCAAAAACAAGAGGAGAAATCAAATACTTTTTATAGTGTTTATATAAGACCAGATATGGCAACAGTATTTAGTGCATGGACAAATGGTTGAATTATAAATGTGCAAAATGGATTCTGATGAGGAAAACTTCCTAACCTGACACAACATTTCTATCAGTAAATGCAGCTGTAGATTTGATATAGTCATTTCATGTGGGGGTCAGTATGCTGCTCTCTAGAAGACTAGTTTCTTCTCGCAGTCCACTCTTTTCTTTGTTTTGAGAGATATTTTTCTCAATCTTATAACTTGGCTTACTTTCTGGAAAGCATCTTTTACTATTTCTATACATATTTCCCTTTCTGCATCACACTTTCTTTTATTACCTAGTTAGTGACCTTTTGGCACTAGTCAGATTTTGACATCGTCAGTATATAATGTACACCTCAAATGGTCTCTTTTGCCAACAATCAAGCATCTTCTTATGTGCTTAATTAATCACTGAATGTTTCAATTTGATTTTATTAAAGGGAGAATTTTTTCTCATACTTACACTGGGTGCAGCAGAAATACCTCCCACATATACCTTTCAGAAATATCCCCCACATAATAACAACACATTAACTGTGTGGCAATGGTGACTTCATCTAGTTAAGTGCCATACATGATATACATTGGGCCAACCATGTCTTTTGATCCATGACCGAATACACAGCTGATTTTCCCACAATAGGTTGTGGTTTCTTTTTGTAGTAGACTGGTTGTCAATTAAGGCTGTAGAAGCCAATCTGTCCTGCTATTCAACCCATTGCTGGAGGAAGAAGAGATGGATTAATGTCTTTTCTAAGTGTATTTGCACATAAGTGAATGTAATGAATTCAACTAGAATTTGAACTCAGTTCAGTTCTCATTCTGAGCCAATATCCATTATACCAAAATGTACATACTATCTTACAATTGTCTGTTATTTTCTGTTCAAAGTTAGTTAGCTTTAATATTTTTAAAGAACTATATGTGTGTTTCATAGATTACACAAAGGTATTTTGATGTAGTATAATATGATAAACTTTATTTGTGAACAACAAACTGCTTACATTTAGATAGATTATGAATTCAGTAAAAACACAAAAATATAAAGAGTGCAAAACAAAGATGAAATTTCTCAGAAGATCATCAGAAAACTAGAAGACCCACCAGGATTAATTATTGGTGCATATAATCTTAACAAAGTAAGATAAAAAGATATATGAGAAGAATAGATAATGTGGATATTATGGAGAGCCATGTTTATTCATGTCCAGGAAGAATATATCATATAATATCATATGTATCATATAATATCTTTAATTCATGACTAAAGATTTGATCTACTTTGTATTGATTGATTCTTGTATCATTATTTATCAATAGCATGATTTTTTTTTCTGGCTTGAATGATCTTCAAAGCAATGCAAAAGAACGTTTATGTAAATAATTTTCTAATAAATGTTAGAATGCTTGATCAACACTGAGAGCAAATTTCTTTCAAGGAGTAAACATCATTTTTTTTTTAATTGTATCACCCCGAGCAAGGCGGTAACACCACTGATGTACAGGGGGCTACGTAACAGTGAAAAGATTGGAAAAGAGAAAGCCGGAAACCACATCCTAAACAAGGGATGAGCCTCTTAACCTGTTCAATAGACGTGGGTGGAGTGTGAACCGGGCGATAGATAGATCTATCTACTCCAATTGAAAAAAAAAAAAAAAAATTGTAGTAAAAGTCCAGTCAAGAGATTTCTGCTAAAATCAAGAAAACCAATTAAACATGAAAAGCTTAGAATTTAAAATTAGGCAGAAGGAAAAAAAACTTACTTTAACAATATTACAAATAAGATTCTCAACTCGACACGAGGGTCTTTTTTTTTTGTTTCTACATTGAAGGAGCGATGTTTCATCAGGCAGTTAACGCTATTTAAAAAATAGTATTTGCTGACTGGACGTAGCGATTGAGAAACGCTGGTGCAGATATTGGATATTATTTGCATTGTTCAGACATTTGTCCTCAGTTTTCTTGCAATATTCACATTTTGGAGGTTGTACACTCCACCCTTCTTTGGTGATTAGAATTTGAAACCCTTTATTTTGCCCATCAAAGTAGATTCTTCTAGTTCCACATGCTGTGCCTTTCCAAGATGTTTTATTATCAGTTATCTCCCTTTAACTCAACTCTACAAGTTTTTGATCATCACTGCTGTAGACAGATATTGAACTTGAGGGCATTTGGCATCCTGGATAAGTCATAAGTTGAATTCATTAACTTGACCCAAAGAGTTGTGAGTTCAATAAACATAGGTGATCAAAAAAATTGTAAAGTTGAATTAAAAAGAGAGAACTAATACTGAGACGGCCAAAACGTTGTGAATATGGCCACAAAGATGAGAAAAAGAATGCAAACAATGTAAATCGTGTAAATAATTACAATACCTCATCTCAGAAATATAAACAAAAAGATGAAGCATGAATTGTAAGAAGACAGAATGCAGGATATCTAGCAAAAGGATCAGCCAAACATGTTAATTACACATTGGAGAACCAGTGCAACAATTTAAATATCTGCTAATATTTTTAACAGAGTATGGAAAAGTTTAACAGTGTGATACTGAAATCTGAAGGTGCATTGGAATAGCAAAAGGTATTTTTCAGAAGCTAAGTAAAGAATTAAGAAACTAGAAAAAAAATACTGAGTTCTTATATAATATCAGTCCTTCCATATGACCGTGAAAGCTAGACAATCTCTTCATAAATGAAGAAGAGACTTGAAGCAACAAAAATGTGGTTCTAGAAGATGTTCTGAGAATACCATATTTTGAACATGTGAGCAAAGAACAAATTATATAGAAAATGAAAACAAAAGACTCTTATTTATAACATCAGATATAGTTTAATTTTTAGGATACTTAATGTGAAAAGATGTGCATTGTGGTGCAGTGGATATCAGCTTGGAACGAGAAATTGGGGAGCCAAGTTCAAATTCCAGTTGAATTCATTGCATTCACTTACACACAAATACCCTTGGGAAAGGTATTAGTCCATCTCTTCCTTCCAGTTATGGGTTAAATAACAGGACTGATTGGGTTCTATAGCCTTGGCTGGCAACCATTCTACCGCAGAAAGCAATGGCAACCTACTGCAGGATAATCTTCTGCCCAGTCAGTCATGTCTCTTTTGAGACATGATCGCCCAAGCGTGTTTCACGTATGGCACTTAACTAACTGACTGAATGTGAAAAGAAAACCTGGAAATTTCGATAGTCACAAGATAGATTGAAGGCAAGAGGAAAACAACGTGTAATGTACGTATGGAGCTTGAGTAAATGGATGGTAGAACAGGGTTTTGGAGAGATAACAATAACACACAATTTATCAAGTGCTACAAAGGATAAGAAATTGTGATTACATGTACAAAATGTTTGTATCCTATCCTAGTGATTAAATAATCTACCTATAACTTCCCTACAACATATAGCTTGTATCAAAGTGAATATGTAGGCAAATAAAATTTTCTGAAAAGGTAGACAAATAAAACTTATGCTCTTTTATCAACTTTTGTACACTTATTTTTAATTCACAACTATTCTGAAAGTAAATTTGGCAAAATGATCGTTTCGGAATGATGTTCCTAAAAGTTCTTTACTCTCGAGCCATTATTTACGTATACTTTTAAGTTGGTAAATTCTATCGCCAAATCATAAGAAAAAGAGAAAAATGAGAGAAAACAATTTTAGTGAGATATGGAGTGACAGAGGTAGAAAGTGAGTGTGTGGAAGTAGTATTAAATGGGAAAGAAAAGAAAGGGGAAGGGAAAAAACTAGAAATAATAGAAGAAAGAATGAAGGGAAGATAGAAGAAAAGGAAGAAACTTAAAAAGGTGGAAAAACGGAAGAAAAAGTTTTGAATGAAGAAAGAAATTATGAACAGGTGGCGTTTGAATAAAGAGTGAAAATAAGACAAAACTAGTGGCAAAGATCAAAGAACAAAAGTGAAAAGATAATGAAAAATTTGGAAAGAAAGATTTTCAATGAAAAACGTGAGAAAGAAGGGAAAGGCATGAAAAATGAGAATGTGTGTATGTAATACTTTGTTGTGGTGCTATGTTCAGAGACTGATATTAACCTGACTTGACAGTCTCTCCCATCCTATTATTCCCCAGTGTATAGATAATATGACACACTTTTCTCTTGCTAAGTCATTTACCAAAAATAGTAGCAGCCCAAAATTTCTTTTTTCCTGTTCTAATATATGCATGTGATTCAAATGTGCGTATATGCACATAATCATATACATTGTTCTCTTATCTCTCATACACATGCTCACACATTGTCACTCTCTCACATTCACATACATAATCACATACATTGCCCCTCACACATGTGCATACACAACCACATTAAAAAGTCACTTTCCGGACAAATCAACCATGGTGAGATTTTAAACTCAGGACTCAAGGTAGGAAAGTGAACATTCTAATCATTTGGCCATGCAAGCAACTTGGCCACACACACAGATGGAAAAAGAGGGTCAATTGTCACCAATTTATATTTTTATTTTTGTGCATGTGCACCGTTTGTTTTTTATTTTATTGACTACACAGTATAGTAAGGTCAGTTGGGCACCATCCAATAACCCAATTCACTCCACCAGAAACTTGGAAATGGCATTTGTGCCAGAAGCTCTAATACAAACATTTCAGAGTGTTAAGGTGTCAATCTAAGGACAGTTCCGAGGATTTGTGAAGAGTTTGATGAGTCTTCAGAAATTTACTTTGAACATTCTAATAAAAAAGAACTCTCAAAGTTGTTGATGAAAGTCTCAGATTCAACATGGAAACCTACGTCGAATTTCTTGAGGATGTAGTGCTGCCCTGTTTTAGAAGGGTAGCTGCTGGAAAATCCTGTCTCTCATAACATGACTCTGCACCATACCACACAAGCAGGAAAATTTAGTCATCGCACTTTTTGCAATCATATCACCCATTACATGTTACCACCCAACTCCCCAGACTGCAACTATTGATTCTTATCTGTGGGACACAGTTGAGTGAGAGACCTACAAAAGCCTTTTTAATACCAAAGAGGAACTGAAGACAAGATTATGGCAGCATTCATCAACTTAAGGCAACCATCCAAAAGAGTTGCATGTGATTCTGAATTTGTCTGGAGGCAGTTTTTGAAGCCAATGGTTACTTTATTAAATAAATTTACTCTTTAGTATTTTAAGATGTTTTTGTATCATTTTGGTAAATATAGCTGGTAAAATGAGATGTTATTTTCATTTTTGCATAATTTAGATGACAATTTATCCATCACATCCCCTCTCTCTCTCTCTCTCTCTCTATATATATATATATATATATATATATATATATATATATATATATATATATAGCACATAAGAATTTATAAATGTGTGTGCACAGATTCACAAATATAAAACGCAATGAGAGAAAAAATGTATGCGCATGTGTGAGAGAGAGTATCATTTCAACACAAAAATAAAGCCACTAAAATGCAAGGTGTTGCTGAGAGTGAACTTAGGTGAAAGAACATAAGAGACAAGGCGACAGAAAATGATAATTGACATTAAATTTCAACTTTTGAAGATTTTAATTGACAGGAAAACAATAAACTGGAAGAGAGTACCACAGGTGAAAAATGCAAGAGAGAAAATAATTAGAATAATGTTCATGTTCACACTTAAAAATTTCAAAAGTAAAATGATGAGACCTAGCTGTCAATCTATTATTATGCTTAAATTCATGAAATCGAGATACCAAAGAGGAGAGCTCATCAAAATAATTACCATGAAAATATTTAAAATGATTAAATTATATAAAATAATAATACTAACTATTAATGTGCATAAAATTATAGAATTTAACATATATCAATGTTAACAGAATTTCTGCTAATGTATTACTCAGTATGTGATGAGTGCAATAATCATTTCTGTTATAATAAAGACTGTTGTTTCTCTTCACTAAAGTCTTCTCATTCTCTTTCACTCCTAGTAATTCCTTGCATCCTAGTGGCATTATTGCCTTGTTCTGTCATCCTGACACCTATTCTTTTATTGTTCTTCTATCCTTACAAAAGTCTTTTAATTCTCTTTCACTCCTAGTAATTCTTTGCATCCTAGTGGCATTATTGCCTTGTTCTGTCATCCTGACACCTATTCTTTTATTGTTCTTCTATCCTTACGAAAGTCTTTTCATTCTCTTTCACTCCTAGTAATTCCTTGCATCCTAGTGGCATTATTGCCATGTTCTGTCATTCTGACACCTATTCTTTTATTGTTCTTCTATCCTTACTATATATGAAATGTTTTGTTTGAAAATTATTTTTGATCAATACTCCTATTTAAGTAGACATTCTGTTTTTTAAGCAAACAGTATTATATATTTATTTCTACCGGCCTGATTATTTACGATAAATTTTTATTATGAAAATGTTTGTGATGCAAACCTGTGACTCCTATCCATATAGAACAGAAGACAGAAAGTGCAACACAGATATCCGAAGGTGAATTGGCATGGTAAAGGAAACATTCCAGAAGTTGAGTAAAGTATTAAGAAACAGGACAATTTTGCTAGAAACAAAGAAAAGAGTACTGGATTGCTATGTGACGTCAGTTTTTCAATATAGCAGTGAATGCTGGACAATATCATCGAAGATGAAGGAAAAACTTGAAGCAGCTGAAATGTGGTTCTACAAAAGGATATTGTGAATATCATGGATCAAGCATGTGAGCAATAATGAGGTTTTGGAAAGGATAGAAATGAAAAGGAAATTAATACTGAGCATCAGGAAGAGATAGCTAAAGTTCTTGGGACATGCAATGAGGAAGGAGTGCTTGGAGAACCTGATACTAACAGGCCGCATAAAAGGAAAAACAGACCTGGGAAAGCAGCAGATAATATATTTGAAGGGCCTGAGCAGGTGGCTGACAGAACAAGTGTTGCGCGGTGTAACAGGAGAAAGTGTGCTAAGAGCCACCAGGGATATGGAAACCTGGAAAGCCATGTTTGCCTCCATCCTGAAAGGCAAGGCACATAGAAGAAGAAAAAGCATTTGAGAAATAAAAATTGTACCCTACATTATTTCAATGTAATACAAGAGTTGGAACGTATGTTCAAACGCAAGTCTCTTTTATGTTCATAGATACACACTTGTGATGTTTCCCCTATATATATGTTTAGACATTGTATTTTGTAAATCCTGGCATTTAAGTTGGTCGTTGGTGTCTTTTTTAATCTGACAATATCACCAATAGTCTTGGAAGTGGTGGTAACGATTTTAGTGTTTGGAATAGCTAATTTATTTGAGAGTTCAGATGAAAAGGTATTGAAAGGTAGTAGTATTATTGAATTTATGTGATTGTTCGAGGGGTATTTTTTGGTTTTGTGGATTTTATCAGCTTGTTTTTTAGCATTGAAGATAAAATTGGCTCAACTAAATGTTCCATCTGATTGAAAGTTTGCGAAACACCTGCAGGCCTCAAAGAAACACATGTTGTGTCCATAGAAGTTGAGCACCTCTTTATTTTACTAATCCCTCATTTGTTATCCATGACAAGAAAGTCCACTAAATATGTTCGGGCAGAAATACTTCCCATACAATGGTAAGACATTAGCTAGAAGATACCATTGACATTAATGTCCTTTTATGTGAGAGGTATTCCTGTCAAATGCTGTATACATCTTCTGTATTACAATAATGACCATTATGTGTGTGTGTGTGTGTGTGTGTGTGTGTGTGTGTGTATATATATCTATATATGTATATATATTTATTATAAATTATGTTTTAGAACATGTACATAATTTTTTTTTACATATGTCCTCTTCTCTACAACCATATGGTTGTTTCAGTGTTTGGACTCCAACACATCATCGGGAGAAGGAGAAAAATTTTTTTCTTATCTCTCCTCATTCTATACACACTCGGATGGATATATATATATATATATATTGTTCTACCTCGATGACATGACTCAGAGTTTTGTCGTGATAGGAGATATAGACATATAATTATTATTATAATAGCATACTGCAACTTAACCACTATAAAGTTTCAATGTTTAATACACCATCATTATGCAGTGAAATATGCTTAGTTTACTTGATTTATATATATATATATATATATATATATATATATATATACATACATATGTCCAGTCCGTAAATGGTGAGGATAATCCGACAAGATTAACTTAATATTTTATATTAAGTGTTATATCTATATAGAGAGCTCAATGCATATTATCTAGAGCAATATTATATTTATAAAGGAAAACTCAACATATCATTTCAAGTGGTTATAAACTATAGTTCATTTCCATGACCTCATTTCATCAGACCTTACAATATTCCTTCCATTTGGTACAAAAACTTTTGCTGGAATAAGCATTTTCTTTAACTGAGGAGAAAGAGAAGGATAAAAATAAAAAAATGAAAAAAATAAATAAGAAGAAAGAAAAGGAAAAGAGGGAAAGAGTCCAATTTTTTCTCTCTCTCTCTCTCTCTCTATATATATATATACATATATATATATATGGATAGGTAAGGAGAGTTGACAAAAAATAAACTAAAAATGAAGATAATCAAATGAGATGAATAAAGTGGGGTGAGGGATTTTTTTCATTTTCAAAGAATTTTGTGAACCCATACACAAAATGTATCAATGTTTTGCCAAAGAAGACTAGAAAAGTCAAAAGTTTAAACAGGAAACGGGATAAGACTAGCATAGAATATAAAAAGTGAAGAGTTGGAAAAAAATATTAAAACATAAAGGATAATAATAATATGAGAAAATAAAAAAATTTCCTTAAACGGTTTTTTTAATATGAAGAAAAAAAACAAATAGATGAGCAAAAACATAAGTGAAGTTTTAAAAATATAAGTACTATATGAAAGATGGCAAAATACCAGTTACATAAGTTAAATTTTAAGGTATATAATTAAAAAAGACGTACATTTTATAGATAAGAACAAATAGTAAATATAGTGAGGTAATTTGTGATATATTTAAGAGTATGGAAAATTCTATCGTGACAAAAATTAGTGATTTCATTATATTGGTTCAATGAGCTAGCCTCCAGGAACCTAATTATATGGATTTTTTTCTTGTAAGCAAAGGAAACTTGTTTCATGTAATAAATATATTAAATGAATGTTATTTTATGTGTAACTGAATGAATGGGGTGCTATATATAATTCATCCTTGAAAATGGCCAAAAGTATAGCCAAAATGCTTAGATAAACAAAACATTTGGACAGTTTTTATATAATTTGTGTCCTCAAAAGAAAAAAATCATAAGATCGCATGAAAAATTACATAAAAAAACTTAACCATCACACCTTGTCTGTCATTTTTAATAAAATATATATATATTATTTCCATCGTATGAGGAAACAACTAATAATCTTAAAAAATATTTTACCGTCATTTTTGATGGCAGGAGTACACTCATACATTTCTTCTTACTATAAAAATTATTTTTAGTAGGTATTCGTTTTTGAGTTGCTATCCCCGTTTTCTTTTTATTTTATTAAACAATGAAAATAAAAATGATCAGTCTAAATTCAGGTTTACCACTATGACAGCTATTAATTTCACAGATAACAACTGCAACACATATTCATAGAATTGTTAAGCAATGGTGGAGGAACAATTTCACAGAGAATCATGTATTTCAAGAATTTCTTTAAAATTAATAACAATGATATTCTACATTAAGTCAGAACTTGTGAATAAGTAAAATTAGTATTAAAAACAGTAAGTAACATTAGTTTATCATTTGTGTATTATATGCCATAGAATTTCTACAACTTCTGCTATTACATGTCTAAATGTAAGTAAGCACAAAATAGATGGTCATTTTGGAAGACTAAACCAACAAAAGGATGTGCGTTGTGGTGCAGTGGATATCGACTCAGAATGACAAATCAAGAAGCCGAGTTCAAATTCCAGTTGAATCCCTTGTATTCACTTACGCACAAATACCCTTGAGAAAGGTATTAATCCGTCTCTTCCCTCCAGTTATGGGTTAAATAATAAGACAGATTAGGTACTATAGCCTTGGTTGGCAACCAGTCTACTGAAGAAAGTAATGGCAATCTACTGCGGAATAATCTTCTGTCTAGTCAGTCATGTCTCTTTCGAGACATGATCACCCAAAGCGAGTATCACGTATGGCACTTAACTGACTAAAACCAACAAATGTGCGTTGTGGTGCAGTGGATATCGGCTTGGAATGAGAAAGAGGGGAGCTGACTTCAAATTCCAGTTGAATTCCTTGCATTAACTTACAAGCAAATACCCTTGGGAAAGGTATTAATCCATCTCTTTGCTCCCGTTATGGGTTAAATAACATGACAGATTGGGTTCTATAACCTGGCTGGAAACCAGTCTACCACAGAAAGTAATGGCAACCTACTGCAGGATAATCTTCTGCACAGTCAGTCATGTTTGTTTCAAGACATGATTTCCCAAGCATGTATCACATATAGCACTTAACTGACTGAAGCAAATGTATGGCTTAGGAACATGAAAATCCCAAAGGAGTTAAACTTACTTTTGTTTCCAGATCAGGTGTTGGTCCTGTCAGCTTCCCTGTCAGTAGTTTTAAACTGTAAACCTTGCATATTTAAGACTGGAAGTCAAATTTATGCATGGCCACATGATTATTATGTAAGCATTTACATGCCTCAGATCTGCACTTATTCATTTAGTTTCATACTGGTTTATGCATTTGACACCCTTCCACATATACCAAGATACAAAAACATCTGTAAACCTATATCCATTCAATAAACTTTTCTCAAATAATATATCCTTAAGTCTTACATATGTAAAGTCTCCAACTATACTCCATAATATAAAGAATATACTTGATTTTGTATATACATGTGTAATTGAAAATTAATGTCTCTTGAAATGTGTGTACATATTTAATGTCTAGTTAAGTATGTGTACACTTAGTTTGTCAACATACACACAATCATGCATGTCTGTATTTAAAAAGAAAATTCGACATAATAAGGTTAAGTGAAGAAAAGAAAAAAAACAAGAAAAATTAAAGGAATAACACTGAAAGAATTTCAAAAAATATTGATTTTATATATTGAAAAAAAAATAAAAACGAAAGAAAAAAAACTTACCCCTCACAATTTTTTATTTTTTATTTTTTTTACTTCTTCTCGTCTTCCATTTTCTTCATGCTTCCTATTTATTCTTTGATTTAATTCTTTGTTTTCTTTTTTTCACCATTTTTTTTCTTTGCTTCACCAGAAAACTTATGAAAAAAAACTCAACCGTCTGCTTGATTATTATTATTTTTTATATCTCATTTATTTTCCCTCTTTCGCCCCCCCCCCAGCTTTATGAAAGCCTGCAAGCTACAAGTCTGTCTTTAGAGTGTATCTGTATTTGAAACCTTCAACATTTATCCATTCTGACTGGAATGAATTTAGCCGCAAGCTGTCTTCAAAAGCGTCGCCTTTTGGTTACTAAATTCCTGCAGATTTTCAGGATAAAGCCGTCAAAAAACTGAGCACAATGCAGCACAATCTTTTTCTTTATGCAATTCCCCTCAGTGATCGACAAAGCCGGAACCGAAACCTTGTCGAACAAAGAGCTTTAAACCATAAAGTGATTATAAAGATGCCAATTGAAAATGTTACCCCGTCTCAATTGAGAGCTTGCACATCAGCTTTCTTTTTAGTTTATAGTTTTTTTCTTATATTAAACTGATTTTTTAATATTAATTTTTTATTTTTTTTAAAGTGCAACGGCATTTTTGTTATCACTGTTTCTTCTTTTACTTTTATTCTCTCCTTTCACATCCTCTTCCTACTCCCCTCATGTGCTAATCTCTTTTTTTCTATACTTCTTTTTTTTTCCATTGTATATTTTTCTTTCTTGTTTATCCTTTTCTTTTCATGTTTTTCTTCTTTTTTCTTTTATTTCTCTTGTTTCCACTTACATTCAATTTCTTTTATTTTTTTTGTCTCTATTTTTAATTCTTTGTCACAGGACTTCTTTCGGCTCTCCCTCACCATTTCTTTTCACCTGCTCTCTTTCTCACTTTCTCCCGCACACTTTTACTTATTCTCACTCCCTCTCTCTCTCTCTCTTATTATTTGATCTCTCCCTCTCATTTTGTACTCGTTCTCTCCCTCTCATTTTGTACTCGTTCTCTCCCTCTCATTTTGTACTCGTTCTCTCTCTCTCTCATTTTAGACTCGTTCTCTCTCTCTCTCATTTTAGACTCGTTCTCTCTCTCTCTCATTTTAGACTCGTTCTCTCTCTCTCTCATTTTAGACTCGTTCTCTCTCTCATTTTAGACTCGTTCTCTCTCTCTCTCTTTTACTCATTTTAGACTCGTTCTCTCTCTCTCTCATTTTAGACTCGTTCTCTCTCTCTCATTTTAGACTCGTTCTCTCTCTCTCATTTTAGACTCGTTCTCTCTCTCTCATTTTAGACTCGTTCTCTCTCTCTCATTTTAGACTCGTTCTCTCTCTCCATTTTCTCTTTACTTGTTTTCTCTCTCTCCATTTTCTCTTTACTTGTTTTCTCTCTCTCCCCATTTTCTCTCTCTCTCTCCCCATTTTCTCTTTACTTGTTTTCTCTCTCTCATTTTCTCTCCCCTTTTTTCTCTCTCTCTCTCATTTTCTCTTTACTTCTTTCTTGTTTTCTCTCTCTCTCTCTCTCCCATTTTCTCTCTCTCTCCCCATTTTCTCTTTACTTGTTTTCTCTCTCTCTCTCTCCCCATTTTCTCTCTCTCTCCCCATTTTCTCTTTACTTGTTTTCTCTCTCTCTCTCTCCCCATTTTCTCTCTCTCTCCCCATTTTCTCTTTACTTGTTTTCTCTCTCTCTCTCTCCATTTTCTCTTTACTTGTTTTCTCTCTCTCTCTCTCCATTTTCTCTTTACTTGTTTTCTCTCTCTCTCCATTTTCTCTTTACTTGTTTTCTCTCTCTCTCTCTCTCCATTTTCTCTTTACTTGTTTTCTCTCTCTCTCTCCATTTTCTCTTTACTTGTTTTCTCTCTCTCTCTCCATTTTCTCTTTACTTGGTCTCTCTCTCTCTCTCCATTTTCTCTTTACTTGTTTTCTCTCTCTCTCTCCATTTTCTCTTTACTTGGTCTCTCTCTCTCTCTCCATTTTCTCTTTACTTGGTCTCTCTCTCTCTCTCTCCCCCCCCCCTCCCCCCATTTTCTCTTTACTTGGTCTCTCTCTCTCTCTCTCTCTCTCTCAGAGGCAGATGTATTATTTTCATGACTTTGTCTTTTTATGATTTGGTGATCGAAACTTAAGTGAATAGGACTGAAAAAATGAAAGTTACTTAGAAATTTGAAGACTGTGAAAAATGACAAAATATAAACAAAACTTAAAAGGATATATATATATATATATATATATATATATGGTAAATACTATTTACTTTAAAGAATAGAATAACCAGGAGTACAGCAGAGAGGGAAGAATGTAATTTTTAAAGAAAATGAATGTGAGGATAACAGATTGTGCAATTGAAAAGTATAAGTAAAAAGGTAAATAGTTTGCAAGAAAAGAATAAAAAAAATTATAGGGCGAAGAAAAATGGAGTTTAAAATACCCACTTGAAGACTTTAGAAATGTCTGTCTATAGTCAAAATTTTAACTTGTATTTACTTATTTTCACAAAATGTATTCTGTTTGTTGATGGTGCCATATGCAGTGCTTAGAAATATGGATTATTAAAGTCAAATACATAAAGAATAAGATTTAAGTTTTTAAAAAAAATGGCAACAAATTTCAGAAGGCATGGTGCCACCATTCACTTTTTCTTTCACAATGTTTTCTAAAGAGAAACTAAGAAGATTTTTTTTCTAAAATTTTATTCTTTCTTTTATTGTCATCTATATTTTCTTTCCTTAATTTTTTTCCTTCTCAAGTTATCCTTTTCTTACTTAATATTTTCATAAATCTTCTCAGATATTTTTTTTTTCTATCTTTGCATCTTCCATTTGTTTTGTTTTTCTTTCTTTTCTTAATACCCCTGCTAGGGTCATGCGTCTTAAAATTGTTATTTAAAAATAAGAGCAAAACTTTCCATTGAAATAAAAGATTCTATCAATCTCTTATTCAGTTGAGATAAATATAAACAGGAGGTGCAGGAGCCTAAACAAAGATGTGAATTACTTAATGTCATTAAAATTATGTTCACGCTGCTTGAACAACCTATAAAATGTAGGGGTCTGCTATAAATGTATAACAACATATAAACAAAAACATACATCAGTATTTACATTATTTGGACTATTGTCCTCATCTTTATTGCCATTTGTATGACGTTTCAGCCGTTGTATGCTCCCACCTTCTTCAGATGCTAGGAATTTCGAACCAAACTCTTTATTAATGTTTAGGAATAAAGGGTTCGGTTTGACATTCCTAGCACCTGAAGAAGGCCGGAGCATACAACAGCTGAAACATTGTACAAATGGTAACAAAAATGAGGACAATAGCCTGAATAATGTAAATACTACCTCATCTCAGAAATATAGACAAATACTAAAAACTTACATGTTAGCAAGAATCTTTTTTTGTGTTGTCAATTTAGGATATAAATGATTATGGCTCTTCACATCTTCCTATGGCCATATGTTGAAACACTGGTTCTTGTATGATTACTGAAGTTAATCAAACATGGAATCAGATCAGTAATTAAATGGGTAACCACTTGGGAATACCAGGTACTGTAAGCTTGGATGTACAGGTGGCATAATGGATAATGTCTCGAAATTGTTAATAAGTGAACTGAGATCCAAATTCAGTTTCTTCTTCTTCGATGTGCCCTGTCCTTTCAGGACGTAGGCAATCATGGCTTTCAACATCTCCCTATTCCTGGTCGCTCTTAGCATGCTTTCTCCTGTTACACCACGCAACCCTTGTTCCGTCATCCACCTGATCAGGCCCTTCAAATATATTATCTGCTGCTTTCCCCTGTCTGTTTTTCCCTCTATCTGGCCTGTTAGTATCAGGTTCTCCAAACCCTCCTTCATTGAATGTCCCAGGAACTTTAGCTATCTGATGCTCAGTATTAATTTCCTTTTCATTTCTATCCTTTCCAAAACCTCATCATTGCTCAGATGCTCGATCCATGATATTCATAGCATCCTTCTGTAGAACCACATTTCAGCTGCTTCAAGTTTTTCCTTCATCTTTGATGATATTGTCCAGCATTCACTACTATATTGAAAAACTGACATCACATAGCAATCCAGTACTCTTTTCTTTGTTTTTAGCGAAAGTGTCCTGTTTCTTAATACTTTACTCAACTTCTGGAATGTTTCCTTCGCCATGCCAATTCACCTTCGGATATCTGTGTTGCACTTTCCATCTTCTGCTAGAACGCTTCCCAAGTATTTAAATTTTTGTACCTGCTTGATTTTAGTATTTCCCACCTGTATTTGGCATTTTGGGCTGCCTTTTTTGCTGATGACCATGCATTCGATTTTCTTGCAATTTATTTGTAGTCCTTTCTTGTCACTCTCTTCAGCTACCTTCTGTGTTTAGTCTTATATATCACTTTTGTGCAAATAGCTTCAGGAAAAGTATGAATCCACCTCTATTTCTCCCAGTTATGAGTTAATAAGTAAGACTTGTCACTAAACCATTATTTTCTCTCCAACACCAAAAAATAAATTATGATCTAAAAATATTTTCTTTATTCTCTATTTATGATTTTAAATGACATGCAAATGGTTGATAATCCATAGAAAATTAATGAATCAATCCATTCATATCTTTCTATCTTTTATAGCTTTAAGTAGTATTTGTCTCTTTTCTGCTATCCTATCTCATTAGGAAGGTTATTTGCTGTTTTTCTCTGCCCTTCTTGTCTTTAGTATATACTGAGTGTAAAATTCTCCAAACACTCTTTCTTTATATGTTCTAGAGATTTCAAGTATTTTTCTAAGTACAAGTATCCTTTTGTTTCCATTTTCTGTAAACGTTCCTCATGGCTTACATACTCTGTTTATCATATTCTCAATATTCTAAAGAATGACATTTGTATTTCTTCACATTTCTTCATCTGAGTGGAAATTGTCTAGCAGCCACTGCCAGTAGAATTGATATTATATAACAGTTCAGCACTCTTTCCTTCATTCCTAATAAAGTTTTCTTATTTTTTAATATTCTGTTTAGTTCTTGGAAAGTGGCTTTTGGATTTTCTTGGAAATGCACTTTTGTACTTGTCACGTTATCTACCATTTCTAGAAATGATCATCAGATAGTTAAATTTCTGTACTTGAACATTATCTTCATTAGGGAAGTTATTCTCCTGTTTCTATAATGCCATTTTAAGCAACGTTTTCCGTTTTGTTTTTTTTCTAGCCTATAATAAGAATCTAGACTTATGTCAGATCTTTAACATTCTTTAAGTGAACATAAAAACTACTCTTAGTTTATCTTGAGTCTTGAATAACTCTGTCTGTGTCCATAGTCGTGACATACCTTTAAGTGTAGCAATATTCATGATGCATCACTCCTTGTCAATTGTGATGCATTGGATTGCTACCTGGCCTTTCATGTATTTACTACTTATATATTTGCATGGGATACTACACCCTCCCAAAACTGGAGCGGTCATATACTCTTGTTCTTTCTGTCACTCCTTCTAATTTCTTTTGTCTGATACTGTCTTTCTGTTTGTCTCTTTCTTCATCCTTCTCATATTCATCTATCTTTTCACTTAATTCCATATTCTGTTCATTCTCACTTCTGCAACTCTGTCTCTCCCTGCTCCTGCAATTTCATTCTCTACTTTGCCTCATCATGGCACCTTCCTCTTTATGTTCTTCATCTTCCATATCCTCTAACATACACCTACTTCTAAACTGGTCAGCATGCACCAAAATACACTACCCTTTTATTTTGAATTATGGCTGTTGTTTCCTCTCTTTAACAGAAAGTTTGTCTCTTCCGAACTTGCCACTTTGTTTTTCTTATACCACACCTTCTCTCTTGTAGCAAAAGACATTGTTATGAAAGCTCTGACCTGCCTTCTCATCAGCACTGACAAGCTCAAATTCCCCTCTACATGTGGGATAGATCTATAGCTAAGGAACATTTTTGTTAAAAATGCCTCATTACTCTCATTATTAGGTGAAAACGCCTTCAAAGTTGTTTTCATAGAACCATTCTCTCCATGATTCCATTAGACTGTGGATGGTATGGCAGTGTCTTATATGGGACTCATCTAAAACAAAATATTTTGTACCCTCTCCATGCTTCAAACAATCACTAACACCCCTTTCTCAATATCTGAATAATTAATCTTTGCTAGCATTCACCTCCTTGACAAATACATAACTGGATGTTCCTTCTGCGATAAAATGGCAGTGATCACTTTTTCACTTGCATTCATGGTTACAGCTATTTCTTTTTTTGTATTGAATACTTTTATTATTGGTTTTCTCTCCATGATTGTCTTTGTGTCCACTCAAACTCACTGCTCTTCTTGTGTAACTCCACAAACTGCTCAATTATTTCACTGTACCTTGGAGTATGCTTGCTGTAGAAGTTTATCAATCTCAAAAAGGACTCCATTCTTTCTTCTTTGTTGGAATTGCTATATTTGTAATCCTCTTTGTCAGCCTCTCTTCAGGTGCTATGCTTTTTTTCAGTATCTGATAGCCTAAATACAGCAAATTCTTACAATCAAAATTGTACTTGTCTCTGTTCACTGCCTTTTTTAATGTTAATGTTTGTTTGACTTTGTTTTAATTCTTCCTTGGTTTTTCCTCCTATCTGTATATTGTTCTGATATATAATGATGTTACTTATTTTTCCTAATAACACTCCTTCAGTCACTTTCTGAAAAATGTGACTGGCAGTCTTAATCTCAAATAGTAGACAAGTCCATCTTAGTAAACCTAAAGGGGTGTTAGTTGTGGCAACTTCTTTAAACTTCCCATCAATCTCAGTCTGGTTGTATGCAGACTTAAGATCAACTTTGGCAAAGTATTCCATAATCGCTAGCTCATGGCCCACAATTTCAATATTAAGAAACAAAAATGAATCTGAGCATATTTCGTGATTTTCTCTTACCTTGTAGTCTCCACATATTCTTATGTCTTCATCTGTGTTTTTTATTGCCACTTCCACCTTGAGTCACTGTTTCCAGAATGCCCTGTTGGATCATTCTGTTTAAAAAAGTATGTAAACCAGAACTTTTCTCACCTCTATATATTTAGGGTGACAATTCTCTTTCAAGCAAATAATCATTTTATAATCTTTCAACAATCCTATTCCACGTTCTTGTGTCTCTATGGAATTCATCAGCTTTACTGTGTCCACATTTAATACCTGAATTCTTAACAATCCATGATCCTTATGGCATGCTACTACCATAATTAAAATTACTTCAAACCACTTACTTGTTTCAAAGAAACCCATTGTCTTTATGATTGATCCATCAAACTGCTTTAATTTCACATAGCTTTTTTTTTTTTTTAGTTTGGGTCATACAAATTTAATCCATAAATTAAAAAAAAAATATTAATGTTGTATCGCTACCTGTATCCACCTGCATTCTGGATACATGACCATTTATTCTTATACTCTCTTGACCTTTCTTTTGCACCTTTACTGCTTCTCCTTATTCTTCTCCAGAGGGGAATGTTTTTGTTGTTTGCATTTTCTCTACATGCTTCTCATATTTACATACATTCTGAACATGATCCCTTCTTCCACAACTTGAGCATAGTTTCTCTAACGCTGGACATTTGTATTTGTTTCTTGCATGTGTTCTTTCACAATATTAGAAGTTCATTTTGTATTTTGTCATATTCGTCTGGTACGCTACAAACTCTTCTTTCAGTTGATTGAATTCTCTGATTAACTGTTGTAAAAATTCTACATTTGTTACCAAATTCATTTGGCAGCTTTGCATGCTATCTAACATTTTCCATTTATGACTTTGGTCTTGTAATCTCTTAATCAACCTTAAGAATCAATTCATCTTCCCACATTTCTTGCATCCCTAACTTTTCAAACTCGCAATACTTAGCTCGCTCCTTAAGTTTATGTAAGTATTGCATCATAGATTCCTCCAGCCACTGACTTGCTTCCAGAAACATGGTTCTTTCATCAATAGCCAAGTTCTTTTTTGTCTCATATTATTTTTAATGACTCTGACAATTTCTTCAAAAGTCCTTTGTTCCAACTCTTTTGGTTAAGACATGGTAAAACTTTTTTATTTCTTGCCAATGTCACAAAAGCTTGCATTCACAATTCAATGTGAACCCAAGGATGCTATTGGCAACACTATTGTCCATAGTCATGATGTATATCTTTATGTGTAGCAATATGCATGATGTAGCTCTCTTTGTCAAGAGTAACGCATCCTCACCTCTCAGCTACTTACTACTTTTATGGTGCTAGGCTCATTTGCATGGGATACTACAGTTTATCTATTGATTTGGTTCATCTTAAAATGGCCTTAATTGCAACCAGATGACTTCAGTGAGATTAACCTCTTTTTTTTTTTTTTTTTTTTTTCATTAGCTGTTGCTTGATAAGTTCTGAGAAAACAGTGGAATGCCATGAATATGGTTAGAATTTTATACATGAGGTTCAAGATGGAATATTTCATCACTTACTGAGATGATTATTTTCCTCAAGGCTCTATCTTAGGTCCTGTACGGTTTCTGATTTTCATTAATGATCTTCCTGATGTCATCAATTCCCAAGAAGTCATTTATGCATATGACTACCATTTACTTCTGTCTTAACAGGAAATCTGCCAAGGTTAACAAAATAAACCTGGCTGCTGCTCTTGAAAAAAACCTCTAATCAATGGTTAACTGGGGCAGGAAATGGCTTGTAAATTTTAATGCTTTTAAAAACAATACTGCTCTCCTTTAATTGCCATAGAGAAACTTTCCTGCCCACCATCAGCATAGCTGATGCTCATCTCCTGGAGTGTAACACACTGTAACTCCTTGGCTTAACTTCAACCCACTTCATTAGAGAGACAATAGTGAGACAGTGTTGACACAATTCATTCTCTTTACTACCAGTTATAAAAGCTCTTGCTGCATGTTTACCCTTTAACAATGTCTTATTTAAATTTTTTGCAATAATCATATAATTATGTCATTGAGTAGTGAAGAATATATGTGTGTGTATATATATATATATATATATATATATATACACACACCGTCTATCACTCTCAGTAATGGAAGAACGAATATATAGATATGTCTCTCTATTTAAATTTCCTAGTTTAAATTTTAAAATCATTTATTTCTGATGAAAGGCCGATCTGAAATATATATATACCCTCCTTTCATACTCATTGTGGATAACCTGTGAGGTTATCCCCTCAAATATTTTGCCATTATTTTTGACATCAGGGGTACCCTCATATCATCATGTTCAGTGCCATGATTTTGTTAGTCTGGTTTGTTTTAGTTGTAGATATGAAAAGAATGGAGAGAAAAAGAAAGTCAAAGTGAATTATAAAGACTCTTGATAAAAGACATTTTCTAAAATATGAAGTATAGACAAATTGAGAGCTTCAGGTTGGCAAAGTCAGTTAAAAAAAAATTAACTGCTTTTGTTGTACAAACCTTGGAAGCTTGATTTTTATTGATGCTATGAAACACAATCTATTGTTTACAATAAAAGGCATTAACTTGCTGAACCTTGATATCTGATAACTTGCCAAAATACACTGGGCATTTGGGTAAATTCTAGTTCAGAATTGCCTGTGTTACAGCAGATCAACAGAGACATGAAACAAATGGCTGGTACAAAGCTACTCATATGAACAGTGTTATTCTACTGACATGTTAGGCTGTGTAATTCTTTCTAGTGATTAGACAACAGCTTTGTACCAGGAAATTCATACAATGGATTCATTGGATTAGATTAACAATATTCTATTTAGGTTGGGACCTGAGATTATTTTAATTGCTTGTCCACTTTTCTGAACTCTTCATCTTGTATGTGTCCTATTCCTTCAGTTTGGTTTAGTTGATTTAGTTTTGTGGCATATCAACAGCTCTGTGGGTTATTTGATGCCAAAATCTAAATATTTAGAATGCAGTTGTGTGCCTTCAACCCTCCAAATTTGTGTTGAATGCTTTTTTTATATATATATATAAAAATGTATCAGTGGTATTTTTTACTATAAAATATATTTTTATGCTTTCTTTTGTTTGAAGGGTTCACTATTTGTCAATAGCTAGAATTCTAACAGGTGCTACTACCCAGATGTCACCTCAGTACAGGAGCAATCATGGTTCTCCACAACTTTCTGCCTTTTGTAACTTTTAACAATGTCTTTCTTTTTTACTTACTTATTTAATCTGTGTTCTACCAACCATTTACAAAATCTAATTAGTGAGGTTATTTGCTGCTTATTTCTTTTTTTCAGCATGTCTTGTGAATGTTAAATTTTTTATGTCCTCTTTCCTCATGAAGTGCCCTATCAATCTCTTTCTGATGCTTAATAGAAGGATTTTTTTTGTTTCCATTTCTCTACAACTTCATCATTGCTCTCATGTTCAGTCAGTCAGTTAAATGTCATACATGATACACGCTTTGAGTGGTAATGTCTCTAAAGAAACATGACTGACTGGGTAGAAGATTATCCTGCAGTAGACTGGTTGCCAGCCAAGGCTATAGAACCTAGTCTGTCCTATTATTTAACCTATAACTGGAAGGAAGAGATGGATTGATATAAGTGAATGCAAGGAATTCAAACTTGGCTCCCCAATTTGTCCTTCCGAGTTGATATCCATTGCACCACAACACACACCTGTTCTCATGTTCAGTCAATCATATTTTCAGTATCCTTCTGTAGAACTATATTTCTGTTGCTTCAAGTTTCTTCTTCATTTCTGAGATTTTTCAGTTTTTGCTGCCATATTCAAGAACTGATATTACACAACAGTCTAATACTGTTTTCTTTGTTTCAAATGAAATTTTACTTGCTAATTTATCAAACAACTGTATTTCAAGAAGTGTTGACTTTGTTTCTATATATGCTCCTTGTATTATACTATTATTTTTTTTATATGTTGTAACTGAAAAAATATGTTATAAGCATAGTACTCATGAAAAAGATGGAATTAGATAGCCACTTGCTCATTCACTACTGTGCGTGGGCATTTTGGTCAAATTCCACTCATTCAGAATTGTTCATGTAGCAACACATCAACAGAGACCTGAAATAAATGGCCAGAACAAAGTTGCTCATATGACTACAGTCTTATTCTACTTACATGTTAGGCTATGTTATTATTTTTAGTGATTAGATATTAGAGCTTGGTACCAGGAAATTGGTACAATGGTTTCATTGGATTTGTGGTGATACCAAGCAAAAGCGATGGACCGGATGCTAGCACTTTCATGACCAAAAGTCGTCGTTGCACATCTGGGTTCGCGCAGATGTTCCGGTTGAAAAATAAAAATTAATCAAATATTAAATTTCCATTTCATGAGCCTACACAAATTTTATTTATCAGCCAATGGGAAGCCCAGAATCAAATACAAGTGTGAAATCTCAAACATCCAAAAAGCAGATGCAGGCAGACCTAAAGGAGAAGAGTGTAATCAATATCCCCTTGACCTAAGTCAAGGGGCTACTATGCTTGCCTCTTTCCTTCTCCCCTGTCTCAAAACTACTTACTGACCTAAAGAGCAACTACTTAAGACATTCCTCATTTATACGCTCCCCACATTCCTAAGCCTTAAATCTCTTTCAGCTTATTATTTGCCATGAACATTTTAACCTCCGTTGGACCTATATTCAAATATTACTTTAATTGTAAAAACATTAATTGATATGTGTGTATATATAAAATGATATTTTCAACTCAAATTGCTTTTCTTGATTTTATAATCATTTTATGACTTGTAGTGGGCTATCTACCACAAGGTCAAATTCCGTTAACCTGTTAATATACAACTACCCTTCTCTTGAACGGACTCCCACTGCAACTAGAAAAATAATAGATAAGATATCCCCTATAGATTAATGGTATTCTATTTAGGATAGGACTTGAGATTATTTAAATTATTTATGCACTATGCTTATGAATTTGACTAATTATTGTGTTTCATGTGAATGGTAACTTATTTACTATATATACTTTCTGTATCATAATATTATTTTATATATTGTTGTTATTATCCAAAGGTATATTTCAAAAGCTAAGCAGAGTATTAAGAGAGAAGAAAATTTTGTTGGAAACCAAGAAAAGAATACTGAACTGTTACGTGATGTCTGTTCTTCTATATGGCAGCAAATGCTGGACAATCTCCTTAAAGATGGAGAAATTCAAAATAACAAAAATGTAATTCTACAAAAGGATGTTAAAGATAACACAGACTGAATGTGTGAACAATGACAAGGTTTTGGAGAGAATGGATACAAAAAAGAAACATACTTAATATCGGTAAGAGACAGTTGAAGTTTCTGGGATATAATGAAAATGCAAGGCTTGGGGAATGTGACACTTACAGGACGGAGAGAGTGACAGAGGATGACCTACTTGGTAGGCTTAAGCAAATGGATGGCACAGCAGGGTTTAGGTGAAATTACAAAACAAAATATATTAAGAGCTACAAAAGACAGGAAAATGTGGAGGGTCATGATTGCCTATGTCATTTTAGAACATGGCACATAAAAGGAGACAATACATAAAAATGATGAGATTATATACATGAGTCAGCATGTATAGTGTTACGAGGATGCATTTATATATAAGAATAATATTAATAATGTCTAAAAATTTGTAGTAAGGGATTCATTTGAGTCCTACTTGCTATTACAAAAAGTTTTAATTCATGAAGTAGTCATAAAAATAAGGAAATTAGAAATAAAATGTTTAAACATTTTAAATTATTTTTACGACTACTTCATGAATTAAAACTTTTTGTAATAACAAGTAGGACTCAAATGAATCCCTTACTACAACTTTTTAGACATGATTATTATTTTTATATATAAATGCATCCTCGTAACAATATTACCAAGGATCTTCATTAAATCAAAGATTAGCTCCTTAGCTCAATATAGTATCTGGGCACTCAACCTAACAATAGTATTTTCAATTTTTGTTGGCACAATGGGTATGTTGTTTGCTTGCTTACCTCTTGGTTGAGTGTTCAAATCAGGGCTGCATTCACTTGTTAATTTTATGCATCTGTTTGCTGTTATAGACAAGGAAACAATGAAAAAAAAAAATAGATGCTTTATAACATTAACCATGCTTTATGAATATTTTCCTGTTTAAACCAACAGGTTCTTTTTCTCTTGCCCCAGTGTACTCCGTTCTCAATGTTAAATTTTCTCATGCACTCTAGCAGACTTGACTTTCATTTAACAAGCTTATCTTGTAGATCATAAGGAGTGAAATAGGTTGGATCTTCACTAAGTACCCCACACTTGTCATCTTCGACATACTGTCAAACTTTGTAAATATATCACAAATGGAAATCTTCCAAAGGTCATTATTCAGTTCAAAATGTTGTCTACTTTTAACTGAGTCTTTTGTGATCATTCATATTTGTGTAAAGGGGGGTGATCAAAAGTTCTCAGTCAAACCAATATGGAATTAAAAAAAAACATTTTTATAAGTTTTTTTTTCCAAAATATTCTTTGTCAAATTGTATCTATATGAGAGAGAGAGGGGTTTGTCTATAGTGTAATAGATAAGAAACATTTATGTTATCCAGCAAATATTTATTTTTCAATATAATCTCCTTCTTTGTCAGTTCAGAGTTGAACAATATGTTCATGGTTAAAGAGGAGGTGATTATATAGTTGTAAAACGCCAAAAAATTGATTTTGCTTCTTATCTATTTGACGTCATGTACATCTTAAAGAATTAAATATTTTATTCTGGTCAGTTAATATTATTGCGTTACATTGATAAGTGACATATTTCAAGGAAGAAGATATCCAGATAGTTTCTTCAAAATTTTCCAAGCTGTGTGAAATGCCCAATGAGAGACTTTGGAAATATGGCTAAATTGACAGAAACAAATCAATCCATCTGTCCAAAATTTCTGGCATTAATAAAAAAAAAAAAAATGATCAACAAGTGTATTTCTGGAGGGTAGCACTTTTAAGGCAAGCAGTGTTTGTAATTAATGCTCTTTCTTCATATCAAGAACTTTAATATCAGCAAATAAAATTAAATGTTCATGCCAACTCAGTTTTGTAGATATAGTTTTTTTTTTAATATATCACAGTTGTTGTTTGAAGTAAGATTTACTTTTTTTGGAGTCTGAGTTAGTAATATGGGTTTTTCATGGTGTTACTGTCAGGTAAGTGACATGTTAGTCAATGTAATAGAGTATCTTTTTTTTTTTTTAGTAGTAGTACTCTTAGCGATATAATCTCACAGACATGAAAATTCAAGTATATTATTAGTGTTTTCAAGGCTGGATTTGTGTAAGGTTTGTGGTATTAGTGACAACAAAATTAGATTTTTATGATATTTAGTTAATTGTATAGAAATATTTTTATATTCATGAATTGTTTTGTGTGTGTGTATATATATGTATACATATTTAGTGTATCGAGACAGCAGATTATTTTCTCAAAATTTACTGCTAAATATAACAGACAATGAATGTCTATTATGTTTAATAATGGGCCATTTTAAACATCATATTTTGGCTTTAATTTCAGGTGAAAATAAAGACTAAAGTTTTCAACATTTGGATAATTTTTTATGCTGGTTCTAAGCTTTCAGCTCACATGAGCCATCTTCAGAGAGGTTATATCTTGTGTTGATATAAAACATTGCTAAGCAATGATAACAGTTACTGAATAGCAGACGCAGTTCATAAATTTGTAATGAGGTTTTATGACATCACACTGCGTGGGAGACCAAAATGTTAACAGAACCATATGTCTAAATGTAATTATTATTATTTATTGGATTAACATTTCTACGTATTATGTTTTTGAGTGTTGTTTCATCATGTTCGTAATTAATAATAATAATAAACAATTCTCAAAAACATAATACGTAGAAATGTTAAACCAAAAAATAATAATCAAATTAAGCTCATCATATGTTATAAAAAATTTAAAACGATTGACTTCATAGTCTCTAATAACTCTACAATCACACAATTAAACCCTCTACAAAAAAACCAATGTAGTGTATCAATTTACATGCCCAATCAGAGATTGTATCTCTGGTACTAATAATAAACCCACTACATATATTGGTTTTACTGCAACCACGCTCTCCCATCAACTTACTTGTCACTTTTCTGATCAGAGTTCAATTAAACATTTCTTAGAAAAACATAGCCATGTAGGTAATATTAGACAGATTTTAGTCAAAAACACAATAATACTCACTCATGCACACTGTAAAAAGACCCTTCAGATATTGGCGGCCATCTACATTAAATCAAAACAAGCCACACTTAATAAAATCACAATTCAATCTGGTCATAAAACAGTACATTGCATTTAGACATATGGTTCTGTTAACATTTTGTTCTCTCATGCGGTGTGACGTCATAGAACCACATTACAAATTTACAAACTGGTGACTGTTATCGTTGCTTTGATGGTGGATGTCTTTGTTAACGTCACTGTAACCTCTTTGAAGATGGCTCATGTGAACCGAAAGCTTAGAACTAGCATCAAAAAATATATCCAAATAATGAACAATTTTTGTCTTTATTTTCACCTGAAATTAAAGCTAAAATACAATGTTTAGAACAACTCATGACTAAACATAAGACATTTATTGTCTGTCATATCTAACAGTATATGTTTAGAAAAAGAAAAATATATATATATAATTATGCATTTAATTACAAAAAAGTAATTTGATAATGCTTTTTGTAGGTTTGTTATAATTTGTTGGTGAATTATATAATTTAGAAATCCATTGTTAATTAGTGTTTGTTTTATGTTGCTGACTTTGTATATGGTGAAGAAATTAGATGAGTTTTGTTAATTAAATTTTAATATCTATTTTGCATCTAGAAGGACAATTGCTATTATAATTAAGGAAAAATTAGTTGTTTTATGAATGCAGAGGTGTTAAAATTGTTAGAATCAATTGGAATATAATTCTGTTGTTAATATTAAGTTTGTAAGTAAATTGGAGGACAAAATTATTTTCTGACGTTTTCTTAGATTATTAATTTCATTAAGATTTGTTCACTTGTAGATATGCCATCTACATATATCAATTCCATTTAAATGTTCAAAAAATATTTACAAAATTTCATTTTTTATATACAGCAAATAATATTCAAAGAAACCCATAGCTATGCCATTAGTTTCTGTGTAGAAAAAAAATTATATACTATCAGTATCTAGAAAAAGTTAATGCTACATTATTGGTGCTGGCTCCAGTCACTTTCTCTCGCTGCTGTAACAGAACTTCTTTCTCTGCAAATATTTTCATAGTAATTGTTCTGATGAGCTTTCCTCATTGGTATCTATACCTACACTTTAAGAACTTTAGCACAGTGCTAGATTGGTGGCAAAGTCTCAACATCTAGCCATTTAAATTTTAAAATGATATCTTAAGTTCTGTCAACATTTTCTTTGCAGTTAAATTTTTGAACATCAAACGATTGTTAATTGCCGTTCTTTTATTTTCCTCTCTTAATATTTTCCATTTTCTCAAATTCTCGCATACTCAGTAACCCCTTGCATCTTAGTGGCTTTAAAAAAGTAAAAGTGTACACACACATTTGTGTGTACCTGCGTATATAATTAATATCCATACCTATATATGTGGCTGTTGTAATGGATAGCAGCTTGGAATGAAAAATTTTACTCAAGTGTATTGCATTCATTAAAAGGTATGAATCCATTTCTTTGTCATTCCTAGCTATGAACCAAATAGTAGGGGAGATTGGGCTCTTTAGCCTTGGTTGGCAACCAGTCAAGAAGGACAATTTGAAAACAAAACTTGAAAAGGCCATGTGACACATTATATGTACTGCTTCTCCTGAAGAGTATGGTTGTTTGTAAACAAGCCATCATGACTATAATCAAATCAAATGTGAAGGTCAGTCATCTGACTGTTTAGTTCTAAGTTTTTAATAAGTGAACTTCTGGACCTTCACATGTTGAAAATGTCATTATTATTTTTATGTAATATATGTGTGTGTGTGTGTGTGTGTATCTATTCTATTGATCTTTATAAACAGATCCACAAGCAGATGAAGCATGCTTCCTGATACACTCTCAAAGAACAGATATCTGAAGTTATGCTTTGACGTGTATATAGACACACAGGCTGATACTCAGTTGATTGGATTATTTGATCCTAAGCATCAAACCCTGATCAAAGATTGATCTTGTGTTGAAAATGGAGAAAAAAAAAAAAAGTAGAAAGAAAAAAGCCATATTGAAAACATCAGAAACTTAGCCATATCCTAACAAACATTTTAATTCCTTACCCCCCATCAGAAAGGTATGACTCCCTCCTGTTTGTTTTCTGACTGTTTCTGTGAACCTCAGCCACTTGTTAGTCTTTGGGGTCGTACCACCTGTTGTGTGAATAGCTTGTGCAGGAGAAAACATTAGAAATTTTGAGCTTCTTGTTCTTGCAAAAAAAAAAAAAATATGTGTGAATATAAAATTGGTATTTACTTGTGTATCATAATATAAACTAGCATACTACCTGTCAAAAATGATGAGATCATTTATGTGTTTTCTAAGTTGAGAGCACAGTAGATATGCATTAGCTCTATGTGGGGGATGCTGTAAATATCTTGGCCTAGCCCACTTTCCAAAATTTGACCAAACATCAGCTGTAGGCTTGTGTGGTAACCAATCTAAGAAAAGGAAAACTGAAATCCAAATTGTGGCAAAGGCAATGAGAAACTACTCCTTTCACAAAATTCACAGATTATAAAAAAATTCTGGAAAGTTCAACTGTAACAGGGCATAAACATAAAAGAAGTCCCATTGTTATCTTGTAGAAATTTTGATTGATATGAGAGGTTGTGGGAAAGCTCTTAACCAAATGAAGAAGGCATTCCCCACAATCTGAAATATTTCTTTCCTGCTTGACTTCCCCTCACCCTAATAGAAGATGAGGTTAGTTTGTTCCATAAATGATAAATTATTATTTTTGAACACTTTGTCCACCCAAGATGATGATTTAAATTTTAGACTAAATTTGAATTCACTGTGTAAATGTACTCTCTGTGATTCTTTAGCCAAGTAATCTACACACATTTGTAACTGCCAATAGATTTGAGCATCATAAAGACAGGTGTACTCAAATTCTACTATGTCCAAAATGAATCAGTGCAGATCAAGAAACTGAGTGCAAAGGTACCATAAAATGCATAAATTGTAATGAGAAACACACGGCATGCTCACATCTATGTAAAGCTTGAGAAAAAGAAAATGAAATAAAATATACAAGAAATATAACTTTTCCTGATGTTAACAAAATTGCTGAAAACACTTAACAAAATATTAGAATAAATTATGCAAATTAAAACCCAACAACACAGTGGCGAGAAATATCCAAGCACTAAAAAAAATTACACTGCATCACATAAAAATGTAGAAAATTTAACGGATTAAACTTAGAAATTGCAAGATCAAAAGAATCATTTAGTCATGTAAAAAAAAAAAAAAAAAAAAAAAAAAAAAGGAAACAAAAGATAACCCAACATCTGAAATCCTCAACATAACAATCATAACTAATGGAATACGGGGGGGGGGGGGGGGGGTAAAAGGAAATTGCACTCTTATGTCCTGCGATCATTTGCCTTCAGAAAACTTTTTTAAAGATCAATGAAAATATAGATATTACAAATCATACAATTTTATTAGTACTATTGGAAACAGAGCTCCAGATGGTACTTCTATATTAATAAAAAAAGTATTTTCTTGAACAAAATGAACTTGACTATAGCATTGCAGACAGTGGCCATCAGACTACATAAAGCCATGACCATATGCTTGGTTTACATTCCTTCTAATGATCCTATTGAATGAACTGAATTCGATAAACTGCTGAAGTAGCTCCCAAAACCATTTAGTTTAATGGGACAGTTTAATAGTCATAACATCATATGGAGCTGCGAAAATATTGACCAGAAGGGAAGATTTTATCAATAGAAACAATATCTCTCTACTCAGTGACAAGTCATATACATATCTCCATCCATCAAGTGGTACATATACAACTATAGATCTTAACCTTAAGCCAACCTGCAACATTCCTAGACTATAGCTGAAAAATACATTGATACATGTGGTAATGATTACTTCCCAGTTATGTTGGAAAAATCTTAACCTTAAACTTTGCCAAATGGAAGAAAGCCATTAGGAAAGAATTTAAAAAAACAAAACAAAAACCATGTACCTTAAAACTTAAACCAGAAACCAATGTAGATAATGCAAAACACATCACTTATTCTACAAAAACTCTTCTTAGTATTGACATTTCAAAATCTAAAGCTGTCTAACATGACAGACCTTGGTTTAATGATGAGTGTAAAAAAGCAATCAGATTGCATTGTATGGCTCTACGCAAATTCAAATTGCATCCAACCCAAGAAAATCTGAATATCTACAAAATAAATAAAGCTAAAGCACATAGAATAATTAAAGAATCCAAACAATTCTCATAGAAGAACATTGTATCCAATATTAATTCTAACACCAAAACAGTATCAAATATGATTTGTGAAATTACTGGGGAAAATAAAAGCACTCTATTAAAACATTTATGTAAAAACAATATCAAAGCAACTAACAAAGAGGAAATTGCAAATTTATTAGCACAAAACTTCTCTCAAAACTCTTTCTCAAATAATAGTAGTAAATTATTTCAGAATATCAAAATAATTGAAGAGAAAACAACACAAAATTTCTACTCTAACAATAAAGAAAATTACAACCAGGTTCTTAATTTAATAGAATTATTAGATTCTATAATAAAAATCACACAACTCGGCAGTTGGTCCAGATGAAATTAATTATGAATTTCTTGAAAAAAAAAAACATCAAATATTTCCTTGAAATACCTACTTAAAATTTCCAACAATATATAGGTCAGTGGCAATATTCCCAGTTTGTGGAAACAAGCTCCCATAATTCCAATACCAAAACCTGGAAAGGACTTAGAAAATGCCTCAAACTATTGTCCAATATGAGTTGTTTAAACAAAATGTTTGAAGGAATTGTTAATAATAGGCTTATTTGCTTTCTTGAAGTTAATAATAAAATTACAAATTTCTAATCTGGCTTCAGAAAGAACAAATGCACAATCATCGACTGAAATCTCTTGTGAGAAATTCTTTCTTTAAAAAGGAACATTTAACAACAGTTTTCTTTGATTTTGAAAAAAGCTTATGATTCCTCATGGAGATATAATATCATGATGAAGGAAGATTACCAGTTTATCAATAACTTCCTGATGGAATGTTTGTGTCAGTACTACGCTCTTGTATGAGCAAAAAATGAGTTTTTCTAGGTAGCATATTATCAGTAACACTCTTCTTCAACATCAAAATTCAATGCTAATACAGTATAAAGATGATACAGATTGAAACATATTCATACAGTTGAACGGCAACTCCAACTGAATCAAGTGAATACAGAAAATGGATTCAGATTCTTCAAACAAAATCTCAATGTGTACACTTTTCCAACTTCAAAAGTTGCACCATAATTGTGAATTAAAATTTGATGGTTCAGAAGTGCCTGTAGTAGATCAACACAAATACCTAGGAATAATCTTTAACAAAAAAATTATCCTTCATGCTACATATAAAATATCTTTGTAAGAAATGCAATAAAGCAATTCAATTACTCAGTCTGCTCTCACAAAGACTTGAGGAGCTGACAAACAGACATGAAAATGTATCAAGCATTGGTTAGAATCAAACAGGATTATGGATGGTTTACCTATGGTGTGGCAAGAAAATCATACGTGAAAGAACATAATACCAGGGTCTGCAACTAGTTCTAGGAGTCTACATCCCCAATTTAAAGCTTATATGCCAAAGCTCATAAACCACCTTTGGCATTAAAACAACATAATTTAGCATTACAATATTACATCAAATTTTGTTCATGCCCAAGTAATTCAACATACAACTGTGTTCTTCAACCTTAATATGAAGGATTATATAACATAAAGGAAAATGCCATTAGATCTCTTGATATATGCATAAAAAAATAATTTTCAGAGACTCAAAATAAACACATTTTAAAAATTTTTTTTTTTATATATAAGCGTTTCACCCTGAGCAAGGCATGTCACTGCCACTACTGCGCAGGGGGCTACATAGAGTGGAGAAAGGATGATTAAATATAGGAAAAGTCAGAGGGTGGGTGATAGGCAGGTAGGGATACCGAGAATGGTTAAATATAGGTAATGTCAGAGGGTGGGTGACAGGCGGGTAAGGATAATGAGAATGAGGGTTCGGTAGATGAGAGTGTTCTGAGAATAATTGGGAGTTAGGGTGATAGGAGGTGTCTATTCACCCTACATTTAAACACCTGGAGATTGTAGCTGTCGGGAAAGCAGACTTGTGGAAGGGAGTTCCACAGGCGGGAAGCACGAGAAAAGAAGCTGTTGGAGTAGAATTTACGGTTACATCTTATTTGTTTAACTGTAAAAGGGTGGGACCTAGTTGCTAATCTAGTATCTCGTGTAAATTCGTGCTTAGGCGGCACCAGTGATCTCTGCTCATCGGAGCAGAAGCCATGAAAGCGGAGCAGAAGCCATGAAAGTACTTGTAGAAGAGACACAGGGAAGCCACATCATGCCAGTTAGATAGTGGTTGCAGCCGGTCTGCCAAGTCAGTATCAACCACGTTACAGATCCCCCTTTGTATTTTGTTAAGAAACCCAAAGAGAGCAGTAGGGGCACCCGACCAGATATGGCAGCAATATTCAATACACGGACGGATGGTAGATTTGTATATGTGCAGAATAGATTCAGGTGGGAAAAACTTCCGGGCCCTGCACAGAGAGCCGACTTTCATAGCGGCAGATTTGGCAATGGATTCGATATAGTCATTCCATTTGAGGTCTGCCGAAAGTGTAAGGCCAAGGAGGCGTAGTATTTTACTCTCTGGGAGGCTAGCCTGTCCCATGCTAATGGGAGGTAGATGCGATTGTCTATAGTGGTTAGTTGATAACAGATTTATTTTAGAAGCATTGAAATTTACTAGCCATTTCCTACCCCAGGCCACTACGGATTGGAGGTCCTTTTCAAGTACGGCAGTGAGGTTCGCTTTGTCGTCCACACCTGGTTTTTGATCAATGTGAGAGTAGATTGTTGTGTCATCGGCATACATGCCTACTTGGGATCTAATGGCATCGGGGAGATCATTATATATACAAATCTATTCTTTCAAAACTCCTCCCTGGTCAATAAAACACCTTGCTATAATATTAAGTCTGACAAACCACTCTAAAACTGAAACTAACACATCTGTATTTAGTGAAGAAATTTATAATATCTTACATAAACATACAAATGGCTCCAAAAAATATTGATAGTTGGATGTTTAGCTATATTGAATGAAATCATACTTTAAAAGTGCCAACCTGACAAATCCTCAATATTTAGTGCAGAAACTTTAGCCTTGGATATTATCACAGATGATGAGTCAGTCAGATTCATTATATTCTCAAACCTCCTATCAGTTTTTACACCATTGAAGTATAAAAACCTGACTAGTCCTGTAATAACCAAGCTTTAAAGCAAAATCAATATACTTTGTAACCAGAAGCACATCATATTCTGCTGGATCCTGAGCAATATAGGAATCCAGGGAAATGATAAGGCTGCTAAAGAACCATTAAAAATTATTATCTCTAAAACAAAAGTCTCTCTCACAGATTTCAAAACAGTAATTAACATATATAGTCTTAAGTAAGTGGCAATAATTATAGAATACTCACCCAAATAATAAATTGCACAAAATCAAACTTAGATTTTGGATAAGACACCATAACACCAGCCTTTTCCAAAAAGAAGCAATAGTCTTAGCAAGAATCAGAATTGGTCATATCAATATCACACATTCATTTCTTCTAAAAAATGAAGATCCACCTCAACTTATAGTATTCCTGTAGATTTACACAGTGAAATATTTTATGATGGACTGTGCTGAATTTGCCTCAATCTGTAAACACTTTATCAACTGTGTAGCCTTAAAAAATTTGTCAAAAATGTTAATGTAAGAAATTATTTTGAGAAACTTGAGGAAAAGTAAATAATACACCAAAATTTAATCCAAACAACTTTGACTATAGATGAATTATATGACCAGTCTTCAATTATATTTTATGAATTTTAAAGCTTGGGAAGATATTGAATACAAATGACTTTCAGCATTAAATGACCCAAGAGAGTTGATATACTGGTAAAACAAACAAACAAACAAACCAAGCAAGACAGAAATGCCACTAGTATGCAGGGGCTTACAAGAAGGAGTGAAATTAAGAAAAGGACAAAAGATGAATAGGATTTAAGAAAATAGAAGATGGCGATTGACATTGCATTTAACTTTTTGAAGATTGTAATTATCAGAGAAGCAAGTAAATGGAAAAGTGTACCACAGGGGAAAGTGTGAGAAAAGAAGCTTAGATAATGGGCAGTTGTATTTAGCTACATAAACGACTAAAGGGAGGGACCTAGATGTTAATCTAGTTGCATGCTTAAATTCATGTGGTCAGGCGTGGGGGGGGGACCTCATCAGAGCAGTTACCATGGAAATATCCATACTAAAGGCAGAAAAGCCACATTACATCAATGAGAAAGTGATGAAATCAAGATGCCAGGTCAGGACTGATTACATTGCAGATACTTTTTTAGATTTTGTAAAAAAAAAAACTTAGATGAATAGCAGAAATCCCAGACAAGATATTGCAGCAGTATTCAATGAATGCATGTGTGAATGGTAGGTTTGTAAATGCGCAAAATGGACTCTGGCATGACACAGTGACCCAAAGTTTTTTGCAGTAGATACAGCTATTGATAAGATTCAAGTATTGTTAAAGATAAAATGAGAACATTTAAATTGACTTTGTGTCGTGATTTTACTTTTCTCTCTCTGAAGTAAATTTCACAAACCCACTTCTTGATTTTAATGACCCCAGCAGCACCATCATTGTTTTCAAATAAGGAATAAGAAAGTTTGCGCAATATCTATTCAATAACTTTTCATTATATAAGATTCACTTGTAAGGTTTTTTTTGTTTTTTTATAGGAAGAAGAACTGGTTCCTGGTTTAGGAGTAAAGATTCCAGAGTCTGAACTGACTCGGATACAATTTAATGCTACCAGTGCCAATGATCCAGCTGTTCTAGTTATTGCTCTGCTTCAACACTTCTTTTCTGATGAAGTCCTTGCTCGATCTACAGCTACATCCTGTCGGGGAAAAGGACGAGCCAAACATTCCACAGCCAAGCCTCTCAATCAACGGATAATGCAGGCCATTCGAGGTAAGGACATTTTTACAGTTTCTTCATTATTTTGCAATTATAAATTGTTTCACAATAACCAATAGTAATAGTTTACTATGGTTATTTGCATGCAAATTTTTCACAATATACTGAACAAAAGAGAAATGTTTTTCACCTTATTTGCCATTACCAGCAGAAATACAATTTACTTCCAAAACTATGAAATCCTGACATTTTAATTTATTTTTTTTTATATGGTTTCTCAAGAGAAACATGTATCTGCACCCTAAGAGTCATGAACTGCAGAGAGATTTGTTTTTTCTTTTTTATGAGATGTTGGCAGTTGCCCATGCAACATGTCTCCTCTCTCCACACTACTAATGTTGCCCCAGGGAACAACAAGAGCCAGTACAGCTTGGCATCATCACAGGAGTTGCCAGAATTAAATTGAACATATCATCAGTGTCTTAGGGACTCCAACTCTGGATTTGAATTCCAAGTTGTCCTTCTAGCCTGGTTGCCAACCATGGCTACAGAGGCCAAACTGCCCCTACTGTACAGTTGGAGGTTTGAATTCAGAGTTTTTCCTTCTTTTAGCTTTTAGAAGAGTTGCTGCTCAAGATTATAGTACCCAGTCTGTACTGCAATTTACATCTTTCACTTAATGAACTGGAATTCAAACTTGGCTCTTTAATTTCTCAGTTATTCCACCATGGCTCCACTTATTTTGAAGTTTTACTATAACTGTAGAAAGTCATTTCAATTAGTCAAATCATTATCTAGAATATATTGGCTTGGTCTTTCATAAAACGCTCAAAGACCATTATTCACCATACAATAAATAACAACCCCTAGGAGTACCATACAAAGACACTTGGGTGTGCAAGTGAACTCTAACTACATTAGGTTTACTGGTGTTGAACTTGACTGAGTCTAAATATTTAGATTGTTTGAACTATTATCCTCATCTTCTTTGCCATGTTTACAACTCTTCAAACCAAACACTTTATTTCAATATCATACCTTGTTCAATGCCACTTCTGGTAGTGTCCATGTAGTTAACTCCCTAAGTTATTTGTTTACCACCTGGTATTGAACTCACAATTCTTTAGGTCAAGTCACTGGAATTAACCAACATTTATATCCACTGGGCCATGTGTCCTTGAGGACACTAGTGTATGAATTTCTGGGACTTATAAATCTAATGTTTGAGTAAGCAATTTTTTTTTTTAAACCAACACTAATATTGCGATCTTTGGCACTAAGGATTTTCTCTAACACTCTGTATTACTGGTTCCCATATTGTATTCATTTCGGTGCTTGACTGGCTTAGGAGTAATTTTTTTTTTATGACCTGGCATAGACACTGATTTATAAGTCCCAGAATTTCATACACTAATGTCCTCACAGACACATGGCCCAGTGAATGTAGATGTTGGTTAATTCCAGTGACTTGACCTAAAGAGTTGTGAGTTCAATACCAGGCTACAGCAGTAAAGAGTTAAGTCAAAGGAAGTTAACTATATGGCTACCTACTATAAGTGACATTGAATGAGAATGATATTTCTCAGTGATTGAAATAAAGGGTTTGGTTTGAAATATTTGTACTCAGCCGAATTCAACACCAATAACATTATGTTGTTAGAATTAACTTGTACAACTAAGTGGCTTTGGAATGTGTCTTTATATGGTACTTTGTGCGGATTGCTATTTATTGTCTGTTGAAAAATGGCCTTCAAGTCGGCTAAGCAAATATATTCTAAGTTCAAAAGTAGATAATGATTTCACAAATTATCTGCAAGACTATTGTTCTCTTGCTTTTTTTTAAGTTTTTACTGACAAACCAAGGATGTCAGGATTTTGCCTTTTGGCTAAGACGATGCAAACTGGGTGCCGAGACCAAATTTATTCATGCTTAACTTAAACAAAATGCTTCGAGCATCTTTGCAAACAGCTTACCTTCCATAACATCCTATTTTTAAAATCAACAGATTTGCATAAAGCCATTAATAGCAATATTGCCTCTATCTTATCGCATCTCAAAAGTTATTCAAAATGTTTAACATTTCATAATGATATACAAAAAGGAAAAAAAACTAGCTGAATGTCATTACATTGATTTTTGCATTAAATGTTCTTTTCTTTCCACTTCTTTGCAGAATTTTCCACAACATTTGCACAAAAAATCAACCGAAGTCTCACAGAGACTCAAGTTAACCGAATAACAGCAAACAAAATCGGCACTGCTAAAATGGCTCTGAAACGGCGCCAAGAAGATCAGAATTTGAGTTTGCACAGCCCAAGTAGAAATAAAGTAAAAAGACATTCCGCTGCAATTGATTCTCTGAACACTGAAGACATTTTGAACTTTTCTGATGAACAGCTCAATTTTGTCATTAAAGTAGAAAAAGATGAATTTAATCAACCCTTAACATAGTTTTGTCACATTCATTAAATAAAAAAAAATATTTTTCATGTACAGCCTATTTTTCTTTAATATAAATAAAACTTCTTTTTTTTTTTTTTTTTTGACAACTGAAATCATTTTTCTCTTGATTTCAAGTCAAATCAGCACTATGAGATTCATTCACTTTTATTCTCTCTCTCAGAATATATATGTTTTTTTTTTTAATTTATCTGTGACTTACCATACCTTTTTTTGAGAAAGAACTCTGTCATGAATGCTGTAACAAGAAATGTGATATTCATCATTAGAATTCTATCAGCGATAGAAAAAAAACAACAGAAATACTGAAGGATGTGCACTTATGTTGTATAAATTAAGCAAAAGAATGTGGCAAAGTATAGCACAAAGATCTATTTGGGAAAAGCACGCATCATATAACCTAATGTGTGGTTGACCAGTACACTGTTTGATACACTAGATCTCTGGTGACCCCTGAATAATTGAGATATGTACATTTACCTAATTATACATGATTAAATGAGAACAAACTTATTCTTAAAATAAATAAATAAAAACATTATTATACATAGGTGATGGTTGGTTGTTTTTTGTTCAGCAGCATATTGGTTATTTAATGCCAAATCTCTTTTGTTTGCAATTTTGTTATCGAGATAGTAACAGTTTTAGTGATACATGTTTTACTAATTAACCAACAGAGATGTAGATTCATACAGTTCCCAAGGGTATTTGCACATAAGTGAATATAATGAACCCAACTAGAATTGGAACTTGGCTCTTTTATTAACAATTCTTGTCTACTATCCATTACACCACTGGTACATCCAAGCTCACAGTGCCTGTTATTTCTAAGTACTCACCAGGCTCGACATTGCTTAGATTGAGTGATCGTATTGGAACCGGTGTTTTAACATGATATGGCCATAAGCCATATAGGTGATGTATCAAGTAAACGTTATCAGTGTTTTCTGGGTAATCCATCACTTAAATGGCAAAAAATAAACTACTATTCTCTGAACGGCCTAAAATCAATAAAACCAAGATACAGGCATTTATTACAATTAGATAGTTCATCATTACCTGTTGTAATAATATGCTGCAAACATAGGACCATAATTATACCACAGTTATACAAAATTCTTCTGATGAATAACAATGTCATGAGAATATATCCCATGGTGGGCTTCCTCAACTCCAGTATAAACAGGCCCTGTCATCTTCCAGGCTGCATATACCACACAGTCGCTTCTTTCAGAGTCTCTGCTAAGAAACACTTTTTTGGGCCCCACTTGATACCAGTAAATACTTAATGGACAGGGTGTCATAGGTCATGGTGATAATTACAATGAAAAAAATTAAAGATAGAAAATGGCCGTTTATTTTATGTTATTTAAATGAACCCGAACTTTGACAAATTATTTTATGTCATTTATATGAAGAATTTCCATTTTCTGAAATATAACTGTGTATTATGTATAACTATGTACTGCAAGAGTTAGAAAAACTACATCTATTGCAGAAAGATGTTAAAACAACCCAGAACTGGAAAAAAATAAATGAATTGAGCAGCTACACAAAATAGAAAGGTGTGTGTGTGGGGGGGGGGGACAAGGACATGTCTTCACCCAGATTTATTCAAACTCTACAGTGATGATATCTTAAGGAAAGGGAGACCCTACCAGGATTTGTTATTGGTGGACATAATTTTAACAATATAAGACATGCAAATGAAACTATTAATGACTGACTTGGAAAGAAAATTGCAGGTTCTCTTAGACAGGAGAGTAATAGAAAGAATAAGAGTACAGCAGCGGTCATTATCTCCCCTCTACCCTAGGTGGTGAGGCATGCGCTCTGGACCATTCTTGTCTCTCTCTCTTTTCTGATTTCAACTAGCCAAGATGGAGGAAGAGACACGCCGAATATATCTGTGAAAATTTAAAAACGGTATTCTACCAGGTAGACACCTGTTTAACTTTTTCAGTATGTCTTAACTACGTGGTATGTTGAATCCTGCATGTTTTGTTTTTTTTAAATTTTCGTCGTTTTAATAGTTCTTCATTTCTGTTTGAATTCGTAATTTTTAGCCTTAATTTTCTTTTGAAATTGAAGTTTTTAATTACTGGCATAAGTACTGTTTGCTCTTGATTTTGGCGTTGAAATTTCGTTTCAACTTTAACTCAGTTAAAACTTTATTACCCGGTTTTGCACTCCCCCACTTTTGAACGGGAGTAGAAGTGATTGCCTTGTTTCTTTTTTAGGAAGGGGTTTCCGGTTCACTTTCCCTCTACTTCGGGTTTAACGTTAGTTTGGCTGGAAGCTCTTTGCAGTTATAGAGCATGGTGGCAACATCTCTTCATTCTGAGATGGGTTTTTCGTTCCTGGTTATCCTCCCCTCTCCAGGAAGGACTCCATGGGCTTGGTGTTTATATCAGCAAATACCTACCTCCAACCAGGGTAACATCTCTTGAATCCCTGGATCATGCTTTCATGTGCTTCCGTCTCTCACTTCTAAGATCAATTAGCTATCTCTTCTTCCTCTACCGCTCCGCCTCCACCTCTAACTCTAACTGTTCATTTTTTTTTCTTGTTTTTTTTTCCAATTGGAGTAGATAGACTAAACTATCGCCCGGTTCACACTCCACCCACGTCTATTGAACAGGTGAAGAGGCTTATCCCTTGTTTCCTGTTTAGGATACAGTTTCCGGTTTTCTCTTTTCCAATCTTTTCACACTTTTCTTTATCTACTCCAATTGAAAAAAAATAGACTAAACTATCGCCCAGTTCACACTCCACCCACGTCTTTTGAACAGGTGAAGAGGCTCTTCCATTGTTTCCTGTTTAGGATGCGATTTCCGGTTTTCTCTTTTCTTTATTTTTTTTCAATTGGAGTAGATAGACTAAACTATCGCCCGGTTCACACTCCACCCACGTCTATTGATGAAGAGGCTCATCCCTTGTTTCCTGTTTAGGATGCGGTTTCCAGTTTTCTTTCTTCACTCTTTTCTTTTTTTTCCAATTGGAGTAGATAGACTAAACTATCGCCTGGTTCACACTCCACCCACGTCGATTGAACAGGTGAAGAGGCTCATCCCTTGTTCCCTGTTTAGGATGTGGTTTCCAGCTTTCTCTTTTCCAATCTTTTTACTCTTACGTAGCCCCCTGCGCATCAGTGGCATTATCGCCTTGCTCGGGGTGATATGATTAAAAAAGGGGGGGGGGCTAATCATTAACTGTAAGAAGGCAGAAAGTAGAATCATCAACAAGAGTACAAAAAAAAAATAAAACACAATGCAAGGAGCAGAAGTTTAAATATCCTAGAAGTGTTTTAAAACAGTATGAAAAATGTGACACCAAGGTCCCAACATGCACTGGATTAGTGAAAGAAGTATTTCAAAAGCTAAGCAAGCTACTGAGAAACCGAGAAATTGCATCAGAAACAAAGTTAAGTAAGTTCTATTGCTATGTGATATCTGTCCTCTTATATGGCAGTGAATGCTGGACAATCTCTCAACAGATAAGGAGAAAACTAGAGGCAACAAATATGTGGTTCTACACAAGTACACTGAGAATTTTGTGAACAGAATGAGTAAGCAACAAAAAAGTCTTAAAATGTTAACAGAAAACCTTTCTACTCAGAATCAAAAAAAAGTAGATGAAATTCCTTGGAAAACTTTATCCTTACGAGGCATATTGAAGGCAAGAAAGACAGGGAATAGCAGTAGGCCACTTCCTTGATGAGCTTGAGTGAATAGATGGCAAAATGAGAGGAGAAGTTGGGGTCTTAGTAAACTGAAAAAAAAATGCTAAAAGCCACATGGGAGAAAATTGTGGAGAGTCATGATCGGCCATGTCTTGAAGGAAGACAGCACATAGAAGAATTGGAATGATTTCCTAATGCCTTCTCCATGGTTTTGAATATAGAATTGTTCTTCTCTAAGTTTGGCCAAAACCAAACTACCTACTTTTTAACTCATATTGGCCTCTGGCTACAACATATCAAAACACTAGCTCCTGTACAATTACCAAAGTTAAGCAATGTTCAGCCTGGCCATTACCTGGATGGGTGACTGTTTGGGAATATCAGTTGCTGTAAACTTAGATGTGCTGGTGGTGTAATGGTTTCAGGCTTAGAATTATCAAATGGAGATATGAGTTCCAATTTCCATTGGGTTCACTATATTCACTTACATGTAAATACCTTAGGAAAGTTTATGAATCCAGATTTTCTCCCTCTAGCTATGGGTTAATTAGTAAACCTCGAAACAATAAACTATTATAATTGCAAAAAAAATTTCTTGCAATCTAAAAATATTTCCTGGGTTTCTATAATCTGTAAAGGATTGATAAGCTGAAGAAAATGAATTAATATATTTAACACATATCTAGCGTGTGGAGAGATTGATACCTACCTTTGCTGAAGAGCACAAGTGCAAAAGCAAGGCTGAAATCTTAACTTGCCGATTCTCCTTTCCATGCTGCTATTATATAACCTGCACATACGAACACACTAAAAAATATTAAAATGAAACAGAAAAATACACTTTCTCTAGGAAGATAAACCTCATAGTTCACCAAGCTCAGTTTTAATTACATGTGGGTGGAGTGCTATATGTTATGAAATAATAAAAATAAAAAAATCTGTCAATCATTTTCACTTGGTGTAAGAATCATAAATGATACAAGGATAGAAATTAAAAACCTACAATGTCCCAATGATACACACTGACCAGAAATTGTAATATTTCTTAAGTGAAAAATAAGAATAAAAATAACTGGCTCAGGGACAAAACAAAATGAATATTTCCTATACCATGTAAAAGAATAATCTCTTTGTGCAAAAACAAAAAATTATTTGTTATGCAAGCCACACTCTTAGCTGGCATCATAGGATCTTGAAACTGACAGGATATCCTTCAATGCATGAGCAAAAGGTTTGAGGCCAGGAAGAGTAACCTCCCCTTTACATCCTCCCACCATCTCTTTGCCTTGATCTAAGTGCTGGTCCTCTGTGCTGTATGTTTATGGTGCTATTTTCCTGAAATAATTTGTGATAAATAAATGGTCTCCAAGTTCTTTCAAAGCACGTGTGGCCAGTCTTGCTTGGTACATAAACCCTTTTTCTTTCTTTTTTTCAGCTCTGATTTTCCAGTAACCTGTAATTGGACAAAAATGTTCTGATCTTATCAAAAGAAACAAGTCATATAAATATCTTTTATATTTTGAATTCTTTCTCCTATTATTCATTTCAGACTCTCTCTCTCTCTCTAGATATATATATATATATATATATACAGAGAGAGGGAGATGTAGGTTTGTTTGATGGATAAGGTGCAGGGGAAATTCCCCATTGGTAGCAAGGGTTATTGTTTTGAGGTTAAGTGAAAAAAAGCATTGTTTTGAATTCAGATTTTCTGCATTTGAACAATAAGCACAACACACATTTCCTATCTTTTTCTTTTATTGTGCCTTGTGCCAAACTAAGTTATATATATATATATATATATATATATATATAAGCGCACACACACACACACCAAATAGCATTATTACTTGAAAAAAAATGTTTTTCATATATATGAAAATGGACTGAACATTGCATTCAAGCATAAAACATAGTTGCCACTTAGTGTTAACCTCAATGCTAACTTTTATATTTAAATATGCTCTTTTCCTGATATTGAGCACTTTTGTCCATAAAAATAGGATACCATAAAACTATATTTCTTATATATATATATATGTGTGTGTGTGTGTGTGTGTGTGTGTGTGTGTGTGTGTGTGTGTGTGAAGATTAGTGCATTTCAGGTCAATCTCCTAAATTATTACTTTATGCTTAATAATAATAATGCCTGTCTCTGTCATGCACCAATACCATAGTGGAAAGATATCTGTCTGGTGACAAATCAGTCAGATTTTGATCCTGGCTTGAAGCAAACAGTTAATCTAGCTGCACTGATGAGCTGTGACACAGCAAACAGGCTTGTATGCAGATTATTATATATATATATTTCTAAATCTAAACTTATTCATAAATGGAACTTTGTATATGTCTGTGTGTGTGTCTGTTACCTATAGACTCCAAAACAGCTGAACCAATTTTCTTGAAAATTTACACAGTTGTACTATAAACATCTGCGAGTGTTCTTAGCTAGGTTTTGTGTCAAGGTACCTCCAATAAATATCAAACATCGATAATCGTAAAAATTGGGTTATAGAAGGAGTGGTCCGATTTTGATCAAATCTGATACACTCATAGACAAAGAAATAAGAAACAATATTCAGAAGTTTCAAGGTTGTAGTTATGACAATAGTGCAGATATATATATATATATATATATGCATGTATGAAAAGTTATTGTCCCAGCCAAAGAAGAATTTTAAAAAATTTTATCAGATTTAGGGAAATAAAATCAATCAAACAATTTTTCACCATTCCATATATATATATATATATATATATATATATATAGTCATCTGCAGACAGATCTGTTTCGCTGTATCACAGCTCATCAGTACGGTTAGACTCTGATTGCTTTTTATATATATATATCATCATCATCATCATCTGTGAAGCCTGTCATGAGTTATATACAAATACAATTTGTCTTTAGCATCTACAGAAAACCATTACCTTACTAGATATTTCAATTTCCCATATAAGACACACAAAATACATTTTTTTTTTTTTTTCAAAACATTATGGAAGAATTTTATATAACTTCAAAAACAATTACTTTGACTGTCAAATAACATTTCTATTTGGTTTTGTTTAGTTTGTAAGATAATTTTCTCATAAGTATTAATAATGTAATTATTTTCCATATAATAGAGATAATTTTAAAGTTAATGGAGTTTTTAATCTGAGTGGATGTCTTTTCACTATAAATGTTATATTTTAGTTGTTACATGTGTCGAGGCAGACTTCACTGCTTTTTAAACAGCAAAACCAATGTCTACTACCCAACAGATCAAAAGTCTTGATATAGAAAATTGACTGATCCATTCATTCAATTTCTACAGCCTAGCAACTTTTCACAGGTTATTTAAAGCCAGGAAATTTTTTTACATTGTAAGAATGTTTTTTTAAGATAAAATAGTTACTAATACAAGTCATACAAATTAACCCATAACTGGTGGTGGGGAGTGGTGGATTAATATCCTTCCCAGTGGTATTTACACATAAGTGAATGTAAAGAGCGAATCCAAGAAGGATTGGAATTTGGCCCTCTGAATAAAAATTCTCAGACGTTGTCCAGAACAGCGCTTGGCATTCCCAACTGTTTACCCATCTAGGTATTAACCAGGCTCAGTTTTGTTTAACTTCAGTGATCATACAGGGACCAATGTTTCAACATGATATGGCCATAAAAATTTGTACAGAAAATTTGTAACTGATATTAATAAGAAATGATAATAAATAGTCAACTAAGTTGAAGAATCAGGATGCTAATTCATTTAATTTTAATTTCTTTCTTATATATGGTAATGAGATTAACAATATAGACAAATAGTCTAAAATACTCATGCTCCAAATCTAACCAATGCCATAATTTCTTTTTATGGTAAAGCCAAACTAGTTTATTTTTTAAACAAGGAAAATATATAGAATTACATTTATTGCTCATAGAACTGGTTACTATTTAAATGAGTTATATTTATATAACTTTGATTCAAACATTGTCATTTAGCTGACGGTATAAAGAACAACTTCAATTATAACAAAAAAACCTCACTACTATGACATTATTAAACACAGAAAAATGAATTTCAAACTGGTGTGACATGGCTTCCCTCTGTCTTTTCTACAGATATTTTCATGGCATTTGTTTTGATGAGCTTTTCTTTTTAAGGCTTCAACTGCATGAACTTAATCGTGCTACTAGATTGGCAACTAGGTCTCAATGTTTTACTGTTCAACTAACGCGATGCAACCAACTATTTAATCCGTTTCTTTTCTCACATGTGGTAATCTCTCCCATTTTCTTGATTCCCTGGCACCTACAAGTTTTAAACAATTTAAAGGCAATCCTAATCACCATTCTGTTTTCCTAAATTCTGTTATTTTAACGTCTTTTCCTTCTTAGTAACTGTTTCATGTCTTAGTGTCATCATCCCCTTGCTTATTGCAAAAAAAAATAGTTAATATCCTTTACATGCAAAATAATTTATAAGAAATTAATAAATGAAAACAAATATTAGTCAACAAGAATATATCCATCTATATTAATAGAAAAACAAAATACTTCAGTTCCAGAGAAATGGTAAAAATTTAAAAGAATAATAAGAATAACAAAAACACCATTTGTTGAACCAGAATACTGAGAGAGAGGAAAATGTCATTGGAAACAAAGAAAAGAGTGCTAGACTGTTCTGTAATATATACGTACTTATGCACATACATACAGATTTATAGATATACAGTGTAACCCTGATATAAGAGAGTTGTCGGGACTGGATAAAAATTCTCTTATATCCAGGTTCCTCTTATTTTATATACATTACCACAGGCTCTAATTTGGGACCAGAGAAAATCTCTCTTATATCCAGGTTATACTGATATGTGCATACTTACGTGTATATATATATATATACTTACATGCATACATATATATATATATATGTGCATACATACATACTTACGTATATATATATATATATATATATATATATATGATAATAAATGTATGGCAGTGAATATTGGACAATCTCCTCAAGGATGTAAGAGAGGCTCAAGGTAACAAAAATGTGGTTATACAGGAGGATGCTGAGGATACCATGGACCAAGCACATGAGCAACGATGAGGTGTAAACAAGAAAAAAACTTATACTTAACATCAGGAAGACACAGATGAGGTTCCTGGGATACATAATGAGAAAGGAGGGCTTAGAGAATTTGAAACTCACAGGATGGATAGAAAAAAAAGAGACAGAGGAAAGCAGCACGAGACATATTTGGTAGCCTTGAGCAAATGGTTGGCGGAAAGAGGTTTTGGGAGAGATATAAAAAGGAAAAATATTAAGAGTGTCACAGCCAATTGAAAGTCCATGATCACCTATGTCTTGAAAGGATATGATGCATGAAAAAGAAGAAGAAGAACCCAATTGTAATTTTTTTAATTTTTTTTTTTAATCGTTTCACCCCGAGCAAGGCGGTAATGCCCCTGATATGTAGGGGGCTACATAAGTATAAAAAGATTGATTAGAAGAGAGTAAAGAGGAAGACGAACCAGTTAGAAGGAGCAATAGAAAGATGAGAATGCAGGTATGATGACAGTTTCAAAGGTAAAAACATCTTCTCTAAATTTATAGACACTCTGTTAAGATGCATACTGGCATTTCTTCCTAACCAATAAAACGGACTGCTTCTTGGTCTCATCCGGCATATTTTTGTTCTTTCTAGCTACAATCACTTGACTGTATCCCTTTTGTATATTGTGTTTTTGCTTTGTGAAATTTCTGTCTTATTACTGTTTCTTTGCAGTGTTTTGTCTGGCATATATATTGTTTGCTTAGTCTTATTTTGCCCTGTCCTTTTTCTTCCTTTTCTTATTAATCACAATGTTTCATCTGTTGTATGCTCTGACCTTCTTCAACGAATTGGAATTTCAAACTGAACCCTTTATTTCGATCACTGGGATATATTGTTCTCATTCCATGAGCCATGCCACTTTTAGATGTCTTAGTTATCTCCCTTTAATTCAACTCTAAGAGTTGTGAGTTCAATATCAAGCTACAGCAGTAGCAACCAAATAACTTAGAGAGTTTCGTTAAAGAGAGATAACTAAGACATAAGAGGCATGGCACGTGGAATGAGAACAATATAGCCCAGTGATTGAAATAAAGGGTTTGGTTCAAAATTCCAATCACTTGAAAAAGGTTAGAGTGTACAACAGCCAAAACATAATGAATATAACAATAAAGATGAGGATAACAGTCTGAACAATGTAAATAACATAAAAACTACCTCATCCTAGAAGTACAGACAGATATTTGATAATTTTGTCTGTTGTGCTTTTTGCTAATTACACATTGTCATAGACAATTACTCTGCACCATTCACTATATTAAAGAACCCAATTGCACAATAATTGCAAACTTGATACATTATATAAAACTTAATAGATAGTTACATACAACCTTTCAACAAACAACAAATTCAACTGATCATTTTTGACAAAAAATTATAAACATGATGGCTGCAAACAAATGATACTAAAGAGGAAATCTCATCTAAAAAATTATCAGGAAAATATTTATAGAAAAGGCAAAGGGAAGGTATGTTACAGGGAAAATCATTGAAGTTGTGATGCCAAATCAAGACCAATAATATTGCAGAATAGCTTAAAACCAGAAAGCGTTTTGAAACCCTTAATAGAAAAATTTGTGACATTACCTTCTTTTGTTTCTACTCAGAACAGGTACTCCTCTGGACATACTCTAGAAAGCAATGAGCTGTCAGAAAATGTTCATTTTATAGAAATAGAAAATACTGCAAATATTGACAAGAACTTAGTAATTACTGATGGAACGGTTGATCATGACGTAAGCAGAGAAACCAGCAGCATAACATGAATACATAGAACTTCCTCTACTGCTTGTCAGTGAATGATTCATTTGGCTTATATCACAAGAAAGTAGAATTTGGAACATATCTGGACGTACTTGAATATCTGATTCATTACTCCAATGTAATATGGCCATCGTTCCCGGAATATATATGTAGTATTTAAGTTGTTTACACTCTTTGGAAGTGCGTTGTGCAGTGGATTTTTGCAGCAATCTAATATCCTTTCTTGGGATAAGTGTCTATATATTTGTAGTCTTCTCAACAAATCATTGCCAAACCCTACAGAGATGAAGATTGCTTTTGACATGAGAATAATTTACACGTCTAAGTTAAAAAAGATCCTTATATATTTTCAATGTTCTCAGCAAATTTAAAATAAAAATTAAGTAACAAATAACAAGGAGGTGAACCGTTTATGGTCCACCAAGAAACCTTTTACCTTAAATTCTGGGTTTTGGTTAGTTGGTCATATTTGAAAGACTGAGTAGGTGGAAGAGCTTTAAACACATTTTTGTATGTCAATTTTTGGAGATTCTTTTGCTCATAAACACTCAGAACAGCAAAATGTTATTATGTGGGACACCTAGTGAGGATCATACGAAAATAGCACTAAAGGTTGAAAACTTAAATTCAATAAATTAGACAGTTTTCATTTGGCTTATATGGCTGTGAATGTTGGATAATCTCCTCACAGATTCAGAGACTTGAAGCAACAGAAATTTTTTTTTTTATAAGCGTTTCACCCCGAGCAAGGCATGTCACTGCCACTACTGTGCAGGGGGCTATATAGAGTGGAGAAAGGATGATTAAATATAGAAAATGTCAGAGGGTGGGTGATAGGCGGGTAGGGATACCGAGAATGGTTAAATATAGGTAATGTCAGAGGGTGGGTGATAGGCGGGTAAGGATACCAAGAATGAGGGTTGGGTAGATGAGTGTTCTGAGAATAATTGGGAGTTAGTGTGATAGGAGGTGTCTATTAATCCTACATTTAAATATTAGATATTACCAGCAAACACAAAGACAATTGTATGAGGTTAAATAATTTAAATAATATACATTATACACTTCCTTTTCTGTTGATCTGGATAACGCTCAAGGAACTTTAAACAATAATACAATAGCCTAGTGAAGTAAAGTTGTTTGGTGAATTTAGTGACACAGTAATTGTGAGATCAATCCCTGGTCTACGTAACGGCTTAGACTCAATGAAAACAGAGAAAGCAGTAACTGAGCAATCGAAAAAAAAAATAAATGAGGTATCTCAAAAATATGAACAGTGGAACAGAAAGACTCTAGTTCTGTAGATTAAATATAGGGCTGAGTTCAAAATTTCCTGATGATCAGCCAGATCAACAAGTAACTGATGAAGGCTGGTTGGCAAAAAAGCTGAAACATTAGGATAATAGCAAAAATGATCAGAAATAATAGTTCAAATGTCAGTCAGTCAGTTAAGTGCCATACATGATACATGCTTGGGCAATCATGTCTTGAAAGAGAGCTGACTGACTGTTAGGGCGCCGCTCCTATTTGACTACAAATGGACTGTTCCCATTGCTATATATAGCTTCTATATATTGTGGATTCTCTACAAGAGGGTCGTAGAGAGTGACTTGAGAGTCTCTAATGAGTTACTGAAGAGTCAGTGCGAGTCAGTGAAGAGTTAGTCACACTTTCGGTGGCGTACCGGAAGTAATCACGTATACACACGTCTTACGACGGATTGGACTCTTGTATCTTTCTATTGTAAATATTACTAATCACTTCTGTACATACTGTCTTTCCGTGGAATACAACTTATATTCTGATTCTGTTGTTGAGTTATTCATTTATACTTGGTGACATAACACTGACTGAGTGGTAGGTTGCTGTTACTTTCTGCAGTAAACTGGTTACCAACCAAGGCTACTGAACACAATCTGTCCTGCTATTTAACTTATAGCTGGAGGGAAAAGAGATGGATTCATGCCTTTCCAAGGATATTTGCGTGTAAATGAAGGTAACAAATTCAACTGGAATTCAAACTCAGCTCTCTGAATTCATGTTCCAAGCCGATATCCACTGCACCACAATGCACATCCAAATGTAGATAATGTAAATAACATCTCTTTTTTTTTTTATCTATCTTCCTTTAGTATTTTTTTATTTTATTCTTTAATCAAGCTTATTTATTTATTATTACTGATTTCTCTCAACTACTGGTGTATAATCTTTGTAAAGGTTTTCAGCATATGCCTAGAAAATCTGAATTTAAAACCAGCTTAAGTATTATAATTATTTTTCTTATAAGGAAATAATCGGTATTCATGGAACTAGTGTTTAAAATTATAAACTATTTCTATTCAAATATTTGTTAAGGAAAATAGGTTTTTCAGTTCTCCTGTTGCTTGTTCCAGTATCATGAGAGTTTCCTTCCTAACTTTTTTGAAGTCATGTAAAATGTTAACATCTTGATTATATCATTATTTTCTCTTTCATTTACATGTACAATATATTTTAGTTGTAGCTGTTATTAAGTCCTCAAGTGATATGCTGTTTGGTACAGTTCTTTGTTTTTGATTCTATAGCGCCAGTCCCCCAGGTTAAAAGAATGATAATTTCCATCAAGATCTGCAGGCTTCATTCCCTGGAAGTTATATTTGATCATTGATCTTAGAAAGCAGTTGTAGATGGCAGACAGTTTAAATATCCTTGAGCATGTTTGGCGCCAAGCACAACATCCATATGAAAGTCTTGATCTGGCAAGACCATTTAAGAATATTACTTGAATTTTTAGATCAATATTTTAGTTTTGTAGCAATTTGAGGTATAAAGTGAAACTTCTCCTAGTACAGCCTTCTATGCTAGACTACACTGCGTGCCAGAATTATATGCAAATCGATTTTTTTGTTCTAACTCTGATAGTTTTTAATAAAAATCAGTGAAACTTGGCACGTTATATGGCAACACTAACACATACACTGATCTAAAATTCTAAGCTAATCTGCACAGTAGTAAACAAACGGCAGCCATTTTCGTGACTTGCAGCCTGTTTCAGCGTGCCAACTTTATTTGCAAGATGGGATGTAAAGGTGCTTTGGCTATTTCTAAGCATGCTGAAACAATTGCAAGTCACCAAAATGGCTGCCATTTGTTTACTATTGTGCAGATTAGCTTAGAATTTTAGATCTGCACATATGTTAGTGTTGTCATATAATGTGCCAAGTTTCACTAATTTTTATTAAAAACTATCAGAGTTAGAACAAAAAAATCGATTTGCATATAATTCTGGCATGCAGTGTAAATTTGTTATAACTGATCTATATACCAAGTTATTTGAAGTGTTTAGTATTTACTAATTCCAAATCCTGTGTTTATATCATGGATTAAAGGTAGGTGCCATCACCACTTTCATTCTAATTCTAATAAAAGTTATTTATTTTGCAAAGGTTAGTCTTGAGTCCTATTTCTTTAAACACTTGATAGAGGATTATTTACATTGTTCAGACTGTAGTCCTAATCTTTAATTCCATATTTATAATGTTTCAGCCATTGTGCACTTTGGTCTTTTTAAAGTGGTTGGAATTTCGAACCAAACCCTTTATTTAAATCACTGGAGTATATGGTTCACATTCCATGACCCATGTCACTTCCAGGTGTTTTAGTTATCTTTTTTTAACTCAATTCTTTAAGTTATTTGTTCACCACTGCTGTAGCCAGGTACTGAACTCACAATTCTTTGGGCCAAGTCACTAGATCTAATCGAACACTTTTATCCACTGTGTCCTTGAGATACATGGCCCTGACATCCAGAAGTGGGATGACTCATGGAGACAACAATATATGCTAGTTATCAAAATAAAGGATTCAGTTTGAAATTAAAATCACCTGAAAGCTGAAGCGTACAATGGCCAAAATGTTGTGAATATGGCAATAAAGATGAGGATGACAGTCTGAACAGTGTAAATACTACATCATCTCAGAAATACATACAAATGTTGGTAGAGGATGTAGATTTTTTTGTTCAATATATAGGCCACTAAGAACACTTCAGATTCTCATATTCAGGTCAAATTAAATTTCTGTATTTCTTAATCACCTTGCATCATTATCAACATAAATTCATTTCTTTTTTCAAACCATATCTACACTCAATTATCATTATTTTTCTTATTTTTTTTAATTTGTTTGTTTTTTCTATACAACATGCAAACATATTCATTCATTGATTTATTCATTCATTCATTCAATCTATACACTCAATCCTTTGTGCTACTAATCATTCATGTTCAACATTCCTGGCTCTTTTATTCACCAGCTGCTGATAGATTGACTCATTCATTGTAAAAGGCAAATGAAAGACTCAGATGATATTAAAAGCAAAGAATTGGCATCAAAATGTCTCTAGTGTGAAAATCTCTCCAAGTCATTTTTGCTGCTTATATCTTGGAGACAACATCTTTTTCTAAGCTAGATCTCCCATTTTTTTTTTTTTTTTTTGGTAAAAAAGATAAAAATGTAGACACAGAGTCCAGCCTTCTCTACAATGAAGGTGACATTCACAAAGAGGCACAGAAGAGGTCAACATTGCAGTGCACATTGCATCTGTGAAACTCTTCCAAAGGAGTTGACTGGAGGTACCTGCCTTTTGAGATTAGCCAGGGCAGCAGGCACTCATCAGAAAAGTTACATGCTTGTCAGACTTCAAAGAGACGCTATAGTAGGTGAAGAAGTTGTTCTGAAAGTGAAAAATATGTCTTCACAAAGTGTAGGAACCTACAATGTCTATTCAAAATTGTACTTGCAAGTATTTGCCATTTTACATGTAACAAAAATGAGTCAATCTTTACTGTCCCCAAAAATACATTTTGAAAATAATCTTAAGCATTAACAATATTTAATCTATTTGAAAAAAAAAGCATCAAACTGCAATTCACTGAGAAGAAAAGACAGATGAAAATAAGTAAAAAAGAAAAATTTGGTTTATTTAATTTCTGAAAGGACCCAGTAACTAGCAAAGACAGAAAAGTTAATAAAGCACTAATTTTTATGTGAAAACAAAAGTAAGATCAGCTTGAATTTTTATAAAATGAAACATTGTCAACTATTTTATATATATTTATATATATGATTGATTTATATGAATATTATTAACATATATTCTAATATATATATATTATTGATTTATATGAATATTATTAACATATATTCTAATATATATATATTATTGATTTATATGAATATTATTAATATATTATTCTAATATATATATATTATTGATTTATATGAATATTATTAACATATATTCTAATATATATATTATTATTGATTTATATGAATATTATTAACATAAATTCTAATATATATTATTGATTTATATGAATATTATTAACATAAATTCTTATATATATATATATATATATATATATATATATATATATATAGATAGATAGATAGATTATTGATTTATCTGAATATTATTAATATGTATTGTTAGTATGTATATATATATCATTATTCTATAATTACTATATATAGATTTTTTCTCATTTATTCAGTCCTATTAAATTTGGCACCATGACTCAAGGTGCAATATTTTATAATCATATGCGTAAATATATATATTAATAATATATACATAATAATTTATATAATTACTATATATATATATATATATATATATATATATTGTTAAAGATACCAGAACAAGGAATGTGATATTCATACTAAGAATGCTAATCCAGTTGTTCTTTTCAAACTGCGTAATGAAGGTAGTATTGAATGGGTATACTTCTAGATACTATCATATGAACACGGGTGTTCCTCAAGGCTCGATTTTAGGGTCTACACTTTTTCTGATCTTCATCAAAAATCTCCTTGATGTAATCAGTTCCCAAATATGCATCTACACTGACAACACCACCATTTATTCCTGACTTGATAAGAAATCTTATGAGACTGACAAAGCAAACGTTACTGCTGACCTTGAAAAAGACTTTCAGTCTGTGGTAGACAAGAGTAAGAAATGGCTCATGAATTTTCATGCTTCCAAAACAAAGCTGCTATCTTTTAATCACCATGAACAATCACTCCTACCCCACATCAGCATGGATCAAGTTAGTCTCCCCAAAAGCAAAACACTGTACTTCCTCAGCTTAACTCTCTCAGCCAACCTCAAGTGGAATGATTACATTGAATCCATAGCTAAATCTGCTGCTAGGAAGTTTGGTTCACTATTGGGCCAGGAAGTTTTTCTCATCTGAATCTATCTTGCACATATATAATTCTACCATCCGCCTGTGTATTGTATACTGCTGTCACATTTGATCAGGTGCCTTGCAATTCAACTCGGGATTCTTGACAAAATCCAACAAAGAATCTGCAATATAATCAATCTCGACCTGGTAGCTCAACTCAAGTTACTTTCTCACCAAAATAAAGTGGCTTCCCTCTATCTCTTCTATAAATACTTTCACGGATTCTGCTTTGATGAGCTTAGCTCCCTGGTGCCCCCGCTGCATGAATTTACTCAAGCTACTAGACTAGTAACTAGGTCCCACCATTTTACAGTAAAACCCATCAAATTTAACTGAAACTTCTAGTTTATCAGCTTCTTTTCTTGCACTTCCCACCTGTAGAATTCCCTTCCATATACTTGCTTCCCTGACAGCTACAATTTCCAAGAATTTAAATGCAATGTCAGTTGCCATCTCTTATCTCCCTGACTCATATCTTTTCCCCAACAACCCTTGTATCATGCTTTTCTTCCTTTCCGCTCTACTCTCTTGCAGCTGTCTTCACACCAGTGTTCTCATCCTTCTCTTACCCACTCTCTGACACATTCTGTAACTTGGGTTAAAGGAGGTATTGAATAAATGATAAAAGATGAATAGGATTCAAGAAGATAGAAGCTGGCAATTGATGTTGCATTTAAATCTTTGGAGATTGTAGCTATTGAAGAAGCAAGTAAACAAAAGAGAGTTCCACAGGCAGAAAGTGCAAGAAAAGAAACTGTTTGAGTAGAAGTGGTTGTTACATTGAACTATTTAAATGATAAGAAGGTGGGACCAAGATGCCAATCTAGTTAGTCAGTTAAGTGCCATACATGATATGGGCCATGCTTAAATTCACACGGATAATGCAGAAGGGAAAATAGCTTCTTAGAGCAGTTGTCATAAAAATAATTATAGAAAAGACAGAGGGAAGCCATATCACATTGTTGAGAAAGTGACTGAAGTCATGATGCCAAGTCAGGACTGATTACATTGCAGATCTTCCTTGGGATTTTCTTGAGAACCTCAAGATGAATAACAGGAGCATCCAACCAGATATGACAACAGTATTCAATGCAAGAACGGATGGTAAATTTATAAACGTGCAAGATTAATCCTCACGAGAAAAAACTTTCTCAAAATTTCTCAGATTATTTTTCTTAAAACCAATAACTGACTGACAATCGTAAGAATATCAATAAAGCATTCAGTTCTACATGACCAGCCCAGTGAAGCTATGACTGCATCAAAAAAAGAAAAATGAGACAAGTTCAAATAGGAAATAGTCACTCTAATAAATCTTGAAATAAATAAAAATATACTAAAAATAAATTCATTAATTATATATGAAGACCTTAGGTATTCTGCTGTTGCTCATTCTTACAACATGACCAGCCCTGTGAAGTTGTAACTAAACCAGGTCTCAATTCCAGTTCCACCAATGTCTCCTTTTGTATAGCCAGTTTGACAGTGAACAAAGAACTTGGACAGCTGTGACTCAGATATAAAAACAAGATAAAGAGTAACCTCTCAGATATCAATGTGTCTCATATTAACTTTAAGCAGGTTGTCCCAGATAGAAATAACTGGAGATATTTGTGCCTGAGTAGTGTCAGTAATTTTCAAATCAGTCATACTGATGGCTAAGAGATAAAAGCCAATGGCAAAAATGTCAGGAAATATACTTGTTGCTATGTCCCGAGATCCTCACTGTTGCACAACATGTAAATTGTATGCAGGTCACTTGTGGGACTGAAGTATTACATACTAGACAAACAAACTGAATGAGGTTGTAAGATCCTCATACATCAAAATTGATGGGAGAGTTCATCATCTATATATATATATATATATACAGTCATCCGCAGACAGATCTGTTTTGCTGTATCAGAGCTCATCAGTACAGTTAAACTCCGATTGCTTTTAACCCAGGATTGAAACCCAACCGAATTATCGTCGGTTGGCGATTCTACCTCTGGGCTATGGGTGCTCGGTAGAAGAAGGCAGACTTTTTAGCATGTATATTATCATTATACACGCCCAATAGCCAGAGTGCTCTAATTCATTACTGAATGAGCGATGCGTATATGCCAGAGTAGCTACTGTTTTTCAAAGTTTACCATTCTTCTAGAGTGCTCAATCAGGGTGTGAGAGCGTAAATAGTCATCTGCAGACAGATCTGTTTTGCTGTATCACAGCTCATCAGTATGGTATATATTATATATATATATATATATATATATATATATATTTCCAGAAAATTTTGAGAATTGGAGGAAGAAGGGCTTAGCCCAAAGATAGTTTGGAAGATTATAGGTTCCACATGCAATTCTAATAGTCTTAGAGATGGGTGTAACTTATGTTTAAAAAAAATTATAATAATAAGATAGAATAATAAAAGCCAACTATTGAATCAGAGGAATGAATAAGTGTTTAAATGTCAGCATAAAAACAAATTCAAATTTCCATGATATAAGTTTAACTCAATTAGCTCCATATATTCACTGTCCTCTAATTCTTCTAATGCTGAAAGCATAACTAATTTTGTTTCTTCCCCTTCTATAATCTTTATACACTTACTGTTTATAATTTATGAACTCTCCCCATCGATGATCTCCCTAACTCCCTTTTCATTTATTCATTACTTCTTTTTATCTCTTTTTATCTATGTTTTAATGTTATTCTTACTCCCCTTTTTAATTTATATTACTTCTAAAAAATTAATGTCATGAAGTTAATATTTGGGTTTTATTTTTATATAACTTCTTCCTTTTAAGACAAAAGACCTTCTACCCTTTCCTGACCCTTATTTCATGCCTTTTGTCTGACAAAAAGTTTTATTTTTAACACAAACTCAGTCCAAACCAGAGTTGACAAGACAGATGATTCGATATGAAATATCAGTATTTTTCATATTGTACTTTTTTTCTCTCATCTTCCCAGTTAATGCATCACTCTCTGAAAATTTGTTTGTATCTTCTAAAATAAGCAGGAAAAGTAATTCCATAATCTAGATTGTATGCAAATATGGCATTTGCCACAGCATCAGGAATAAAAGAACTTGGAGAATTTTCAGCTTCCTTCAAAATTATTTCCATAAACTTTTGTTGTTGTTTTTGGAGTTTCAACAAATGCTGCTGTTTTTGCTCTTGAAATTTTACTACAGAAGCTAATATTTTCTCCATATTTGCAAAAATATCTGTTTTCTTTTTTTTCTGCATAGAAAGAGAAAAATTTAAACCAATGTGGTTCAAATTCTTGTCGTCAATGTTATCCTATGTGCCAAAGCAACAAGTATTTTTTTCCTTCTGGTTTTAACTCAGTATGAGTTTTGATATTCTTGTTACTCCTGTTATAACTCAGTATGAGTTTTGATATTCTTGTTACTCCTTTTATAACTCAGTATGAGTTTTGATATTCTTGTTACTCCTTTTATAACTCAATATGAGTTTTGATATTCTTGTTACTCCTGTTATAACTCAGTATGAGTTTTGATATTCTTGTTACTCCTGTTATAACTCAGTATGAGTTTTGATATTCTTGTTACTCCTTTTATAACTCAATATGAGTTTTGATATTCTTGTTACTCCTGTTATAACTCAGTATGAGTTTTGATATTCTTGTTACTCCTGTTATAACTCAGTATGAGTTTTGATATTCTTGTTACTCCTGTTATAACTCAGTATGAGTTTTGATATTCTTGTTACTCCTTTTATAACTCAATATGAGTTTTGATATTCTTGTTACTCCTGTTATAACTCAATATGAGTTTTGATACTCTTGTTACTCCTGTTATAACTCAGTATGAGTTTCAGTTCTCATTGCCACTCTTATAACTTCACTTCTATTAGTTACAATATTATCACCATGATGTCTGTTAGAAAAAGTCTATATTGACTCCAACGGTATTTTAAAGACATTCTTTAATTAAGTTTCTATACTAGTTCATTTGTGACACAGGGGGTGTGTTATTTACTTCTTCTTTATGTACCATGTCTCTTCAGGACATAAGCATTCATGGACTTCCACTTGGCTCTGTCTCTTGTTGCTCTCAAAATTCTTTTTCTTGGTATCTCTCCCAAAATCTGCTCTGCCATCCATTTGCTCAGACCTATCAAGTAAATCTTGTGCTGCTTTCCCCTGTCTTTCTTTCCCTCTATCCATCCTGTGAGTATTAAATTCTCCAGGCCCTCCTTCCTCATTAGACATTCCCAAAACCTCATCTGTCTCTTCCTTATATTAAGTATGTTTTCTCTTAGTTTACAGCCTCTCCAACATCTCATTGTTAGTCATATACTTAGTCCATGGCATCCTCAGCATCCTTCTGTAAAATAAGATTTTTGCCGCCTTAACTCTCTCTTTCATTCTTGAGGAGATCGTCCAACCTTCACTGCCAGATAGAAGCACAGACATTACATTACAATCCAGTACTCTCTTTGTTTCCAATGAGATTTTCCTGTCTTTCAGTACTCTGGTTAGCTTTTCAAATGCGTCCTTGGCAATGTCAATGTGTCATCGAATCTCAACATTGCATTTTCCATCCTCTGTCAGCATGCTTCCCAGTTATTTAAATTTCTTTACTTTTTTTATTTTAGTTTCTCTAATCTGTAGTTGGTATTTGGGTCTTTTTGCTGATGACCGTACATTCAGTTTTCTTGAAGTTCATGCTCAGTCCTTTCTTCTCACTTTCTCTTGCTACCTTCTGTAGAAGGTCCTGCATTCTTCTTTCCATGTCTGCTATCATCACTGTGTCATCAGTATATCCTTCATTGTTGAGATTGTGGCTGCCAAGTACTCCACAACAATAATATGGTGCTATAGTACACTCAGAGTCTATGGGGTAACATGACATAATAACCATTATGTTTTAGTCCACTAGAAGTCTACAGGATTAATATAACAATTATGGCCTTGTACTTCAGTAGGGATTTGCAGAGTTAACATAATATAATGAACAATATAGATAGAGCAGCCATTACAGAAAAATAGACTAATAATGTAAAGGGGATACAAATTCAATGTTTGGTGACAGCTAATCCTTTATTTCTAATCAATGCTGTTGTGGCAGATAAACAGTAATCTAGATAAAAAAACTGAAATTAAGATTAAACATTATTATTAATACATATATAAAATTATAACATTATGAATATTTTAAGATAAGATGTCTGTTTTAGTGTCACAGAAGTGAAATGTAGGCACACAGAAAAATCATGTGAGTCATCAAGGTTTTATAAAACATGACAACAAAAAATACATTTATTAATGCAAACTTCAACTTGTTCATCTTTTAGATTGAAAGTCAACAACAGCAAAGTAAACTAATAACTTTATGCTGTGATCAAAAAGACCTTTGATCGATACTATTTGCTAGTATTCATGAAGTATTACCAAGGGACAGTTGGTAGCTTGACTCACTGTAGATTTATCTCTTAATGACTGAATTCAAGTAAGAGTTGATTTCTTAATTTTGATATAGAAGCACTGTTTTGAATGAAAGATCTTTTTTAGAATATGGTTTGCACAAGTGAACGCTTTTCACATATACTGATTCAGTCAATGTTCTGTGAATTGAAAAAAATGATGGAAACAGCTTTCTTGAAGATCTGAAGAATAGTAATGTTAATACATTTGGCATCTATGCTGATGAAGCAACCATTTATTCCTGTTTTGATAGTAAATCTAATCAGTTTAATAAGGTCAAATTGGCAGCTGATCTCAAAAAATTACCTACAATCAGTTGTTAACTGGGACAAAGGATGACTTGTTAATTTTAACACCTCCAAAACAAAACTGCTCCCTATTAATCATCTGCAAGATCATTGTCTCACTTCCATCATTATGGTTGATGCTAACCTCTAAAAGAGTGACTCATTACACTTTTTCCGGCTGACATAAATTAGAAAGACTATATTGAATCCATTTCTAGTTCTCCTGCTAAGAAAGTTTGTTTACTGTGTTGTATTAGACCATTTTTCCCTCTAGAAGCTATCTTAAATATCTCTAATTCAACCATCCATTCTTGCTTTGAATACTGCTGCCAAATGTATTTAATAATAATAATTATTATTATTGATTAATATTTAATAATAATTATTATTTAATCATTCTTGGGAAAATCCCAAGAAGAATCAGTAATATTATTGGTCAGATTTTGGCAACTTGGTTTCAGTCACTTTCCTACCACCATAAATTTCCTTCCCTGTACTTTTTCTATAAATAGTTTCATGGCAATTTTTCGAATGAGCTTTTTGCTATTGTCAGTCAGTTAAGTGCCATACGTGATACACGCTTGGGCGATCATGTCTTGAAAGAGACCGAACTGACTGGGCAGAAGATTATCCCGCAGTAGGTTGCTATTGTTTTCTGCTGTAGACTGGTTGCCGACCAAGGCTATAGAACCCAATCTGTCCTGTTATTTAACCCATAACTAGAAGGAAGAGACAGATTGATACCTTTCCCAAGGGTATTTGTGTGTATATGATTGCAACGAATTCAACTGGAATTCGAACTCGGCTCTCCAATTTCTCGTTCTGAGTCGATATCACAACGGACATCCTTTGCTATTGTACCTAGACTTAAGAATTTAAATGCAGTACTAGACTGGCAATCAGGTCATATCGATTTAGAGTTTAATTTACAGCCTTAAGTTCTATGTTAACAGTGTCTCTTTTTGCATTCCTCATCCTCATGGAACATACTTATGGCTTCTTACTTTCTTGCAGTTTTATCTTTAAAAACTGAAATGCAGTGTCAATTGTTATCTACCGTCTCCCTTATTACTTTTCTATTGCCCTCCCACCATCACAATGCTTCTGTTTTCTAATTCTTTCACACCCAGTAACCCCTTATGTCTTAATAGCTTTATTGCCTTGCATTTCAGTTTTTAAAGATAAAACTGCAAGAAAGTAAGAAGCCATAAGTATGTTCCATGAGGATGAGGAATGCAAAAAGAGACACTGTTAACATAGAACTTAAGGCTGTAAATTAAACTCTAAATCGATATGACCTGATTGCCAGTCTAGTACTGCATTTAAATTCTTAAGTCTAGGTACAATAGCAAAGGATGTCCGTTGTGATATCGACTCAGAACGAGAAATTGGAGAGCCGAGTTCGAATTCCAGTTGAATTCGTTTCAATCATATACATGCAAATACCCTTGGGAAAGGTATCAATCTGTCTCTTCCTTCTAGTTATGGGTTAAATAACAGGACAGATTGGGTTCTATAGCCTTGGTCGGCAACCAGTCTACCGCAGAAAACAACAGCAACCTACTGCGGGATAATCTTCTGCCCAGTCAGTTAGGTCTCTTTCGAGACATGATCGCCCAAGCGTGTATCACGTATGGCACTTAACTGACTGACAATAGCACAAAGCTCATTCAAAAAATTGCCATGAAACTATTTATAGAAAAAGTACAGGGAAGGAAATTTATGGTGGTAGGAAAGTGACTGAAACCAAGTTGCCAAAATCTGACCAATAATATTACTGATTCTTCTTGGGATTTTCCCAAGAATTATTAAATAATAATTATTGATTAAAAAAACCCAGCAATGTTGAGAATAGCTATTCCCTTTCAACATTCTTTGACTGAACAGTCAGTGTTACTGTCAGTTGAAATTTATAAAATCTTTCTCTATTATTACTCTTGTATTGATAGAGATTTCCTTCATAACATTTTGCTTAGGAGAATTTGGAAAGTCAGTATGTTGATTATGTCATTATTTTCTCGTTGAATTATATGTGCAATACATTTTAGCTGTTACTGCTGTTGAAAGTCTTCAAGTAATGTGGTTTCTTTTATTTGATACAGTTCTTTATGATTCTGTCTGTGAGATCGGATAAAGGATTTTCTTCTTTAAGACCTGTAAGATTCATTCCCTTGAAACCATTCTTAATTATTGATCTGAGAAAATAGTTGTATATGGCTGATAGCTGAGACATTTCTGAATTAATTAGACACAATGCATGATATCCAGATAAAATCTAAATCTGATGAGGCCATTTTTAAGAACATGATTCAAGTTCTGAAGTTAAATGTTTTGATTTTGTAATTTTCAGTACAAATATACCTTCAGCACAGCCTATTCTATATACAATTTAATTATCTCCTGTACTAAACTAATTATAACTGCTTCATATACTGAAGTATTTGAAGCGTTTAGCTTTTATTAATTCCATTTTTTTTTTTAATCATTTCACCCCGAGCAATGGCGGAAATGCCACTGATGTGCAGGGGGCTACATAAATGTAAAAAGATTAATAAGAAAAGAGTGAGGAGTACAAACTAGTTAGAAAGGAACAATAGAAAGCAGGTGCGATGACAGATACATAGGTGGAGAGAAAGGGAAGGTTATACAGGGGTGGGGAGAGAGCTAGAGTCCAGTGGTTAGTAGATGAGTATTGACTTTGCATTTAAATTTCTGGAGGTTGTAGCCATCAGGAAAGCAAGAATACGGGAGCGAGTTCCACAGGCGGGAAGTGCGAGAGAAGAAGCTGCAGGAGTAGAATTGTCGTCTGCATTTGGCTAACCTGACTGTGAATGGGTGGGACCCAGTTGCCAGTCTGGTTGCATGAGTAAACACCTGTTGAGGAGGCATCAGTGACTTAAGCTCGTCCGAGCAGAAGCCATGAAAGTATTTATAGAACAGACAAAGGGAGGCCACATTTCGACGATGGGGAAGTGGCTGCAGTCGAGTCGCCAGATCAGTACCTATCACATTACAGACTCTCCTTTGGAGCTTGTCAAGAACACTGAGGAGAACGGCAGGGGCACCTGACCATGCATTTTTATGATGGATTCAGTGAATGTGCCATCGTTACTTTTATTCCAGTTCCAGATCATAGTCTTTGTTTTTGTAAAAGTTCAAGTCATACTTCTTGGAATATTTTGTAATGTTGATTCAATCCTCTGAACAATATTCAGCAAAAAATGCCTTCCAAAATCTAAGTAATTATTAACAGAAAGATTTTGTGAGAAACAAATGAGTACTTAACTCTTATGTAATATTGGTCTCTCTATATGCCAGTGATTGCTTGACAGCCTCCTCACAAATGAAGAAAAGATTTGAAACAACAGAAATGGGATCCTACAGAAGGATGCTGGGAATGCCATAGACTGAACATGTGAGCAACAACAGTTTTAGAGAAAATGGAAGTGAAAAGAACATTTATATTTAGAATCAGAAAAAAATAGTTAAAATTTCTTGGATGCATAATGAGAAAAGAGGGCTTGGAGAATTTGACACACATACAGGACATAGTAAAGGCAACAGGGAGAGAGAGAAAAAACACATAACCTTCCTAACAAGCTTCTGTAAATAGATGACAGAACAATGTTTAGGAGAGATAACGAATGGTTAATATTTACTCAGAACTATAAAGGAAAGTAAATTGTGAGGAGCCATGTCCGCTAATATCCTGAAGCGACACAGCATATTGAAGTAAAAGAAGAACTATTTTTCAGAATTATAAACAATTGAAAATTTTTCTGTTTACCTGTCAGTACATGTTCCTGCTTGCAAAATCTGTAACAATATACCTGAGTTTTAAAAAAATTTCTGGATGGTCAATTTAAAAAAAAATTATCCTTATATCAACCATATTTGTTGATAATGTTGCTATAGCAATGGCCACTCCTAACATCTTTGCCCAATGGCAAAAAAATCATAGCCCATTGTCCATATTTACCAAACTATTTTATTGACCAACCAAGTGACTATAAACAGGACAGGCAAGACCTCACATGAACAGAGGATTATTTTAGCACCACTCCTTGTTGCTTAGTAGCTTAATGAACAAAGATGAACTTCAATTATGGCAGCTGAGTGATATTTGCTTGCTTCTGAAGAATAACCAAGCTCCAGAAAAAAAAAAATGAGCTTTTATAAAAAACAAAAAGTAGTTTTCACTTCTTCTACTTTTAGTTTCCTTCAGGCATAGGTGATCATGACTCTCCACAACTTCATATCTCATGTGGATCTTAGTAGATTTTGTTACTTTCCTAAGAACCCCCTCCCATTCTACCATCCATTCACACAAGCTCATCAGTTAAGTGGCTTACTACCTCCCACTATCTCTCTTGCTCTCAATATGCCCTGTGAGGTTTAAGTTTTTCAAGCCCTCCTCTCTCATGACATGTCCAAAGAGTTTCAGCTCTCTTTTCCAGATTTTGTGTATAAGTGTTCATTTGGTTGCCATTTTCTTGAAGTTTTTCTTGTTGCTTACTTACTCAGTCCATGGAATTTGGATTATCCTGCTGTAGAACCATATTTCTGCTTTTTCTACATTTTTTCCTAGTCCTTAGAGAAATTGTCCAACATTCACAGCCATATAAGAGAAAGGATATCACATAACAATCCTGCACACTTTACTTTGTTTCTCATGCAATTTTTCTGTTTCTCAGAAACTTGCTTAGTATTTGAAATGCCTCAATGAATTTTTTTTTTTAATCATATCACCCGGAGCAAGGCGGTAATGCCACTGATGTGCAGGGGGCTACATTAGAGTAAAAACATTAAGTAGAAAAGAGTGAAGAGGAAGATGAACCAGTTAGAAAGGAGCAAGAGAAGGATGGGAATACAGGTGTGATGACAGTTGCAAAGGTGGAAAGAAAGGAAAGGATATATGGGGTGGTGAAAGAACTCAAGTCAAGTGGTTAATAGATGAGTATTGACATTGCATTTAAATTCCTGGAGGTGGTAGCCATCAAGAAAGCAAGAATATGGGAGCGAGTTCCACAGGTGGGAAGTGCGAGAGAAGAAGCTGCAGGAGTAGAATTGCCGTTTGCATTTGGTTAATCTAACAATGAAACCACAAAATGAAACTCACAAAAAAAATGAGCAGTATGTACAAATTTATGTATGAAAAATTCAGTTTCCTTAACAAATTAACTGATGAGTATTAAGGCCTTCTACTGATAAGGTTTGAAATATGCACCTGATGATTGCATAACACATAAAACTCCAAGTCATGCCATAGACATAGGATAATATACAAATTTATATATATATATATATATAAAGGTAGGGAAAGATATATGACAAAGTGGAAAAAGATTTTCATCAGACTAACTTTATTTATGTTGGTTCAAGTATGCATGTGCATGAATGAGAAACACTGGGAATTTTAGATTAAACTTATTTTTTTATATGTTTTGGGTATATAATCTAGCCATTTTCATTTAGAGTCTTTCTTTTTGTATCCATCACCTTTGTTTATAAATATCCCACATTGTGATGACAACAAAATGTCGACCAAGAATGTTGAAACATTATAACAATCTGGACACAAATTTACTATGAATGAAATAGCAATTAAAGCAATTTTTAAACATTTCTGTCACAGTGAAATGTTTTCTCTTGTAATTAGCATTTTTTATATCAAAATTATGGACAGATTCATTATAGAATATATATAGAAGTTTTAAATACATGTAGACATCTGTTTTATCACTTAGCTTTAGAATTCCTCATTAGCAAAAACATTGATATCAACAACTGTAAATTGTTTCATCTAAAGAGGTAGCAGAATATATAACAAAGAAATTATTGGTAAAAACTAATTAATTACAGGAGTCATCTACCAAAAATGTAAAAATGTCATGATAAAAATAATGAAGAAGAACATAATAGTTCAAATCATTAATAGAATTATGAAAATTGTTAATCCCTGAACATTTTTACCAAGCTCCTTACACTGCCTGTAATATAGTGATGATCAAAACAATAAAGAAAAGGATAATCCCCTAAATATTTTAATGCATTTGGGTTCTTTAACTAGTGAATGAAAATTATTGTTTGAGAAGCACCATTTATTTTTTTATGAAAATAACATTAAATATTGAAAAATTAAATCACACAATAACAAACTGACAATGATTAATATGATTGCTTCAACAAAAGCATAATCATCCAAACAATAAAGATGACGATATTAATTGGAGCAAGGCATCTCAACTTCAATCACTTTCTCACCAATGTGGCACAACTTCTCTCTGTCTCTTTTCTACAAATATTTTAATGGCAGCTGCTCTGATGAGCTTTTATCCTTAATGCATCGACTACATGAATTTAAATGTGCTACTAGATTGCCAACTAGGTCTCACCATTTTATTGTTGAACTAACTAGGTGCAACCACCATTTCTATTCTAACAGTTTCTTTTCTACCTGTGGAACTCCCTTTCTATTAGTTGGTTCCCTGCCACCTACCATCTTCAAAAATTTAAATGCAACATCAATTGCTGTCTTCTGTCTTTCTATATTCTGTTTCTTTATTGTTATTTCTTCATTTCTCTTTCTCTTCCTGAATGCCCCCACCCCATGCACCTGAGCAGAATTGTCACCTTGCTTTGACTAATATGATTAAAAAAAAAAAAAAAATCAAATAACCCCCATTTTAAAACTGAAAATGTTATGCATATACCTGACAGTTAATAGCATGGACAACCTGACTGGTAAAACAGAATCAAAGTCAAGCTAGATTGTTTGCATTTACTTTGAACTAATAGCCCTGGGAAAGGTAAGCATTCACTTCTTCCCCAAGCAATAGGATAAAGCAGGATATTTGAAGCCATTTAATATTGTAATTTTTATCAATCTTGGACATTTGATAATAAATCAGGTCAACGATTATTCTTTCTTATTGGTACTATGTACACCAATAAAACCTGCTGCACATCACTTGGAAAGGAGATGAGTTTACTAAAAACGTCCCATGAAGACTAAATATACAGCATTAGAAATAGAACATGGTCAGTATCTATGTCCAGATTTAAAGCACTAGACTGTTTGCTTGAAAAGCAGCATTGGGAATTTTGCATTTTTACTTAGAGCTTGAAATTATTGTAAATCAATCAGTCAGTTAAGTGCCATGCATGATACACACTTTGGGCGATCATGTCTCTTTCGAGACATGACTGACTTGGCAGAAGATTATCCTGCAGTAGGTTGCCATTGCTTTCTGCGGTAGACTGGTTGCCAACCAAGGCTATAGAACCCAGTCTGTCCTGCTATTTAACCCATAACTGGAAGGAAGAGACGGATTAATACCTTTCCCAAGGGTATTTGCGCTTAAGTGAATACAATGTATTCAACTGGAATTTGAACTCGGCTCCCCGGTTTCTTGTTCTGAGCCAATATCCACTGTACCACAATGCACATTTACTGTGGGAAAATCTTCTGCCTAATCATTCATGGATCAAAAGGACATGATCATCCAAGTGTGTATCATGTATGGCACTTAACTGACTGATCTGGATAAAAGAATTGAATAACAGCACAGGTTGGGTTCTATAGCCTTGGTTGGCAACCAGTCTACTGCCAAAAGAAATGGCAACATACTGCGAATAAATCAGTCATTGATCAAAAGAGACATGATCACCCAAGCATGTATCATGTAGGGCACAACTGACTGATATATATTTAGTATTTTAATTGCTTTTCATCACAATTTACTAAGACCATCAGTCTATGGCAGTAAGTAAACAGTCAAGATCACATCTCTTTTAATTTAGCAATCTTGCCAATGTAAAACAACATCGCTATCAAGTGAGCTACCTGAACTTTAACAATTGACAGAAGATCATATCTAACCCTTAAATTTTCTCCCCATTCTTCTCTGATTACTCTTCAACATATCTTTTATAGTTCTTACATAGAATAATTAAAGTATCTTTATTTTATTTTTATTAGATGAACCATTGTTACACAGTACAAATTTTTTTTATAGTATTTCTTTCATCTCAAATTTACTTGCTTTTCAACACAACATTCTCAGGCCACAAATCTACAGCAGTAAGTGTACAGAACAGATCAGATATTAATCAAATTTCACCATGACTCACATCCTTTTTACAATAAGAAAGTTTCCTATGTCAGGCAGGTCTTTTACCAAATGATTTCCTAGAACTTTCATGGTTGGCAGAAGATCAAATCTAGCTCATATACTCACTATTTTCCCCAGTTGTTCAACACCATGTTATTGTTTTTATGCCATTAATTTTAATAACGTTTTGACTTTATTTTGAGAACTGAGTAGTTTTTATTTGAATGGAAACTTTTAAAACACTTAATTTTAATTATAACTAAAATAATAGTAATCATCAATAAGATGTAAATTTGAGTAAGTTAACAGGAAAAACAACAAAAATTAAAATACAGGAAATAATAATAAGAAAAAAGTAATAATATTCAATAGTGTTTCATAGAATTAACATTTCATGATCATTATTTGTATAAAACCAACATATATATCTAAACACACAATCAATTAAGTTGTCATAGTCTCCCTTGAAATACACTCTGTTTTTTATTGGTTCAGCATTGTATGACCAACCAAATTTCTCACATATTCAGTACATATTAAAGAATCAGCAATACATACTCTGACAATTAGCTTATTAATAAAATGCTATGAGTGACCACTTGCTGAGCACACAAAGATAGCACTCTGCTACATAAAAGTAGCAATCAAGAAAGTTATTGATTAGCTTGTGTCACAAAGAAACTTATTTTACTTCAAATCTACTGTTTTCTTCACCCACACTTTTTGATTTGCTTTTCATTATGAATATATATATATAGGACAAAAAATAAGCCAAATAATGCAAGACCAAATAAACATGGTCTAAATTCTGGTTTCCTTTGTAAAGAGAATTCTATAAAAAATCATTACAAAGATCAATATATTCACCCTTTATTGCTTAGGTGTATTTCATTTTCATCTAAGCACTTGCACATTTAAGCTCACAGTTAACACCAGTTCTTTCTTGATCAGCAAAATACTTGAAAACTTTTGATATTTGAAACAAACACAGTTGACATGCACAAGACCGTATAAGGTGTCAACAGAAGATAATCCATATATAGTAAATGCCTCTCTATTCATATACACTACCAGCCATAATTATTAGGCCACCCTAGTGCTTATTTCATACTATGTTTTAGTATTTATTGCCAAGTGAATAATTGTAAATGAAAATAGAATGGTTCTTTTGTTAAAACTGCACAGTAATATGTGCATCAAATGAATTTATAAATATTTAATAACTACCTATATTGCAGTTTCATCAGTGAAAGAATGAAGAAAATTTAGGGGGATTCAGATGAGTTCCTCTTTGCTTTCTTACCTTGTGAAATTTTGTAAAGTAATAATAAAAGAACCATTCTATTTTGATTTAGAATTATCCACTTGGCAATAAATACTAAAAATAGTATGAAATACATCATTTCTTTTAAAAAACTGGGGTGGTCTAATAATTATGGCCTGTAGTATATATATGAATAGAATAAGTAAAAAACAATTAGGAAAAAAATGTTTCACTTTTGTAAGCTTCTTCTGAGACTTTTTAGAGACAAAGGATTTCAAATATTTTTAAAATATTTTTGAAAATTCAAAGAGACACTATGTTGATTGAGGTTTGATTCCATTATTCTGATACATGTCACATGTAATAAAAGAATGAATGATCATTTTTAAAAGTAGAAAAAACTTATGCCTGTTTATACATGTGTGTACCATGAGTAATAAGAGCAATAGATTCTTATTTTAAATGTAAGTGTATGTACGCAAAATAATGCATGTGTTCAGCTTATTTAAACTATGGACGAATTAAAATATACTTGACACATGAATGTCTAGATTCTATCATGATATGTCATAAAGAAAATCACTGAGGGAGTCCCAATCAGCATGCTGGTAATGGAAAGGGGTCCTATGGATAGGGGGTTCTTGTTTAATAGATGGTTGGAATGAAATATCAATAGCTACCACAAAGTGGTCAGAATTACCAAAAGAGCTGTATTGTGAAGCTCAGCAAGAGCGAGAAGAGGAGGTAAAAAATAAATAATGTAGACAAACCTGTTTCTCAGTTTTGCTAGTGAAACAAGGAGGGAAATCCAAGATTTTATATAGATTTCATAAATAAATAGAAATATTATATATATATATATGTGTGTGTGTGTGTGTGTGTGTGAATACATACACTGAGAAAGAGAAAATAGAATGACGTAGATATAGAAACAAAAATCAATGTTTGTGTGTGTGTGTGTGTGTGTGTGTGTGTGTGTGTATATATATATATATATATATATATATATATAGTCATCTCCAGACAGATATGTTTCACTGTATCACAGCTCATCAGTACGGTTAGACAGCTGATTGCTTTTTACCCAGGATTGAAACCCGACTGAATTGGCGTCAGTCGGCAATTCTACCTCTGAGCTACAGATGCTCAGTAGAAGGAGGCAGACTTTTTAGTGTGTATATTAACATTATACACGCCTAATAGCTGAGAGTGTTCTAATTCATTGCAAAATGAACGATATATATATATATATATATATATAAAGAGGGTGAAGTAAATTTTGTCACTGATTGGTGTTTCTTTCAGGATCTTGTCTCTAGAGTTTTGTAGGTAGATCTATCTATCCACTCTTCAGGGTGTTTTTGCAATTTACTGTCAATATCTTCCAGTTTTTATATTGTTGGTGTAAGCAGTCTGTGTGTGAATTTGTTTGAATATGTACAGATATGCGTACTTCCTGTTTTTGCATGTGTTCCTACAGGTAGGATATCCTGATTATTTGTCCTTTCGCTTTGTTCATGATTTTTAGCATTTCTCCTTTCTTTGTCTTTCCTCTTTTTCTTTTGTCATGTGTTTTTATTGTTACTGTTCTTAGATGTGTCATTGTTTTTTTGATATTTGAATGTTTATTTACATATGTACATACACAGATTCATACATGTATGAGCACATGCATATACGTAAATATCAACACAAAAGGAAGACAAAAAATATAGCCACTCCCAAGGTATGAATAACAAAAGTGCTCAATATAAAAGTCAAAATTTAATATGTAGAGCAAAGATCTTTAACAAAATGCAAAAAGCTAATCAACCGCACTACCTAGGTTTCAAACCATCAGGTCTCCTCAGGCAAGTAGACCACTTACCTGAAGAGACTTCATGATTGAAACCCAGCTGGTTGGCATTTTGCCTTTTGTTATATATATATATATATATATGTGTGAAAAGTGTATGTATCTAATTATATATATATATATATATATATATATATATATATAATTATATATGCAATTTGTTATATATATTATATTATTTATATAGTATATGTGCATGGTACTTATTTAAAAGTGCTCAATATCAGTGATAGAGCAGACATATTTATATAGATAGGTGTGAGTTTGTAACCCTGGGTTTCATGCTCTTGTGATCATCAGACACAATCTCACACCTATCTATATGAATATATATATATATATATATATATATATATATATATATCTGCCAGAAATTTAGAAATAGCATGCTGTTCTGCTTGGCATTTTTGCCAGAAGCTCAAATACAAACTTTTCAGAATATTTGGTTGCAATCTGAGAACAGTGCAGAGGATTCAGAAAGAGTTGGATGAGTTTTATGGTGATCACAAATATGTTGGAGTGATCACTGATGACGGTGATGTTATGACTCCATTCATCATCCCAAAAAGCCTCAACCTCAGACTCAACACAGAAGACTACATCAGGTGGATTGAAAAGAAAGTGCTGCTCTGGGTCAAGGTAGTGGCTGCTAAAAGACATTATGTCAGGCAACAAGACTCTGCATTATGCCGCACAAGCCAGAGAACTTAGTCATGACTGTTAGACAATTTCTGCAACCACGTTACCTCTTACATATTGTCTCCTAATACCTAAGACTTCAATCAATACCAATAATTATAAGATATGGGGTGAGGCTGAGCAAGAGACCAACAAAACTCATTGTAACACGATAGGTGAACTGAAGGCAAACATTCACCAACTTCAAGAAGAAGCCCATTCAAAAAAGTTCCAGCAGATTCTGAAGTCATCTGGAGGCCATGGTTAAAGACAACAGCAATTTTTTGAATAAATTTTGTCTTTAGTATTTCAAGATATTTTTGTGTAATTTTAGTAAATATATTTGTTAAAATGAGATGGCAATGCAATTTTCATTTTTGTGTAATTTAGACTACAATTTATATATTGCACTCTATGTGTGTGTGTGTGTGTGTGTGTGTACATGAAGTTGATATTGAATTCAACACTTATATTGACAGTCTGTTTCATCTTCCGTTAGAACACTTCCCAAGTACTTAAATTTTTGTACTTGCTTGATTTTAGTATCCCCAACCTGTACTTGGCATTTTGGGCTCCTCCGTTTGCTGACGACCATATATTTGGTTTTCTTGAAATTTATTTGTCGTTCTTTCTTTTGACTTTCTACATCTACCTTTATTTTGGAGGTCTTGTAGTTTTCTTTCTATCAGCTATTAGCATCATATAATCTGTATATCTTATGTTGTTCAGATTGTGACCACCAATGACAAATCCTGGCATAACTTATGGGGTCCACAGAACTTATGGGGTCCACAGAATAGTCTCACTGTACAAGTTGAATAGATCTGGTGGAAAGACACATCCTTGTCTTACAACCCTTTCTATTTTTGTATATCTGCTGAGTTCATTTCCTGTCTGTATGCAGACGGTTTGCTGCCACTAGAGATTCTTGATTATTCTAATGTCTTTCCCAAATATGTCAAGGTTGTTGAGCATTTCTATCAATTTCTTGTGGCGTACTTTGTCGAAAGCCTTGGCAGAGTCTACAAAACGCAAGTAAACTTCCTTTTTCATTCGTATCACCCTTTCTGATAGCATCCTAAATATAAATATCACATTACTTGTTCCAGTGTCCTTGACAAAAACCACACTGTTCTTGTTCTATTTCAGGTCTGATTCTGCTTCTCACTCTATTCATCAGAATTTGGACAATGAGTTTTGTTACGTGGCTCATCAAATTAATTGTTCAGTGGAGTTCGCATTTGATTGCACTTGGCTTCTTAGGCAGACCTATGAAAATTGATTTGCTTAGGTCATCTGGTATTACACCACTGCTGTAGATTTCATTTATTATTTCTGTAATTTTCTCTATGCCAAAATCTTTTAAGACTGTCAACATCTCTATTACAATGCCATTAATATTTTTGGTCTGTCAGCATCATTTTTTTATTATCAATTGCTCTCTCTTGTCATGGAAGAGATCTTTTATATATTCTTTTCCTCTTGACATAATGCAAAAAAGACAGAAAAATTGCCCAATTCGAGTCGATCGGGTGAGTGAAATCAATTTCACTCACCCGATCGACTCAGTTAATTAAAAACTTAATTGGGCAATTAAAATTTGTTGCTTTACTTGCCTGCGGTTAATTAAAAATCTCACAATGAAACATGTCCCTTCAAATATTGAAAAAGGAAATCTCATTCCTTTTACAACCCAAAAATATGCCATTGTAGATTCACAAATTATTTAGAATGATCTACAATGACATTATTGAACTCTTTGTTCTTATGTGTAGCACCTGATTTGTGTCAAAATGTGTGTGGTTAATCAAAAGACAGTGACATCCCGCAATCATCAAAGCAAGATCTGACAAATGGACTTTAAATTGACAAGCTCCTGTCTCACGTTTATCGTCCCTGTCAGTGTAAACATTTGTTTAATTAACGTTGCCAGAGTGGAGCCAAAATGTCTTTGTCACCCAGATTAAAGATGCTCACAGATTTTTAGAAACTCATTTGGAAAAATATCCTTGAATCAACATCTATATTTCCTCCCCGCTTATGAAAAGTAAAAACGAATAGTTGAAAGGAAGAAAAAAAATACGCATACTTCTTTCAACCACGCACAAAGAAAAAGAAACTTTTACAAATAAGTAATTGTCAGATTTGTTATTTTTTATCATTTATGAGATGGAGGTTGTAGATAAACAGAAGAAAGAAAGTACAAATTTAGCTACCTCCATTCAATTGTCAAAAAAAAACCAAAAAAAAAAACAGTATATCTTGATGTTAAAAGAGCTCAAACTTAATAAAAACAAAGTTTTATTATCAAAATGTTTATGCTGTTATTAAGCAGAAAGATCAAATTTTGTTGTTATTATTTTAAAAAATTTTTTTATGTTCTTTCTAACACATTCAAAATTTTAATTAAAATTTCATTTTTTGTTTACCGTCAGTGATTCAAGCTATGTTTATGTAAGACAACTATTAAGAAAATGGAGTCAGTCGAGAAAAATGATTTTGGGGCAAATAAATTTTCCCTTGTACTCGACCGCTTGTTGAGTGATTTATTTTTCAAATCTCAAAGGCTGCTTCAATATGATTGTCTCATCCTTGGATTTTATACATCCTGTTGATGAGCATGTTCTTTACCCCATCAGTTCTCTTATTTCTTTATGCATTTCTCCTTTATTAGTCTTGCTCACTCTCTCTACTTTGGTACATTTATTGTTGAGTCATTCTTCTTTAGCCTGTCTGCATTTGCTCCTTATTTCCTTGTGTAGTTTCCTGTATTCCATTCCATGTCTTGGCATAGTTTTCTCTCTCCTTTGCATCATATCAAGAATCTCTACAGTCACCCACTTGTTTTTTCTTCTGTGCTTGATTATCTCTGGAACCATGTTATTTGCTGATGTCACTAGCATTTCTTTAAGTGCATCCCATTTTGAATTTTCATTTCTAATTTGTTCTTCATATTTGTTCCTCACAGTGTCAGTGTTTTTTTTTCTGCAGGTTGTGTTCATTCAGGAGTGTGTTGTATTAGAGTTTGGGTCCTGCCCTGAGCTTCTTTAGCTTCCAAAGTTTCACCCTTATTTTGCAGATAACTGGAAGGTGGTTGCTTCCACAGTCAATAGGTTTTGCATTGAACCACTGCATTTCTGAATCTTTTGTTGATGGTTGCATAATCGATTTGGTTTTTTGTGTTGCCTCCTGAGCTTCTCCATGTCCATAAAGTCTCGGGCGTTTTTGAAACCAGGTATTGGTTATCACCTGGCCATTCACCTTACACCACTGAATACATCTTTCACCCCGCTAGTTGCAGATTCCTAATCTAAAGTTGCCAGATGTTTTCCCTTCTCTCTCCTTGCCTACTTCAAATCTCCCATGATGATTCTAATTTCTTGGCTTTTACATTGAGCCTTGGCATTTTCAAGAGTGGAGTAAAAAGATTCTATTTCTTCTTCAATGCCTTGTGTTGTTGGTGTATAGACAACTATAATTGCTATGTTAAATGGTCTCCCTTTTCAGTTTGACCAGGAGAACTCTCCCAGAGAACTGGCAATATCCCAGAATGCATTTCTTCATTTCTTTGTCTAGTATTAAACTGACACCTTTTACATTTTTTTTACTTCCAGCATATATGATCCTGTGTTTGTCACTGCTTAAGTCTCTATTGTTTGGCCATCTAGTTTCACATATGTCCAGAATGTTGAAGTTCAATCTGCTCATTTCCTGCTTGACATTCTCTAGTTGACCACAGTTATTGAGCGTCCTGACATTCCATGTTTCTAGGGTCATTTTTTCTTTGTTGTGCAGTTGCCGGGTGACAGTCCAGAGACACCTGTTGCTCATGTTGTTCCTTCATGGGCAAGGCACAAATTTTGGAAAAAAGTGTCCCTTTTATGCCGTTGGTGTTAACAGTTGCTGGATGATGGTCAGGTGACACCTGTTGCCCATGTCGATTCTTCGAGACATCACCTCTAGTTAGTTGGACATTGACTCCTTAAGAGTTCCTCCGCCCTTTGTAGGCTTAATTTTTGTCCTACCAGATTGCTAACAACCCATGCAAAAAAAATAAATGAATAAATAAAAACAGAGTGTAGAATGGAAGAATATAAATATTAAGTACATACTTATTTAAGTTCAAATGGCTAGTCATGTAAAGGAAGATAATGAGATTTCTCAGATTAGCCTTTCATTACCAGAAGACAGAAAAAAAGCTTGAAATTTTCTTTGAATTTTTGTTAATATTTCAAAACAATAAATTTTTGCCATTTTTTGGTAACTTCAGCAACCAATCTTCAGTTTAAAAGAAATATGTAAGTACCCAGTGAAAGAGAGAAACAGTCAGCAACAGGGAGTAGGGTGGGAATAAAATACTATGCAATATTTGACATAAAAAATTCAATATTACATTTTAAATTAAACATTAATCTATTTCTTTTAGAAACTATAAAAAAAAATCTGAAAGGGAAATATTAAACAAGACAAAACATTGAACATGGGGGAAATGCAATTTTTTTTAAACTAGTCTAAACTAACAAAAGATAACAACATCTGCAAAACTAAATATTAGCATTTGTGTTACCAGTAGACAGAAAAAGCTTGAAATTTTCTCTCAGTTTTCATGAATATTTCAAAGTCAATACCTTTTTTGCCATCTTTTGATAACTTTGGCAACCAATCTTCAGTTTAAAAGAAATATGTAAAGAACTAGAGAAAGAGAGAAACAGACAGCAACAGAGAGAAAGGTGGAAATGTGCTCTATTTATTAATCCAGCTGTTTAATAAATAAATAGAATGTCGATTAAAATACGAGTACCCACTAAAAATAATGTTTAAGTAATATATATACATGTATATAAAGAGAGAAAAAGTAAGAGTGAGATTGGGGAGAGAGAAAGAAACAGAGATAGTGTAGATATAAGAATAAACTGTCAGTCAGCATCAATGAAATTATTAGATGTCTGAAAAGCACATAGTTATGAAATTGACAGTAACCTTGCAGTGTTGATTCCTTTGTCTACCCTGCTTATATCTATATCTCCCCAACTTCTCTCTCTCTCTCTCTCCATATATATATATACTGATTTACTCCTGTGTCTATATCTATGTTTCTCTCTCTCTCTCTCTTTTAATGTGTATGTATGTGTGTAAGATTAATACAAATAAAATTTTTCCTTAGCTGACTTCAACAAGTTGACTCTAGAGTTTTGTAGATGGACATTTTTGTACACTCATCAGGGGGCTTCAGCAATTGACTGCCATTTTTCTCATTTTTCGTTATTTTCATATCAAGCTCGATTTTATTTATTTTTGCTTTTACAATGATGTTCATCCTGAACAAGTTCTGGGAGCCACTCAAGGTAGTTGATATAGTGCTACAGAGTATTGGGCATAATTCAGGTTAAGATTGTAGTGATCAGGGAAGCATCTTTTTGGGAATCAGTTTCACAGTGCATAGGAAGAAGCTGCTCAAGACATCAGACCAGTGGAATACGAAGTAAATGAGGGCATAAAATGTTTAAAATTTGCTGTATATAGTGCTCATTATTAATGATATAATGTTTGGAGATATAAATAGCGTGAACAGAAATCAGCACTGCATGAATACTGGCCATTACATATCATACATCTATATATATATATATATATATATATATATAAAAGGCAAGATGTTTGTGTGTGTATGTGTGTATGTGCCTGCCTGTATGTCCTTTATACAAATCCACAATTTTTATCCGATTCTCATCAAACTTCACACGCATATGCTTTAGACTTCTGGTCAGGTCATGGCCTACTTATTTTTTTTCAACTTTCCCACGATATCGGAATTCGATACCCCGATATCCAATCAGGTCTGATCAAGATCAGGATTTCAGTCCTTTTATCATGGTTCTTGCTGCAGAATTTGCTCTAACATGGTAAAATTATAGTTTTTAGTCTAAAAAATTAGTAGATCTTCTCAGATGACTCATTTTCCCCAATATCGGAAATATATACCTCTGATATTCTATCTAATCTGATCAAAAACCCAGATTCAGCCATCAATATGCCTCATTTTTGTCAATTTTACTTCCAATGGGTATGATAAGTTTTCATGGACTTACTTTAGTTTATCCTTGGAGGACTTATTTGACTCTGATATTAGAAATCGATACCCCGATAACTTATTAGGGCTGATCAAAATCAGGTTTTCAGCTCTTTTATTTTGGTTTCTGCTTGGGGTTTTGCTCTAAGTAGATATAATTGTAGTTCTTAGTCTTAACAACCTAAGTTTTTCATGCCAACATCCAAAGAGTCCATGGATTAGTTTTAAAGTTTTCATTACACCCAAGCAACGCTGAGCTATACTGCTAGTAACTATATAATCTGGTGATTACTGAAGCCATGAAATTGGCAATCACTATGCAATATAGATTTCTATGTCCATACACCATGTGTGTGTGAGTGTGTGTGGGTCAGTGCATGTGTGGTTTGAGTATATAACACTTTTCAATTTATAGGTTAGATTTAGTTCTAATAGCTTCAAGGATTAAACCAAGCTCCCTTGAAGACAAAAGGTCATGAGTTCAAATCTCACTGAGAACTTATCCTTTATATATGTAACTAAAAAAATAAAATAAATGTCAATATTAATAAAAATTATTAATAGTAATAATAATTGAAATGTTTCATCTCAGAAAAGAATTTAATAAAAATATAACTACTCCAGTCAAAGTCTAAAATAATTATCATTTTTATCTATTGTTTACCTAATACAAGGCCTAAGAGTCATTCAAAGTAGAAGTTTACTAAATAACGTTGAAAGGACATAAAAGGAAGAAATCAATCACAAATTCCAGATCCACTTAGGGTCATGGGGCACCACATGTAATGTAGTTGTTGTAGGAGTCGTGTTTCCAGGGCAAGACAGCTTGATAGAGACCAACTCTCTCCAGGCTGTTTTGAATTCAGAGTTTTTTTTTTAGACTAGTTGCCAACCAAGGCTATAGAGTTCAATCTGTTGTTTTATTTACCTATAACTGGGAGAAGGGTTAGAGATGTATTTATACCTTTTCCATGGGTATCAGCATGCGAATAGTATGAATCCAGAAAAGAGGAAGAAAGAAGTGAATTATATAAGAATTTGTTGGATAAATAACAACCATAAAACTGAATATGTTAAGATTATAGTGATTGGAGTTCAGGTAAGAAGCTGTCTAAATAGAACTTTCTCCTTACAAATGAAATATAAAGTGAATGCGAATGACTTGACTAAGTGTACGTAGCATAGTGGGTCCAACCTGTGAAGGTCTTGACTTCTGGAACACAGAAATGAAGCTTTGCATTTTTTTTATACTTTAATGAATTTCAATAAAAAGAACAGGATATGACATATGGACATATTAATTAATAGGGTTCACATGTATACACATAAGCAAGCATAAAAATTGTCTTCAATCCTTTGACCAGTACTCTTTATTTTGTGTAACTGGGAGATGCTGCTCTAGGATAGGATGTGCGTTGTGATGCAGTGGATATCGGCTCGGAATGAGAAATTGGGGAGCTGAGTTCGAATTCCTGTTGAATACATTGCATTTACTTATGCACAAATACCCTTGGGAAAAGTATTAATCCATCTCTTCCTTCCATTTATGGGTTAAAGAACAAGACAGATTGGGTTCTATAGCCTTGACTAGCAACCAGTCTACCACAGAAAGCAATGGCAACCTACTGCGGGATAATCTTCTGCCTCGTCAGTCATGTCTCTTTTGAGACATGCTCGCCTAAGTGTGTTTCACGTATGGCACTTAACTAACTTACTGACTCTAGGATAAGAATCCTCAAGGCTAGCTTTTCTTTTTTTTTTTTACCTGTCCTGTCTGAAGACAAGAACACGAAGTCAACTCCTACTTAAAGAAGAAGATGGGCAAGCAAGAGAAACAGATACTAAACTATAGCATCAACCCAATAGATAGAAGACTGTACTTTCTCAGACTGGATGTGCACCAAGTTTTTTTAATAAAGTGTTGGCATAGGTCTGCCATATTTATGAAGGCTCACAAATTCAAGCAACATGTCTGCATCAGATTTGCTGAAAAAAAATCAGCAAATCTGCTACTTAGATCTGTGACATACTTCATAAAGCTTTTGGGTAAACAATTATTAAATCAAACACAAGTTTTTGAATGGCATACACATTTCAAGGCTGGTTAAGTGTCAGTTAAATATGATGAGTGTTCAGGGTGACTAATTACAAACAAAATTCCAAGAAATTTTGGAAAAAAGTAACAAAGTCGTTTCAGAGTACTCTCACCAAACAATTCATCAATAATCTCACATAGCTACATGTTCAGGTGATTCTCATCTTGAAATTTTTCAAACGAAATTTACATATGATAGACTAAAAACAAAAATAAAATAAGAAATGTATCTCAATCTAACATGTTTTACTTATCATTAAGGCTTCTTCAGAGACTGAGCTGATCTATATATTCAACTCAAACTTATATATATTTTTAGTTAGTTTAGTATAGTTATAACAAAATAACAATCACAGCACTCAGACATTTTTTTTCACAATGATGTTCACTCCATACAAGGCCTGGAAGCCACTTGAGGTCGTGGGTCACAGAGTAAGTAGAACAATTTATGAGGATATGTGAGGAAGAGAATGTTTAACCCTAGTTCATTTCTTTTGGATTTGCACTTTTGTCCTTCTTGTATGATACTCTCTTCCTTGTAGCAAAAGACATGGTAAATTTTGGCTCTGATCTGTCTACCCATGATGGACAATGGGCTCAACTTCCTATCCATGTTGGGTATTAACCTATAACTGAGAAGCATTTTCACTAGAAATGCTTCAATGTTTTTTGTGCAAGAATGCCTTTAATGTCATTTTAACTGTTTGTAGCATCTTTTCTGTGATTCTGTTGGATTGAGAATGGTATGGAGGTGTTTTATATGGCACGCTGCCTATCCACTTCAGTAAATTTTTGTCCCAAAATTTAGGAGCATTATTTGACAGTAATATTTGCGGTACTCCATTCCTTGCAAATACCTATCTCAAAACTTGTTTGACTGTGGATACTCTCCAGTCTTTAACCTTGATTACTTCTGGCCAACCAGAGTATGCATCCACCATTATGAGAAATGATCCTATGCTACTGACATGTGTGTGCTCCATATTTATTCTAAACCACAGTTGTGCCTCTTTAGGCCATGAATGAAGCTCTTTTTGCCTGAATCTTCTAATTTCATTTCACTTTGGACATTTATTAATAATTTTTCAACATCCTTTGCATAACCTGGCCACCATGCTTGTAATTTAAATCTTCTATATGTTGCCATGATGCTGTAATGTCTGCCATTGTGTACCCCTTTCGATATGTTTGTTTTTAATGTCTTTAACATCTCCATTGCAAATAATTCCATTTTCAATTGTAAACTTATGTCATATCTCCTAAAATGGTTGCCCTGCAACTGAACAACTGTTCCATTTATTATTCATTATCCTTTCACTTATTTTGCTCAATACTGGGTCTTGCTTGGTTTCATTTTTTTATCTTGTTGACCAGAAGTACATCCGTCTCTACCCATTGAATTATTTCGTCTTCCTCATTTCTGTAGAAGTCAAATAACGTACCTTTCAACATGGCTGTCTCCTTTTGTTTCCCTGTAGGAAGGTGAATATTCAAGAGTGTGAGACTCACCTTCCTGATGTTTCCAACTAGCGTCCAGTTGGCAGATTAAAACAGGGTTGTAACTGAATACATGTCCCTATGTGGCCCAAAGACAAATGGTGGATATTGTGCTGAATATTTATGGAGCTCAATGTACACACTGACATTATCAGCCAATCACTGCTTACAAAATAGACTTGCCTGTAACAGAATAGAATCTCCCCAGGTTATTATTTAAACCACCTACCAATTTACCCCTGGGTTTTTTGGTCAGTCACACCCAACTTCTATTCTAGTTGAGTACAAGATTTTTACAATTTCTATGTTTTTTGCATGTTTTTTTTTTAAATAGTAGTCTGGACAAAACATCTACATGAGTCATAATATTTCCCTTAATATATACAAGTTCAAAATCAAATATCATTATTTTAATGGCTCAGTGTAACATTTTTGACAACGTAACCTTCGGCATCTCCTTTGGATTAAAAATAAACTCCAGTGGCTTGTGGTCCAAATTTAGTAGAAATTTCTTACCTGGTAAAAAATTTTGTACCCTCTCCGTACTCTAAACAATTGCTAGAGCCTCTTTTTCAATGTTTGAGTAATTTATCTCTGCCATTGTCAATCTCCTAGATAAGTACATCATTGAAAAATCTTTCTGCGATACGATGACAGCAATCACTTTCTCATTCGCATCCGTGGTTAACATTATCTCTTTCTTAGGATCAAACACCCTTCCTATAGGTTTCTTTTTCATAATTGCTTTCTGTATCTTAAAAGCATTCTTTTGTCTTTGTGTTCATTCAAACTCTGTGTTCTTTTTATGCAACTCTGATAATGGTTCAGTTAGTTCGCTATAGTTTTGGATCTGTCTCTTGTAAAAATTTATCAATCCTAAAAAGGATTTCAACATCTTTTCATTTTTTAGAGTTGCTACCTCTGTGATCTTTTTTGTTAGCCTTTCATCTGGTGCTATACCAGTCTTAGATATTTGGTAGCCCAAATATGTGAGATTCTTGCAATCAAAGTTCTATTTGTCTCTATTAATGGTTAATCAAGCCATTTCAATTGCCATAATATTTGATCCATTTTTTGTTTGGTCTTTTGCTCCTACCCCTATATCATTTTTAATAAATAATCATGTTAGTTACCTTGCCTAACAATATTCCTTCAATTGCCTTTTGGGCGGAACTGAAGCAGACTACCACCACGTTTAATTTCGTTGTTTTTTATTTTTTAAAAACTTTTTTCAGCACAGTCCTATCGATTACCCCCTTAGCTTTATGACTGACAAAAAAAGTTTGAAAAATTTCAATATTTAAACATTTTCTGGGGATCAGTTTCTCATACAATGTTATAGTAAATCAAGCCTCCATTTTTAAACCAGTCGCCGGTACGACATTACCGCCACCTGCAAATTTGTTCATTATCAAATTTTTTGAACTTTTTTCAGTGCAATATTATCTTTTACACCTTAAACTTTATGTATGACAAAAATAATTTGCAAAAATTTCAATATTTAAACAATTTTAATGGCAGGGACCAGTTTCTCATACAACCTTATAATGAATTGAAAATGGAGGATTGATTAGCTTTAACGTTGTATGAGAAACTGACCCCACCCACAAATTTGTTGAAATAATGTAATTTTTCAAAGACTTTTTTGAAAATCAAAAACTTTAAGTAACAATCAATAGAGCTGCGCTGAAAAAGTTAAAGAAAAATGAAAAACAACAAATTTACATAAACAAATCAACCCCAATGCGAGTGGTTTGAAAATGGAGGATCGATTTACTATAACGTTGTACAAGAAACTGCCCCCCCCCACCAAAAAAAAGTGGTTTAAATATTGTAATTTTTCAATATCTTTTTTGTTAATTGGAAAGTTAAAATAACAATTCATAGGACTGCACTGAAAAAAAAAAAAAAAATTGAAAAACAATGAAATTAAACGTGGTGGTAGTCTGCTTCAGGTCCACCACCTTTTGAAATATATGACTAGCAGTTTTAATTTCAAATACTAAGTGAGTCCACCTTAACAAGCTTATATAGGTGTTGACTATGGTGACTTCTTTAATTTTTTTTGTCTAATCTGAATTTATGTGCGTTGTGGTCCAGTGGGTATCGACTCAGAACAAGAAATCTGAGAGCAGAGTTCGAATTCCAGTTGAATTTGTTGCAATCATATACGTGCAAATACTCTTGGGAAAGGTATTAATCTGTCTCTTCCCTCCAGCTATGGGTTAAATAACAGCACAGATTGGGTTCTATAGTCTTGGTTGGCAACCAGTCTACCGCAGAAAGCAATAGCAACCTACTGCAGGATAATCTTCTTTCGAGACATGATCGCCCAAGTGTGTATCACAGATGGCATTTAACTGACTGACTGACTGAATCTGAATTTGGTTGCAGGCAGATCTCAAGTCAATTTTTTGCAAGATATTCCATGCTTGCCTGTGGAAACGACCCTGAGCTTATCAGGTGATTTACTCCACATACAAATTTCCATTGGCCTTTTTTATTACTATGATAGGTGAGGTCTAGTTATTTTTACCATGTATAACTTTTCTTGCTTGATCATGCATACTTTTCTGGCTTGAATGTATTTGAAGTGGTAATTTTCTTAGAATTAAATACTTGCTTTGTAACCTTTTAGAAGTCCTTGCTCACTCTCTTGTGCTTTCATGGAGTTTATTAGTTTGGCTGTATTTACTTTTACTATGTCAATGGTTTTTCTCACATGCTACTGCCACAATTTGAACAACCTCAAACTGAGTGCCTGTTTCAAGTGTGCCATGAAAGGTACCTAATGCCTTTATTGTTGTTCAGTCAAATTGTTTTAACTTTAAACCATTTTCTTTTAACTTGGGTTGGCCTAACTTGGTCCAAAAAATTTCTTGGAATTAGGTTATCTCACGACCCATGTCAGCTTGCATGCTAAGCATACAGCCATTTATTTTCACATTCTCTCTGTCATTCTTTTGCATATTTACCAGAAAATAAACTAACTTCCTGCTGTTCTTCAGAAACAGGATTATTGCTCTCATATTTTCTACACGTTTTTCACTTCTGCATATGGTCTTAAAATGATTAATTTTTCTGCATTTAAGATACTGTTTACTCAGCACAGACACTTGAATTTATTCTTTTCATGCGTTGTTCTGCAATAATCTGCCAATGTGGAGATTTTCTTTAACACATCGTACCCTACAGAAGCCATAAACAAGATAATTATTTGGTTCTGTCTGCCTTCCATTCTTGGGTTGTTGAGATTACACACTCTTGCTGTAGCTGCAAAGGCGTTTATCCCCGGTTCACACTCCACCCACGTCTATTGAACAGGTGTAGAGGCTCATCCCTTGTTCCCTGTTTAGGGCATGGTTTCTGGCTTTCTCTTTTCCAATCTATCCACTCTTACATAGCCCCCTGCACACCAGTGGCCTTACCGCTTGCTCGGGGTGATATGATTAAAAAAAAAATCTTGACATATTTGTTGTCTCGCTGAGGTGGCAGCATGATGCCAAGAAGATGTGTGCTGATTATCTACAGCACAATTTTCATGCTAAGGGATATTAATACAAAAAAGACAAACACTAGAAGACAGAACAATGAATAGTAGAAGAGAGGTTAATTTGTTAGGGCCGTAGAAAGCACAAATGGATAAGAATTGTCAATAACACTCCAGATTCCCACACTTTATTTTTATAGAAATATCCGTCCACAAAACATTCCATTCTTGAGTGCTAGAGAAGTGACAGCTGCTCTACAATACCTCACCCCTGAAATGTTTTGTCCCCTGGATGAGATATTTTCTTCTTTTTGATTGATGTTCATTGTTCCTGTAGCTCTCCTTTTTTGCTTTCCTAAGTGTCTTGTTGTACCTCTGGATGCATTGACACACCAACATGCTATATATAACTCCAATGGGTTCTTCCCTATGTTGTTCAGTAGTGTACTTTCTTTTTATTTAATTTATATGTCTTCTTATAATCTATCTTGGATGTTTTATAAGGTACATCATGTGGCCAATTTGCTTGTCTATAATACCTTCCTTTCATGACTCTTTACCAAGTTTGTAATTTTTAAAATAACCTCTGTCAACAGGGTAGAAGCATTGGCTATTGCACTTAGTTTTATCACTCATAACGTTTTTTTTTTCTTTATTTGGTTTCAGTTTATCAAAAACTGGTTTGATCTTCCTTGCAAACATTGACTCTGCAAGAGACAAAAATTTGCAAATTTTCTTGAGAGAATTGCATCTTGTTGTCTAATACAATTGTATCCGGTACAACTAAACTTGCAAAGAATTCATTTAGAAATTTTATTGTGATTTTTGTTGTCAGCGATTTGCATCTGAATACTTCTGACCATTTTGAAAAGCTATCTACCACAACAAAGTAGTATATACCCCTTATTGGGCCTGCATAATCTATGTGTTGCTTAGACCAAGGCTGTTGGTTTTTGGCCATGGGTTAAAGTTTATGGCTGGTGATTTTGCCACTAACTGGCAATTCTTGGAATTTTTGACCATATTTTCAATGTATTTATCCATTTTGTTCCTATACACAAAAATTTGCATAAACACTTTCAAACGTGAAATGCCCGAGTGTCCCATATTGAAACTTTGTAATATTCTCTTTGTTAATACTGCCAGAATGACTACCTATTCACCATACAATAATATGTCTTGACAATTGAAAAAATACTTTCTTTATTTTCCTTTTTTTTTGTGAGTTATGAACTTGTCAAACTTAGCTTTAGTTCTAATCTCGTCAATTGTGACAGGTAATTCCCTCATAGTGTTATACATTTTTTGTTTCTGACTCACAAACCAATGAAGCTATTACTGTTTCTTCCAGTGATTTGGACATTCTTGTAATCAATCTTGATAATCTGTCTGCATGTGCTATCTTTTTGAAGGTAAATATTCCATTTTAAAGGAATAATTAAGTAAGATAGTCACCCAGTCTGTTTGCAGTGTGTGTTGGAATACCTTTCTTTGAACCAAATATTGTCCCCAATGGACAGTGATCAATTTGAAAAATAATCTCTCTGCCTTGAATGTATTTGTGAAACTTTTTTACAGCAAAAATCATTGCTAAATCTTCTTTATTAATTTGGAAGTATTTTTGTTCTGTTAGCAACAGTGTCCTTGAGACATGATAAACAGCTTTTAGTTTTTCATCATTTTGTTTATAAAGCATTACGGCTCTTAAGCCAAAGTTACAAGCATTCCCTTGCTACATAGATTTCCTTGCTTGGGTCAGAATGAGTTAATGATAGATCAGAAATTAGAGCCGCTTTCAATTTCTGAAATGATTTCTCACATTCTTCAGACCATACCCATTTTTCATCTTTTTGCAACAATTTATTTAAAGGTGTGCTGAACTCATTCATGTTAGGAATGTAGTTACTATCAGTTCAGTTAAGTGCCATATGTGATACACGCTTGGGCGATCATGTCTTGAAAGAGACATGACTGACTGGGCAGAACATTATCCCGCAGTAGGTTGCCATTGCTTTCTGCGGTAGATTGGTTGCCGACCAAAGCTATAGAACCCAATAGGTCCTGTTATTTAACCCATAACTGGAGGGAAGATATGGATTAATACCTTTTCCAAGAGTATTTGCGCATAAGTGAATGCAATGAATTCAGCTGGAATTTGAACTCGGTTCCCCGATTTCTCATTCCGAGCCAATAGTTTGTTAATCCTAAGAATGCTTGTAAGGATGCAATATTTGTAGGTGCTGGTATGTTTTTATAACACTTGTTCTACAAGCATTCAACCTTCTACCTTTGTCATCAAAGATTTGACTTAGATATTCATTTTTGCTGGAAAGAACTGACACTTGTCTATATTAAGCTTAAAATCCTAATCCTTTATCATTTTAAACACCTTGTTTACGTGCTCTACATGTTCATTACAATCTATGCTTTTAAATAACACATCATAAAGATATGCCATTGTATAATTCAAACCACTTAGCATTGTTTCTATTGCTTGTTAAAAAATTGTGGGTGCTACTTTTACTCTGAACAGTAATCTGTTAAACTTAAACAGATCCTTGTGTGCACGCATAGTTAATATTTTTGCACACTCCGGAATTTGTAAATATGCTTCTGACAAGTCTAATCTATAAAATATTTTTCCTCCGTTCAACTTTGCAAATATATCTTCTGCTGAAAATAAAGGGTAATTATGCAGTTTCAGGTATTCATTCTATCCTGTGGAGAAGTCAGTGCAGACTAATTTTTTCTTTACATATACTGCTAGACTTGCCCATTGACTGCAGTTTGTTTTTCTATAATGCCTAATCTTTCTAGACATTCCAACTCTTTGTCTTTGACTTTTAGTATGGCAAATTGTACCGGTTGCTTATGTTGAAACAGTGGAGTTATCTTTTCTTTTAACTCAAGCTTTGCTTTAACCTTATAACAAAATTCTATAGTTTCTGTATTTTTCTGTTCCGAATGACTAAACTTGCTTAATTGTAAATACATTTTCTTATCATCATTCTCGGTCAAGCAGTCTTTAACAAATATCTTCTCCAACCTGTGATATTAAGCATCAGATGTAACCTCCTCTTCAGGTTTATATGTGAAATTTCCAATTGATTTAAGAACAGCATCCTGAGAAAATGTATCTGGTTTATCTGTGCTCGTTTCTCTTTTTGAGAAAATTTCCAACAGTATAGAAAGTTGCTTTTCTTGCTACTTTTAAGCTAATTAGTGGATATCGGCTTGGAACAAGAAGCCGGGGAGCCGAGTTCGAATTTCAGTTGAATCCATCGTATTCACTTATGCACAAATACCCTTGGGAAAGGTATTAATCTGTCTATTCCTTCCAGTTATGGGTTAAATAGCAGGACAGATTGGGTTCTATAGCCTTGGTCGGCAACCAGTCTACCGCAGTCTACCTACTGCGGGATAATCTTCTGCCCAGTCAGTCATGTCTCTTTCGAGACATGATCGCCCAAGCATGTATCACGTATGGCACTTAACTGACTTGTTGTTTAAAAAATTCAAGGAAGCATTTCTGGAAGTCCTCTATTTTTAAATTTACTGTTGTTTCTGATTATTTTGAAATTGTTGGCAAACTGTTTTTGTCCGTAAATCTGTACACTTGTTTTGGGGCAAAACTGCTGTTGGAGATTTTGATGCCACATCTGTTATTATAGATTCGCTTGTTTAAAATCTTTGAAGCCAAATATGTTGTATAGAGATTTTGTTTGTTGATATTTTTGTCAGTCTATTGTTTCCGGAATAATTTTTATTTTCAATGTACTGGTTTTGTCAGTTGAAAAAACACATCTTTGTTCACCACTATTATAATAAATAGTGAATTATCTTCATCGCCAATCTATTGCATGGCTGAGGTGGCAGGATGATGCCCAGAAGTTATGTGCTGTGTATTTACAGCACAATACCTGTGCTAAGGGATATTAATACAAATAAGACAAACACCATAAGACAGAAAAACAAACAATAGAAGAGAGGAGGGGTTAAGTCATTAGAGTTGCAGAAAGCAGAGTCCAATTATAATCGTCAATGACACTCCAGATTCCCAGACTGCTATTAGACTTTATTTTTATAGCTACCTTGCTCCACAGACCATTCTATTCTTGAGAGTGCTAGTGAGGGGACAGATGTTCAACAACAGTATTCAGGACCGTCCATGGGACCCAAGCATTCTATTGGTGATGCCATTTGTTATATCTGATATGTCTTGCAATTTCAGTACTTGCTATGTGGTACACTGTTATGTTTGATGTAATCAAGTGCTGACAGTTAGTGGCTTATTTGCTTAAAATTTCACAATCATAAAAAAAAATGATAAAAAGGTAAGTATTTAACCTAATCTGAAATAAGGCATAAATAAAATAATAATAAATTAAGTAAAAACAAAATAAGACAGTGAAATAAAACATAGAGCCAACCATTCAAGCATATTTTTTAACAAGTCATTAAAATACAAACTAAAAGATGGAGAACCATCTTTTTTTAATCTTTATGTGCCTTGTCCTTTCAGGATTGATATGTCTCAGAATTTATATATAGAAAAAATCTTACAGGTCCAACAAGAGCGGGGGCACTTACTTACTTCTTGTAAGTGTTTGCCAAATTTTTTCCGCTTCTAACTTCTAATTAGAAGTGTTCAACAAATTAAGGAAAAACTTACATTTTTGTAAGTGTTTATGAGTATTACTAATGTTCTTCATTAGTATTTGTTTTCTTGTGAAATCGTTTTGATTCTTCGTCGCCAACTGATATGTCCTGGAATGGGATATATATCAATACGAGGTTGTTAAGTGGTTAAGGCAAATGTAATCTGGTAGAACAATCTCGTCTGTAGTTGGAATTATTGTATGCAGTGACCCAAGACATAGGCGCAGTCAGTAGATCTCTGGTGATAGATCTCTAGATCTCACTCACTCACTTTATTGACGTCCTTACCTTCATCTGTATAAATGCCTGATACCAGCCAATCACATTTCAGTGAGAGGGAAACAAGGTGTGTCTATATTCATTAAATCAAGGACATAGGTGATCATGAACCTCTACTTGCTCCTGTCCCTTGTCACTCTTAATATTTTACACTTGATATCTCTCCCAAACCCCACTCTACCATTCATTTTCTCCAGCCCATCAAATATGTCTCATGCTGATTTCCCGTCTTTCTTTCCCCCTATCTGTCCTGTGAGTATTAAATTCTCCAAACCCTTCTTTTTCATTTTGTGTCCCAGAAACTTCAGCTGTCTCTTTTTAATGATAAGTATGAGCTTTTTTTATGTTTGCATCCTCTCCAACACCTTGTAGTTGTTCACATGCTCAGTCTAGAGTATCCTCAGCATCCTTCTGTGCAACCACATTTCTGTTGCTTCAAGCCTCTTTCATCTTTGAAGAGATCACCTAACATTTGCTGCCATATAGGAGGACAGATACCACATAGCAGTCTAGCACTCTTTCTGTTGTCTCTAAAGACATCTTCCTGTCTCTAAGTACTCTGGTTAGCTTTTGAAGTACATCCTTGGAGGATCATACAAAATTAAGAAACAAAAAAGAATAAAACAAAATAGTGAAACTAAAGAGATTAACAAAAATTGTTGGCTGATATTTTTAACAGGCCATTTATAGAAGTTTAATCAATCTAATGGGAATAATGACAATTTGAGATAAAAACATAATTTTAAAAACAGCCATAAATAGATAAAAACAAAGTAATTTATGATTTCTTCAATATATATATTTTAATCATATTTTAGCTATTTAAATTTTTTTAAAAATTAATCAATTTTACTACTTATTATTTTCTTCCTTCTTTAAAAAGTTTCATTTCCAGCTTGAAAATAACTGTGCTTCCAATTTTGGTCTTTCTGTAACATTGCTTAAGCACTGCTTTTTATTTCCACAAACACACTCAGAGAGAGAAAGAGAGAGGTGGGGGATAACCATGACAACAGTGATGCTGTTAAATCTTCCTAAATTGGACAAGAGTCTGTGGTTTTGTACTAGGAGGAACCTCCAGATTTGGAAAATTTTCAATATTATAATGGCAAAAATTGTTTGTTCTCACTCTTAAAAATATTTTGCATTGATGGCAAAAAAAATTTTTTTTGATAGAGTTCGTGTGAAAATCTTCTCCTCTGATATCTAATACTATCCATCGATGATATCATGGGTAGAATTGATTAAAGAAATGTATCAAAACTTTCTTTTTCTCTCATGATTTCATATGTAGAGAAAATAGGGAAGAAATTGATCTAATAATCACCTATGTCTTTCAGCAAAGAGCAAAGCAAATGCAAATGAATGTATGAGTTCTGATCAAAAATCATCAAGACTGTTGCTATGGTCATGAAGCTAAAATACATTGAGTAAAGCTGCCTGGCACAGACTGATCTTGAACTCATGCACACACATTAAATTATAATATTCTTGCTCACTTAAACTTTTTATAGCAGTGCTTGGAAGGAAAGTGTGTAGAGTGTGGTCATCTCACCACACCACAGAAGAAGTTCCATCAGTGATCATGGCTTGTGCACGAGTTTTTGGCCTAAAACAACATTTCTCAGGCCTGACAACCATCATATTCCCCAGATCTCACCACTTGTAACTTTTTCCTCTTTCCAGGAATCAAATCCCACTTGAAATCGACAAAAAAGTCAAGACATCATGGAAATGAATAAAAATGCAATAAGGCAGCTGTTTACTATCTCAAATAGGGAGTTTGGGAATGCTTTCATTAATGGAAACAGCAAAGGATAAAGTGTGTGCCTTCAGAAGCAGATTATTTTAAAGAAGATAAAATGCCAAATTGATATATGTTGTAGTTTTCATTTCATAACATCAGTTCTGCTACTTTATTTATTAGACCTTGTGTACTTATGTTTTATAGATTATGCAAAACACTTGATAAAGTAAATCATAAAGAACTGTTGGAACTGCAAGATAAACTTGATATATTTTGTAAAGATATTGGAATAATCCAAAAACTATACTGGCAGCAAACCACCTTCATAAGAATAGAAGAGGAATTCAGTAAATATACAAAAATAGAAACGAAGATAAGGATGTGTCTTCTCACCAGACTTTTTTTAACCTATATATTGAGGCGGTTCTGAGAAAGTTAGAATTCTTACTAGGATTCATTGTCAGTGGCCATAATCTTAACAATATTAAATATGCAGATGATACAGTGCTAATAGCATACATTTAAAAGAAAATACAAGAACTTCTACAAAAGGTAGTGAAGGAAAGTGAGACAAAAGGATCCCTCCCGTGGTTAAGGTAAGAATTCTTTTTTGTACCTAGTTAATGTGAGTAAATGTGTTTGTCCCGGCCTGTTCCCGACCCCATTGCTTTTGTTATGATCCAGTTCGAGATCCCCATTGTCCATTGTTATTTTGTCCCGTATTTTCATTCTCGTCTGGGTCAGGATTATACATGCTCCACGTCCCCGTTATTTTTGTACCCTGCTTCTCCATTCCTCTTAGAAAGAGAGCTTCTTGATTTTGTCTTTTAGACAGAATACAGCGGCCTCTTTAGTTTTGAGAGTGGGTTTGGGTCCTACTAACATTATGTATATGTTATTCATTTGAATTTGTTTTTTGTTTTGGGGATTTTTTGTTTCTTCATACCCCCTTCCCATCATGCCATTTCATGGAAAAATTTTTAAATTTATAAAATATTGTACAAAATTACAAATTTTTATGTACATCTGGGGCGTTTTGTAGGTCCTCGATATGTTTTTGCGTATTTTGGTGCTTGACAAGTATGAGTGTGGACGGACAAATTTTTATGGTGAATGAGAATCATTGTAACGCATGTATGGGTCGTGAATCTGATTAGCTAGGTATAGGATAGAGTACAGGAAGACCAACCCAAGTTTTGTTTCCCCCTCCCATTTTCGGCCTTGTGCCATAATTCTGTGTATTTTCAGAATAAATAAAGTGAGACAAAAGGATTAAACATAAAGTGTAAGATGATAGAATGTTTGTTCTTAAATAGCCTTGTTATTTTTAAATAACATTTATCCCAACCAAGGCAATAAAGTCACTAAGACACAATGAGGTTACTGAGTGTTAGAGAAATATTATTAAGAAGAGAGGACAATAAAAGAATAACAAGAAGACAGTGATAACAATTTTTCATTGCATTAAAATTTTCAAAGATCATAGTTAATTAGGAGGCAAGAAGCTAGAAGAGAGTTTTACAAGTGAAAGGTGCAATTGAAGAAACTTAACATACAACTTATGATTACATCTAGCCATTTTAACTGTAAAGGGATGTTAATTTGCTTCCATTCCAAGACGGTGCTTAAATTGATAAAATCTAGGTACCACATAAAAAAGTTAATCAGAGCTATTACCATGAAAGAATATCTAAACTCTCATATCAATGCCATGTATGGCATTAAACTTATTCAGAAATATTTCTAGTGTCAGCTATATACAATCATTTTCTCAGGTTAATGGTAGCTTTGAGTGAATAGTTTGTCAGTCTTGACAAAGACCATCATTTTTTAACCTAAAGGCCTAGCACTACAGAATCACAAAGAACTGTACCAAATAACAGGAATCACATCACTTGTAGACTACCAACAGCATTAATGGCTAAAATGGATAAAACTTGAAGAGAAAATAATGACATGATCAAGATGTTGATGTTCCACACTATTTCAAATAAGAGATTCTGAAGAAAACCTTTATCACTACTGGAAAGAGCAATAACAGTTAGTGGACTTGAAAGGCACATTTTTCTGAAAAATTGTTTCAATTCAATTTGTGTTTGAAATTCCTAGCATCTGAAGAAAGCTGGAGTGTACAACGGCCAAAATATCATAAAAATGAGAACAAAGATGAGGACAATAGTCCAAATAATGTAAGGTGTCATTCTTGAGTATTTTCAACATCCTTCTGTAGAACTATAGGCTCAGTATACCATGGACTGAACATGTGAGGAATGACAAAGTTTAGTCTATAGTATTCTCAGTATGTTGTTCTATAAAAGGATTCTGGGAAAACATCCCAACAATATAGAAGCACTTCTAAAATATGTCATTACTGTAGCTGATGATAATTGTAATTGCATATTTCCTGAAGACAGAAAAGAGTCTTCTGTTTGTTTTTCACACTCAATATTTGACATTTTAGATATTGCAACCTATTTTTGAGTTTCGGATATAATTGCTCTTGGAGAAAAATCACTTGTGACATTCCTTATTCCAATCACCCCTTTTATTAAAAATTCAGGAACTTTCTTCATTTATTAATTTAGTCTAGATGAATACTAGAAAAAATCATTTTATTACAGAAAACTTTTAAAAAATTACAGCCACCCCTTTTACTTCAACCACCCCATCTATTTAAAACTCTTTGACTATCTGTACTAAATCAAGTCAACTCTGTCACAATAATGGAAATCATGATGATAATAATAATAAGATTAACCAAAACTTTAGTTAGAAATATATGAAAAGAGAAAAAGACAAACAATTAATTATCCATTTTTTTCTTTACTTTTTCTGATCTGTCCTCACACTTTGTTCATACAAAATAAACAATTAGCACAATTGTCTAAGATTACCTTGTGTAACAGTTAATTCATTAAATTTTAATCAACATGATATTGATGGTATTTAATTGAAGTACAAACCCAAACAGTACAAAAGAAAATCTCTTTTAAAAAATGTCACAAGATTATTGTGCAAAGTTAACATTGTTCAGACGGTCATGTAGTAAATTTCAATTTAAGAAATTGTTGAAATAAAAACAATAATAATAATAATACTAATAACATGATAGAAAAGATCACAGCAGTAAATGACTGGAAATCAAAGAAGAATAAATTAACAAAATGAATAAAGAAAAAGAGAAAGCAAAGAAAAAGAATTGTTTGAGGTTAATGTTGTTCAACAGGTTGGTTATTAAAATTCAATCAATTCTGTTATTTTTGTCGAAACAAACTAATCACAGAAAAGAAAGGCAGAAAAGGCGAATTGCAAAAATTAATTATGTAAGAATTTTTGTTTTAATTCAGAGAACAAGACAAAATAAAATTTTAAGGTTAATACCATTTAACAGGTAATTCATTGAAGTTTAATCAAAATAATGACAATGATTGACTGAGGAAAATAAAAAAAGAAATTTGCAGAAGAAAAAAAGAGAAAAAGAAACAAAATTACAGTGTTTTGTCGTTTGTTCTATATTTCATGAACTTGAAGATTTTTAGACAAACTTGATAAAAATTACCAAAAATTGCTTCATTTTTATCTTTAAAAAAATTCCATTTTTAGATTCACATAATTCAAGTTCTAATTAACATGTTTTAGAAATCTCAAATGTTTTAAAAATTGCAATTGTCTGTATGTGTTTGTTTTTAGAGCAAGCCAGTCAATCTTTTTGCATATGTGTGTCTATGTCCATGTATATCTAACAAAATTTGTCAGTGTATCTGTGTTTATAGCAAGCCAGTTAATCTTTGTGTGTGTGTGTGTATGTATGCATATAGTAAACCTGTTTGTCTTTTTGTGTGTATGTCTATGTATGTCTAACAAATTTGTCAGTGATTTTGTTTAGAAAGCCAATCAATGTGTGTGTGTGTGTGTGTGTGTGTGTGTGTACAGCAAGTCTGTCATTATTTGTATAAGTGTTCCTCTTTTAGTGTGTATGTATAAAAAAACTCTTTCAGTGAATGTATGTGTGTGTTTAAGTAGCAATCGTGACTGTGCATAGGTTTGTAATATGCAACACATAAGGTGGATATCTGTGTTTCTGCATAACATACCTGTGAGAATGTATATGGAAAGCAATTTAATCAGTCAATGTGTGTCACTAGTAAATCTGTGAGTCGTGTCCTGAAATGCGTGTATCTGTAGAGCATACCAGTCTGTCAGTTTGTGCATGCATATGTTTTGTGAACATGTTAGCCTGTCAGTGTTTTATTAAATTTCATTTTACTTTTTAAAACAAAAAAGAAACAAAAAAAACAAACCGAGAAAGAAGGTAAACAAAGAAATTAAACATTGTTTATGGATGCAAACAAAACCAAGAAAAATTGAATTGTATTTAAATTAAATATATTTTTCTTTTTTCAGGAGTAAAATAATGGACAGAAAACAATATGATGTGCTATATTCTATCTTTTTTTAACTTGAAATTTAAAAAGGAATTTCATCAACAGATTTGTGATGCTGAAAAAAAGTAAGATTATTAGTTTTCCCTTGCACCTATGGAATCATGGTTTTGAAGAATAAATTGGTACCAAGAGATTTGAAGGACCATTTTCCTGTTCAGTTCTATGTACTAAAAATATACTCTGTAAAAAGCTATATAAAATCTGATTTGGAAAATATACTAAAATATATATTATTCTATATTATTTTCTAGTAACTGAAAACTATATAACAAGCATGTAATCATAACATCAATGCTAACCATTTCTTCTATATCACTTCTTACTTGTAGAATTCTATACCTGCTTCTTTTTTCCAAGTGAAGTTTGATCTTCAAAAATGTAAACATAATGTCAATCATTATCTTCTGCCTTCTTAATTCTTGGTCTTTTATTGTTCCCTCTCTTTAATAGTATTTTTTCTCATATTTTCTAACACTCAGTAGCCTCTTTGCATCTTAGCAGGTTTATTGCTTTGTTTGGAATAAAATGATTACATATATCAACAAAGGTAACATGCCAACTTCCAGGTGTAACAACATCATAAGTATTAAATGTCATTCATGTATCAACTTTCAAATGTATTAACAGCATGAGGCAAGTCAAAAACAATATTATGCCAACTTCCAGATGTTAATATCAATAATATTCAGCTGATTCAATTGGTGTAATATGCCAGTTTTCAGATGTTTTAACAACAACAATGTTCTGACTGTGTAGTAACTTGCAAACTTGTATCAACAGAATAAGTATGCTAAGTTTCATATTTATCAATGTTTACATTATACATAATGTAAACATAATATAAGCATGTCAACTTCCAGATGCGTTCACATCAGTAACATACCAACTTCCAGATGTTCCAATAGTAAAAACATATTTTGTTGTTCTGATCTAATAGCATTACCACACTGACTTCCAGATATATCAAATGAATTAACATGTCAAATTCCAGATGCAACAGCAATATAAACATTTCAAATTTTAAATGTATCTATGACACTATTTCTGGCTGGTATATATATATATATATATATATATATATATATATATATATATATTTTTTTTTTTTTGGTTTAATGCAACGGAGAGAAAGAGAAATTAATTTTAGTGGTATTATTAGTTGTGCATTATTATAATTTGTGATGTGAGCTTATGTAAAAAAACTATTTTAATACTATCATATACTTGTAAAATCAGGGGAATAGAAAAATTAGCTATTTTAATACTATCATATACTTGTAAAATCTGGGGAATAGAAAAATTAGCTAACAGATGGGAAAGAAAGAGAGAAATATAATTATTCTTCTTTCGTGTATGATATTCATTATTTTGGGCTAGGTGGAAATTTGACAAAATGGTCACAGTCATAACAAAATGTCAGGATTTACTTGATGAGGTTAGGTAGTGTCAAATCCAATAGTTGTTCCTGAGAACAGAAAATTGTGGGAATTGAAAAATTTAAAGATGATGTAATCGAAAGAAGGAAAACAGAAAGACATTATGTCATGTGAGCTGTTGATATTTCATTCGTCAAGCCATGACTCCCTGCAAATCGTGTGGGTGGAAAATGGTCTCATTGGTTAAAAGCTTTGAGTTGGCCTAATTCCCTGAGAGGATTGGGGATGGTGAGAAAAATCAGTAGTTGTTGGTTGAAGAGTAGTTTTTGTGGGTCGAAATGTAATGACTGTGGAAAAGGTTTCCCAACTGGGGGAGCCATGACCTACGGCTGGTCGCATACCATAGAACTTATGGCTAAAGAGTTAATGTCGAATGAAGCCTGTCGGTGATTAACTTAAAGAGTTAATGTTAAATAATGCACCTCAGATAGGAATCCCGAAAGAACGTTATTGTTTTAAAACTTATTTGGGAGAATTGAAATTTCTAATTATTCTTGACAAAAAGCCCGCACTGCTATGAAAATAATCTTTAGAGTTGAGTTGGGAGAGAGCTTCCAGGCGACAAGGATAAACCAACCCCAACACCGCCACCATGAGGCGCTTTTGATTTGGTAAATTCCGTTAAGCTCTGAGGAGGACCCAAAAGAACTTTGTTGTTTTAAAAGTTGCATAGAGAATTGACAGCTCTGGTTACAGAAAATATGTGAAAAGACTTTAAAAAGAAATTGAAAAGCTCGGATATTTTTAACAAAACTTGGAAAAGATACTTGTATCTGAAGATTGAAGGCTCTGATTTTTAAAGCGAATCCTCTCTCCATTGTAAACTGGCGTTCCGATAACTGTACTTTCCGCTTTTGTAATTAATATTTTTTTATTATAAAGACTTTATTTCCAACTCTCCGGGCATCTTCAACCTTATTCATTTATTTAATTGTTTTTGGTGCCATGTTTATTTTTAACCACAAGTGTACATCAGTGTCCAGTCTGATTCTGGTGGAAAGACGGCTAATGGAATTGCACAACGTGATTTTCTGAGATCAAATCAGTGGTTCGTTGTTGCAATAGACGTCTTGAAAACCAGCTTTTGTTATGAGATCATCACGACCAGCAACAGCGGCCCGAAAGCGTCGACACAGCGGGTACCGTTTCAACATCATCACAGGGTGATTTATTCCCGACCCAACGAGCAACAGAACCAACTGGCCAGCCGAGTGGCAGTGTCACAATTGGTGCTGTCACGACCGTTGGTGAGAACAAGCATCACAACCTGCTGTACCAGGCAAAAAAGTGTCACATATCAGTAACATGTAAATTTCCAGATGTATCAAGCAATATATAGACTCCAACTTCTAGACATATCAGCAGTAGTAACATAAAAAGGTCTACATGTATCAATAGCATTAACATAGTAATTTTCAAATGCATCTATATCAATATCATGAAAACTTTCAGATGTGATAACAAAAGTAAAATGTAAAGGTCTTTCTGCAACAGTAACACACTGGTTTTTAGATGTATCTACTATAGTCAGTCAGTTTAGGTGCCATACGTGATACACGCTTGGGCGATCATGTCTCGAAAGAGACATGACTGACTGGGCAGAAGATTATCCCGCAGTAGGTTGCCATTGCTTTCTGCGGTAGACTGGTTGCCGACCAAGGCTATAGAACCCAATCTGTCCTGTTATTTAACCCATAACTGGAAGGAATAGATGGATTAATACCTTTCCCAAGGGTATTTGCGCATAAGTGAATACAATGGATTCAGCTGGAATTTGAACTCGGCTCCCCGGTTTCTCGTTCTGAGCCGATATCCACTGTACCACAACGCACATCTACTATAGTACCATGCAAAATAGCAGATGTAATAACAATATTAACAAGCTAACTTTCAATATGTAATATGCCTCCTTCCAGATGTATCAACATCATTAAAATGCTAATTTCCACATGTATCAATGTCATGAACATGTAATACTCAAATCTGACATAAAAAAAAAAGGTAACCTATTCATTGCCCACTAACCACAGTGATTCCAATATACAAAGCTTTTTAAAAGTTGAACAGGTGAACAAACTGAATGACTGGTGGCTTTGGTTGGATTCCACTGAGCAATCCACAGTGGTGCACACAATGTGAAGTTGTTGTTGATGACCATAATTCCCATGTAAATGTCATCCTGCTTTTACTGCAGAGTTTCAATCTCAATGCCATTAACTATACCGAAAAGCTAAACAGAAGAGCAAGGGTGCTGGCACATATCTTCTAGTATGTAACCCAAGAGTGGTTAGCTAAGAATTTTCAACTCACCCCCACCCTCAATGTGGAGCAAAGTTTGTACAGAAAGTGCACATTAATAAAATGATTAATGTGCTCAATGTACAATCCCAATCTTTGATTTTATAATGGTTACCTCATGTCAGTCAGTCAGTCAGTCAGTCAGTTACGTGCCACATATAATATACGTTTGGGGAATCATGTCTTAAAAGAGACATGACTGACCGAGCAGAAAATTTTTGTGCAGTAGGTTGCCATTATTTTCTGTGGTAGACTGGTTGCCAACCAAGGCTACAGAACCCAACCAATCCTGCTATTTGAACCCATAGCTGGAGGGAGAAGAGATGGATTCATAGCTTTCCCAATGGTATTTGTGCATAAGCGAATGCAACGAATTCAACTGGAATTCAAACAGCACTCGTTTACTACCTGATAATTCTTCCTCAGCATAAAACTATCAGTCAGGGTGGTTGCTTCATTGATTTGTTTAATGGTATATTAAATCCTTACGGGTCATTTAATGCTAAAGTTTAATTTTTTAGGGGACTTTGAAGTAATCAAAATATGATATCAGTTATTCTGTTTTTACAACTGAATGCATGGTAGATGATACTCAGCTTTTGTGCATATATATGTTTGCATGGACATAATTACTAGAGGCTGTTGTATGCGTGTTTTATGTTGTGGTTTTGTTAAGGTTATATTTTGAAATACAGTTTGATTTCTTTAAGAAATTCTAGGATATTACCTGGATTAATGTCATGAATTAGTTTTTTCATATTGGTTGTTTGATTTTGTTTAGTGGCATATCTCTGTGGGTTATTTAATTCCAAAATCTAAATATTTTGAACACAATTTATTGCTTCAGCTCAGTATATTTTGAACCAATTGTATGGCTTTAACTGCAAATGTAATGAATTGTTGGTTATTCTAATACAAAATGTATTGTTGGTAATTATATTATAAAATGATTGCTGGTCATTTTGCTTTAAAAATGTATAGTTGGTCATTTTTTTTTATAAAAATGTATTGCTGGTATTTTTCCTATAAAAATTGATTTTTATATTGTTTTGTTTTTGTTTGGGTGTTGGCTATTTCCCCATAGCTGGGACCCAAACAGGTGAACCTAAGAAAAACAGCTATTAAGAGGTGATTCATGTTCTTCAAGACTCCAATCTCCTAAATAGAGACCTGTCAGTGGAGGTAGGTAGAGGTCAGAATTTTCACATTATCTAATTCACTAATCTTGCATTATATTTTTTTCGATCTGCAGGTAAATATAGATGTTTTAATTTCATCATTTAAATTTTTTATTGTTACATATTATATTCAGATTAAATTAAGTTTTTTTACTGTGCATAAAAGTATGAACATAAAACAGGAATTTTTAAGTATTCATTTATAAGCAAAATGACTAAAAAGGGAATTTACCATTTGAATAATTCTTTCTTATTTCTTTAATTAGAAATATGTAGAAAAAATATGCTCCTTTCTTTAACCTTAAATTAATTTTCTCTCTATTCATATGAAATAAATATAGGAGAAATAAGAAAATAAGACTGTATTCACTTCTGGAAAAATGCCAACAAAAAAAAAAAGAAAGATGATTTCTGGAAATAGTTGCTAAATTTGAAAAAAATGCTAAATAATTTGAGTTAATCAATATAAAGTAATGGTTAACATGAACATAACACAATCCTCTTTGGTTTTAGCCATGAAAATAGCATTTTGCTAAATTTGGTCCAGTAGAATAAATATCAATGAAATTCCCTTGTTATCCAATTACAACAAACAGGGATGTGGTTCAATATAAAGATGCTGAGAATACCATAGAAATAACATATGAGTAACAAGGAAGTTTTAAGGAAAATGGAAACAAAAAAATAAAACAAGATGAGAAGAAAAGTTTGAAATAATTCCAAGATTATTGAAAATTACTCATCTCAGAAATAAATACAAAAAACATTTATACTTAAAAAGAGATAGTTGTAATTTCTAGGACACATAATGAGGAAAGAGGGCTTGGAGAAATTTCCCCAAATAGGAAATATTCAAGTCAAAAACGCACAGGAAAATAATGAATTACCAACCCAATAAAAGGGATGACAAAACAAGGGTTGAGAGAAAAAGAAAATGAACAAATACTTCTAAGAACAGTCAGTCAGTTAAAGTGCCATACGTGATACACGCTTGGGCGATCATGTCTCGAAAGAGACATGACTGACTGGGCATAATATTATCCCGCAGTAGGTTGCCATTGCTTTCTGCGGTAGACTGGTTGCCGACCAAGGCTATAGAACCCAATCTTTCCTGTTATTTAACCCATAACTAGAAGGAAGAGACGGATTAATACCTTTCCTAAGGGTATTTGCGCGTAAGTGAATACAATGGATTCAACTGGAATTCGAACTCGGCTCCTCGGTTTCTCGTTCCGAGCCGATATCCACTGTACCACAACGCACATCCTTCTAAGAACAACAAAGAATAAAAAGTAGTGGAAAGCCATGACAGATAAAAAGAGAAGTATTAACTGTATTAGGCCTAAATTTCTTCACGGATGAATTGAGGCAACAGAGATTCAGTTCTATCAAAGAAGATGGAGCATGTGAACAACAAGGATGTTTTAAGGAAAATGGAAACAGAAAAAAAAAATGTTGATTAACAATCCTAAACCATTTACAGAGCTTGTTTAAAGGAATGGCAGAAAGGGGACTGGGAGGAACAGTAATGGGGAAAATGTTACTTTGAGGGACAATAAATAAGAAGTTGTGGAGAGCTATGATCACACACATCCTGGATACACACAACACATGGAAGATTATTTGTAATATTGATATATCCCGAAAATGAATAAAATGTATAAAATGATCAGTTGAAGAATGGAGCTCCACACCAGGAATAAGAAATACAGATTTATTGTACTAAGGTACAATTAACAATAATACACATACAGACAAGCCACAGGTTGGAGTGGAAGCGACTATCGAATAGTGAATGCTTTCGCCTAAGACCTACCGTCTTTTATAAAGTAGAGCATTCTATTCTCGAGGGATGACAGGATGTTCCACTATAACAAATATAAATCAAATATCTGCTGTAGATATTTATTACTCAAATATCTCCTGTTTTATTTCCAATTTTAGAAGAATGATTATTTATCAACTAGCAGTACCTATGAAGTGAGTTTTAATTTTTAGAATTCAGTTTTCCTATTTTGATTTTGTGATGAATTATAATTATTATATTTATGACTGAATGAAGCTTCTTGTGAAATCCATAACTATAAAATACTGTAGAAATTCTCCTATTGCATCATTGCAAATACAATAATAAATTTATATACATATCATTATTTAAAGTGATTAAGACACAAAAAATTACTGGGTGTGGAAGAATGAGGAACACAAATATTACAAATGATTGAGAAGAGAAAAAGTAATCGGAAGAACAGTAGTTAGCGATTGACACTGCATTTAAACTTTTGGAGAATAAAGTTGGCTGGAAAGTATGGAACCAGAAAGGAATTCCACAAGGGAGAAGTCTGAGAAAAGAAACTTTTAGCATAAAATTTATGGTTACATCTCACCAGCACAACTGTAAATTGATGAGATCTCGATGCCAGTCTAGTATTGCTTATCTGAACAATTACCAAGAAAATATTTATAGAAAATGCAAAGGGAGTTAACAAAGGAGACTAAAGCTGAGTTGCCAAATCAGGACTGACAATATTGTTGATGGATTCTATGGATTCTATCAAGAAGCTCAAGGTAAATAGCAGGGACACTAGATCATATGTGGCAGCCATATTTTAAGTATAGGTGTTGTGGCGCAGTGGATATCCGCTCGGAATGAGAAATCGGGTAGCCGAGTTCAAATTCCAGCTGGATTCATTGCTTTCATTTCCGCGCAAATACCCTTGGGAAAGGTATTAATCCATCTCTTCCCTACAGTTATGGGTTAAATAACAGGACAGATTGGGTTTTATAGCCTTGGTCGGCAACCAGTCTACCACAGAAAGCAATGGCAACCTACTGCAGGTTAATCTTCTGCCCAGTCAGTCATGTCTCTTTCGAGACATGATCGCCCCAGCGTGTATCATGTATGGCACGTAACTAACTGAATAGGAGACATAGATAGGTAAGATAGATTCTGGAGAGAAAAATTGTCTAGAACAACACAGTGAACCAACTCTCTTAACAGATGACTTAGCAATGGATTTAATATAGTCTTTTGACTTCGTGTCAGCTGAGATGTCAAGAAGATTTAATGAGTTACTTTCCTGGAGATAGGCATCAGCTACACTAATGGAAGTCAGAGACGGGTTTCTCAAATGATTAATGGAGAGAAGTTTAGCTAATTTTTCAGCAACATATGCAATGTTGTTCAAGGAGTTTTTAATACCCAAGAAATGCTACAGTTTCTTTTTATTAACCAAAAATATCAAGATGCTTATACAGAGTATCCATAAAGTTCGTGTGCACTTCAAAAAATTTATAACTTTATTTGTATTTTAAATTTTTTAAAGTGCACACAAACTTTATGAACACCCGGTATTATTGGTTATTCTATATTCTCAACTAAGAAATCTTGTACTGAGAAAAGATTCTCGCATTCTGGTGTTTACTTACATGAAAACTAGAGGCCACAAAAGTCCAATAAGGAAATTCAGAAATAGCAACTTTATGACATTTTTTCTCTAAAAGATGAGTGGAGTATAATAAAAAAAAATTTTTTTCTTAAAAATGAAAAAATGGAAAATTTTCAATGCTATGACAAGAGAAAAAAACAAGTGATTAAAAGGGTTTGCTGACCAAAGTTCTTTGTAAGTTTACTCTTGCATGAAGTATAGGGCATTAATATCATATATTCCATCATGTCTGGAAATTTCTCCTTATAAAAGAACTATGACTACATTATTGACTAGTTTGTATTTTTATATTTTCAAAATTGGTAGCTAAAATGATTTTAATTACAGCAAAAAATAATTCTATGAACTTTGATATGAAATAATTAAATTACACATTCAATAGATCATACAAATTATATAATATCAAGTTATTTAATTATTTACAGATTATGGCTAATTATGAATATACATACATATATAAATATACATATGTAAGCATAGTTTCATAATTCTGGTTATAAGGCAATAGATATGTGCATGTTTTTATATATATAAAGAGAGAGAGAGAGAGAAAGGAGAGTGAGAGATAGACAAGTAAAGAGATAAAGAATAAAGAAAGCAGACAAATGCATGACTTCGAAATGCTACACATAATGCTTATATTTTTTATTTGCATACTTACATAGAAATGTACTTAAATGTGTTTATATATATATATATATATATATATATATATATTGGTCCTGGGTATTGTGATAAACTACATCCAGCAGCAGATCTCTGATTGAGAGATGAGTTTTTTTAGTTGCTGTTGTTCCTAGGTCAAGCATAGAAACATATATTAAATGATGATAATGGTGATGATTTATATATATATATATATATATATATATATATATAAAGAAAACACACACACACACGTATTGCGTATTTGGGCAGCAATCTTTCTTGTATGCAGGTTTCATTAAAAATGACAGACAATATATTATGGTTAAGTTTTTTTATGTAATTTTTTATGTAATCTGATTTTTTTCTCTTCAGAACATAAATTATATAAAAATTTAGACAATTTTTATATAATTTATGTTATATATATATATATATATATATATATATATATTTTTTTTTTTTTTTTTTTCATTTGTAAACACATTAGTTCGTGACCCCGGTTTCTACCTTTTGGTGTCTTTAGGCAGTTTACAATAACTGATTAAAATTTAAAAAAAAATGCTCGCATAAAAGGGATTTTTATGAAGGCAGAATTTTTAAATTTAAGAAAAGTTACTTAAAGATCTTAGAACATTTTAATTCATGATTGTATGATCCTAATAGGTATTTGTTGGTATGGTTACACTTGGTCATAATTTCTGATCTTTCATTGAGTAATTTATTTTTTGCTTGAGAATAACATAATAGCTAACTTTTCTTAAAAGATACTTCTTACATGAGTGTTTAAAAAAAAAAAACGTTAAAGACAGTATTTGTAAATCACCTGAAGACACCGAAATGTAAAAACCTGGGTCGTGAAATAACTCATTTACAAATAAAAAATATTCAAAAGTTCATTAATATAATTGTATTGAACACTTTTTAATACAACTGTGTACTGGTCTAATTTAATTATGACCAAAAACTAAACAAGTAAACATATATATATATATATATATATACACACACACACACATATATATATATACATGCAAAAAGACAAGAAATGGCAACTGATGTTGCATTTAAACTCTTGGAGATTGTAGCTCTCAGGGAAGCAAATATGTGGGAAGGAGTTACACAGGCAGGAAGTCTAAGAAAAGAAGCTGATAGAGTAGAAGTTGAAACTGCATCTGACTGTTTTGCCTGTAAAAGATTGAGACCTAGCCATCAGTCTAGTCGTTTTATTACATTTGTGTATATGGGGCACCAGTGAGCTAAGCAGAAGCCATGAAAATATTTGTAGAAGAGTCAGAAGCAAGCCACATTTCATTAGTGAGAAAGTGACTGGAGTCAAGTTGCTAGGTTAGGATTGATAACATCGCAGATTTGTTTTTGGATTTTGACAGGAACCCTGAGATGAATAGCAGAAATATGCAACCAGATGTGACAACAGTATTTAATGCACGAGTGGATGGTAGATTTGTGTATATACAAGATGGATTCAGACAAGAAAAACATCCTGGCCTGATAAAGTGACCCCCACCTTCCTAGCAGTAGATTTAGCTATTGATTCAGTGTAGTTCCACTTGAGGTCTGCTGAGAGAATGTGGCTGAGAAGTTGCAGTGTATTGCTTTCAGGGAGACTAGCGCGATCCATGCTGATGGGTGTAGGAGAGATTGTCGATGGTGATTAAAAGATAGCAGCTTTGTTTTGGAAGCATTAAAATTTACAAGCCATTTCTTATCTCAGACCACCACAGATTGGAGGTCCCTTTCAAGATCAGCAATGAAGTTAGCTTTGTCAGCCTTGGCAGATTTCTGACTGAGGTGGGAGTAAATGCCAATGTAGATGCCTACTTGGGATCTGATTATATCAGGGAGATTACTGATGAAAATCAGAAACAATGAAGGACCTAAGATAGAGCCTTGAGGGACAACTGTGGTCATATGATAGGATCCGGAAGCGTGCATGCTCAATATGACCTTCATTACACAAAGTAATTGGAACAATTGAATTAAACAAGTGTCCAGTTCTACCAAAGCTCTGTAGCTTGCACAGAAGGCCAGCATGCCAGATTGTCAAATGCTTTGGAGATATCCAGGACAACAGCTTGAGCTTTACTGTTCTTATCAAGAGACTGGTATTTGTATTCCATGATGGTTGTTAGCATATCAGTGGTAGACCTGGCAAAGCGGAAGCCATATTGTTTGTCAGAGAATAGGCTGTGGGCTGTGAGATGTTGAACCACTTCAGCATTTACAATAGCCTTGAATGCTTTATCAAAATTTAGTAGGAGGCTGATAGGGCAATTACTAGAAAGGTCTGAGAGTTTTCCAGAGTTCTTACAAACAGGAACCACAGAGGATATATACTTCTAGAAAGTAGGAAGCAGAGAGACAGTAGTTATAGAGTTTGGGGAGGACTGAGGTAAGATCTGGGGCACATTTCTTCATGACGATGATTGGGATTCTGTTACCTTTTCTTGCCTTATGGGATCAGACTTTTAAATTATCTCAGAGATCAGTGAGAGGGTTATATATAAGTCACTCAGTTGAGCCTCAGTTCTAGGTGGGAAGTCAAGTGCAGATACTCCAGACAAGTGAAATGTGGAATTTGAGGAGAATCTGTGTGCAAAGTACTCAGCCTTCTCCACTGTGTCTATGAAGACCTCAAACTTAATGATTAAAAGAGGTATGTAGGGTATGCTGTTGTTTAACACAATTTTGAAGAGCTACTGGTAGTCTTTGGAGCCGAACTTGTGGGCTTCTATATGTTGCTTCATTCTATCACCAAACAACAGCTTAGCATCATTTAGGATCCACTTGCACACATTACAAGCAGAGGAAAAATTTCATGGTAAATCGGAAGTATAGACCTATTTCAGGTGAACCATCATCATACAAAAGATTTTACACGTGTAAAATCATTTGTACAATAGAGACAAAATCTGATGATGGTTCGCCTGAAATAGGTCTATACTTCCGATTTACCATGAAATAACGTGTCTGCCTTAATTTTTCTTATATTTGCGCTATATGTATTTATATACATATATATTTAGAGCTCTCTTAGAGAGTTATCCTGTACATACAGTATGTACAGTTATCCTGTACATACAGTATGTACAGGATACTCCTTTGAATTCTTCTGTATCTACACCACATGCTTATATATATATATATATATATATGTATGTAGATATTTACATACACAAACACACCCATATATATATATATTTACACACATAAATACATATATACAAGCCTTTCTTCACAAACATACATATACACTATTATATACATTAATGTCCCCACAGATACATTTAAAAATTGTTTACTGTTTTAATACATGTGACACATATCTGACCAATAATAACACAAAATCATAATATACCAATATACTGCCTCTTTGTTGTTTTATTTTTCTCTCACTCTCTGAAGAAGCTTTAATAAATGTGAAATATGTTCGATTGAAATACATTTCTTATATGTCTTTTTCCTTTATTCTATCATCTTGTAAGATTATAATCATTATATTCAGCTTATTGATTTTCTAAGCACTGCTTAAATGTGACAAAAAGCCAAAAAGTATGAGTCTACCATTGAGGAACGAACTCACAACTAAGTTGTAACAGGTTCTAGCAAGAAAAGCTTGCTAATTATTACACCACATTGGGATGCCCTTCGGTTTATATATATATATATATATATATATATATTTGTATTTCTAGATAGGATGGAATTTCCTCTCTCCCAATTACAATTTAGTTCATCATTTACATGAGCTCATTTTCTAAGTATTCTCATGCTAATATAAAAAGAGGTATCTCCAGCATATTGTTGACCAGTGTCATAAATAGCAAGTGTTAAGAGTCTACCAGAGGCACAAAAAGCTGTCATTTACATATCTACATACTGCAAGATTTACCTATATCAAATTAATACAACCTTATGAGCAAACTATCATATTCAAGCAAGAAAATTATTCTCAAAAAAAAAAAAAAAATGGAGAATTATTTAATTCTTTTTGACTTGTCATACATATCATGTCAGTTTATTGTTTCAAGCTTTTTGACTGACTTCAGTCATTCTCAAATATCAATGTTCATTTTGTTAAGATTCTGATGTGACTTTGCACCTTTATTTTAAATACAATGCATTGATTTCCTGAGACATATTTTAAGATATTCAATGTGAATATGATGATAATTTTTGATTTGAATGTTTGTGACATCACAAGAACTAAGCTGCAACAGTGTCAGCAAAAAAAAACAAACAAAAGAAACTAAATATCTATGTGTTAAAGATAATCCACAAAGAATGCACTGATCTGCAAATTATGGAAATTTGCAAAATCAGTATTGACAAAAATCACTTTAGTCTTGATGGATCTAATTACTGCAGCTTTTTGAGTTTTGATTAGAAACACCTAAAGGTTTTATGCATTGTTTTAATGGTGGAATAATTATGGTCGGAGTTGACTATACTGCTTAGTTGAACATTGGCATCAATCAAGTACCAAGAGATACTAGAAAACAACTTGATTCCACATATACTGATAATGTGAAGAAAGTACAAAGCAGATCTGTCAGCAAGACAATGCAAGTTTTCATTTTTTTATAATCATTTCACCCTGAGCAAAGCAGTACTGCCACTGGTGTATAGGGGTTACAGTAAGAGAAAAGGGAAAGAAAAAAAAGGAACAAGGTACAGGGTATGTTAAAGAAAGTATAAGAATGGGAATCAAGGAGATAGGAGATGGCAATTCACATTGCACTTAAACTTTCAAAGAAACTGATAGAGTAGAAGTGGCAGTTACATTTTACTATTTTGACAGTAAAAGAGTGGGATCTAGTTGCCAATCTAGTAGTATGGGTAAATTCTTGGGTTGGGATACCAGGGAAAGAAGCTTGTCAAAGAAAAAAAACATGAAATTTAGCAAAGATAAATGCATCATATATCAGTGATCACTTTTCCTCTGTAACGAATTGGTTTGCCTTGTTTCAAGATCTGAATCCAATAGAAAACTTTTGGAAAATGATGTCATGAGCTATGTACAGTACTTTCACTCCTCAGTACTATAAGACTTTCCTGTGGAGAATAGAACAACAGCCTCAGTACAATAGGTAGTGCTGCTCTGCTTTCCAAAACAAGTATGGGTTTTTTACAGGGTGTAGTTGCCAGCCCCATGCCCAACCAGTTTTGAATTCAGAGTTGTCCTTCTCCAAGCCTAGAGATCTCAGTTTGATCATACTAGTAATATTCAATGTTCCACGCTGAAGGAACTAAAACAAGATATCATGGATGCCTAGGACAAAATTTTTCAAAGTATTTTCTCTTTCATTAGTTACACTGTTCGGACTATTTCCTTGTCTTTATATTCTCTTAGTAAGCAAACTTGAAGGCAAAAAGTGAAGCTATAAAAAATTAATCTCTTTCTAAATAAAGTTTTGATAATCAAAACTACTGACTTGTGCAGTTTTTATTATTGCTATGAGATTATCTTATAACTCATTCCCTGGGGAATGAGTTAAAATTTACCCATTGCACCCATGTACAGGGTGCAATGGGTAAATTATAGCCATTTTATAATTTTTATTTTATGCATGTACATTATTTTGTATTTTGTCAACTATGTGGTATAGTAGGGTCAGTTGGGTACTGTTTGTGAGAAAAAGAGTACCATGATGCAATTCCTTTTCCCAGAAAATAAGAAATGGCATGCTGTACTTCAGAGCATCCATACCAATGCAAACATTTCAGAGTTTTTTAGGGTCAATCTGAGGAAAGAGTTGGATGAGTCTTATGGTGATTATGAAGGTGTTTGAAGTGATCACTAGTGATGGAAATGTGATGCCGCTATCCATCTTTCCATGGGGCCTCAGACTCAATCCAGAGGCCTACATCAAATGCCTTAGATCAATAGGGTAGCTGCTGAAAGATCCTATATCAAGCAACAGGACTCTACACAATGTCACACAAGCAGGAAAATCCAGTCACGGATGTCACACAATTTCTAGGACCACATCATCTCTTAAATTTGGGCACCAAACTTCCCACACTGCAACTATCTTGATTATTAGGTGCTTAGCATAGTTGAGTGAGAGACCAACAAAAACTACTTGTAATACTAAAGGTAAGCTGAAAGCAAAGATGATGGCAGCATTTACCATCTTAAACAAAGAAGCTATCCAGAAGAGTTACAGAAGATTCCAAAATTGTCTGGAGGCCATGAAGCTAATAGTGATTTTATTGAATAAATTTACTCTTTAGTATTTCAAGATATTTTTGTCTAATTTTAGTTAATATATCTGTTAAAATGAAATGTTAGTGTTATTTTCATTTTTGCATAATTTAGATGACAATTTATTGATAGCACCCTGTTCATTGTTACCAAAAGTGTCTTTTCTGATAAGAACAAATAAACATGTCCAAAACATAACATTAAAAAACCAGCTACAGATATGTTTAAACATTAATCTTGATTCTTTTTATGCCTTTCTGAACTTGAAACAAAGTCGACTCATTCATCTGGTAGATGTATTCACCACTGCACATTTAATTCAAGGTGCTTCTTAGCTACTATATTAAAAACAATATATTGTATATGGTTATGTCTTGAAGGCTGTCACAATGCATTGAGTAAAATAAAGGAAGGTAAAGAAGTTTTTAGGTATTACCTATTTATTGAACATTAATATTTCGAGATCAAAATCTCATCTTCAGAATGGTAGAGAAGCTTTTGTCAGTTGACTGTGTTCTCGGCCTTTCAAAGAATGGCTATTCCTGGCTGGCTGTTTGCTGCTGTATGTGTGTGTGTGTGTGTATGTGTATTATAGTTGGGGCCTTTCTGGTCTGATGATATCAGTCTGCTTGTATGTGTGGTTTATCTTCGTGTGACCTGACTGTTTGACTTTTGACCGGGTTGAAGAGGATCTATTTCATTACTGTTGTTTTATCTATCTGCTTTATGTGGCGGTGTGTGCTTGTCTGTGACTGTGTCATGTGTGCATGTCTATGTGCGTGTAGTTCTTGTAATTTTTCTACTTTATTTTGTATGTGTGTGTGTGTGTGCACTTCGGTGTGTCATAAGCACCTCCACTAATTTGTCTGAAAAAGAAATGTTTTTCCCAAAACAATTGGCATGAACGTGGTTAATGATAAAGAAATCTTCTAAAATAATAAGAATAATATTTACTAAAATATATTAAGTACTTGTTAGGGCGCCACTCCTATTTGACTACAAATGGACTGTTCCCATTGCTATATATAGCAATGGTGGATTCGCTACAAGAGAGTCGTAGAGAGTCACTTGAGAGTCTCTAATGAGTTACTGAAGAGTCAGTGCGAGTTAGTGAATAGTTAGTCACACTTCCGGTGGCGTACTGGAAGTAATCACGTATACACACGTCTTATGACGGATTGGACTCTTGTATCTTTCTATTGTAAATATTACTAATCACTTCTGTACATACTAACCGTCTTTCCGCGGAATACAACTTATATTCTGATTCTGTTGTTGAGTTATTCATTTATACTTGGCAACATAACAGTACTTCAAAATAATTTTTATAAAAATCTGGACTCAATTTTAAACAAATTTCACTAATTTTTTGAAAGATGTTCAGTATTTTTGTAATTTCTTAATCAAAGGCATCTATTCATAACTAGCTTAAAAGCAACATTCCATGCAGTCTTCTAAGTTAGCTCCTGCAGAAGTGTAATTGGGCTATCTGCTCAGAACTAAAGGCACCTCTGGTTCACCTCAGAAAGCAGCAATGATAATTTTCATGAAATGAGTTCAAATTTCTCAATTCAATCCATGGAACCTCAAAACCTTACTTTTACTCTGATTTGAGCTATAAATTCAATTCTAAGTTCTTCAAATCACAAATTTCATGGAACTTCAATTGAGTTGAGTTCTTCAAATCACAAACTCTGTGGCACTTCAAAATCTCATGCCACAAAACCTTTTACATTTACTTTGATTCCTTGACATTTTGATGAAATAAAATTGATTTTCTCAATTCACAAAGTTTAGGAAATATTTTATATTGAATTTAAAACCACTTTTTTTGAAAACCCAAAGATTTTGTGTTACTTCAAACCCAATATAAATTAAAAACTTTTGAAAGTATTACTAATTCTTTTCAGCTATTTAAAACTTGAACTTTTAACTGTTCCCTACTCATCCGGACAGTGATCCTAATGATGGATGTCCAAGGACAAGATGAAGGGCAGATTTTCAATCCTGAAATCATCCTGATTCTAAGAAAGCATTATACATCTATGAACAATTGTGGCCTTAGAGAGGTTTCAGACACAGAGACAGACAGATACAATTTGGTGTTTGTTTATTTGGATATCATAAACAAACCTTGAGTTGTATGATAAAATTTTGTATAACCAAGTCATTGTATATATCTATGGTAAAAACAAATATTATAAGTTAAAATTCATATTATAATTATAATATGAATATAAGTATATACTGAAAATGTTACCAATTTTGGTTGGTCTGTATCAATTTTATAACAAAGGCATTAACTTACATAATAAAATATGAGATAGTGGATGTAGCAATGACAATGTCAGCTATGAGAAGTAATCTTAAGATGATAGAAGGAGATACATAAGTTATATGTAAATCCTACACAATTTTATAAGGAGCCTGTCTATCTGAAGATTTTGGTCATCAAGGGCATTCTTGCAACTAATTCCATGCAGATACTGAGATATGTATTCTTCATGTGAAAAATGAGTACTATAAATGATGAATTTATATTTCTTAATGAAAAAAGGACTAAAAAAAAAAAAGAAACATTAACATTTTTAAATTACCAGGATTGCAAACTGAAATTTTAGGGAAATTGCCGACTCTTAGTTCTCTGAAAGAAGGACACCGACAGTAATGAACATTTTCTCTATCAAAAGAGAAAACACTGAAAAACCTCAATTTATTCTTCAGTTTATTTATTACCAACTGTATTTATACAGCATCCATCAACCATTAACCAAGAAAGAACAAAAATGGCTGATTCTCTTTAGTTTATCACAAGAATGTTCAGTGTCTAATTCATCAGCTTAATCTTGGCAGATCAAGCCAACCAGCTGAAATAAAGAATTATTTGAAAACAAAAAAAAGTAAGAAAAAACTATTATAACAAATAAAAATAATTCTTCTCTCTTTTTTTTCTGAGTGAAATGTGCTTAGCATGTGTTTCTTTATAAAGAATAGTACATCCGCATACTTTGAATAAGTTGAGCATTTTGCCGAGAAGAAAGATCACAGTCCAGCTCTAAGGTGAAAGATGCAATTGCTTTTAGTGGAAAAAAAATGCTAAAAAGGAAAAAAAAATTTACATGATGGATTTATATTTTCTTTGTTTTTTTTTGTTTTTTTTTACTGTCTGTTCTTTTTACAAATGTCTTTTTTTCCTCCAAATTTACAAATTATTTTTTGGGCATAATGCTTATTCTCAGTGAAATACTTTTGCTGAATTAGCATAATATTCAACAATATCTTCAGTCTATTCCTGATAATCACCCAGCAAAATAATAAACATGGAACAGCATTTGAAAATAAGAAAATTGAAAGAATCAGCATACATGCTATACTCAAATTATCAAATCAGAAACAGGTTGCGTATAGCTTTAAACACCATATGCAGACAGCTAATTAGGAAGTAATGGTAATATTAACCATTTTCTTAACCCTTAGTACGCTGCATTATTAATATTACTTTCCTTTCCACTGCATTCTACTTCAAGCCCTCTCAATTGCAGTATCCTTGTTAATTTCATTCAGAGTTGACGAAATTCAAACTATGAAATTCAAACACACCCTTGTTCAGGGAACACAGTCACCTTCAGTGGCAGGATAAACGTTTTGTAGAGCAAATGAAATCACATACAGAGTGATAAAGGTTAAAAGGAAACATTTCATATTCTTTGACCTAGCATCCAGTGTTACTCATGTTACAAAAAGGTTATATATGAAGATATTAGCTGTTTCTTTATAAGAAAATATTTCATATTTCTTAAACTAGCATCCAATGTTCAGTTAAATGCCATACGTGATATACGCTTGGGCATGGCCGTATCTGACTACCGGGCACACCAGGAAGACTGGGCATGGGTCCAGGCCGATCTGTGCAGTCATAGTGAAAATCTGGGCAAGGAAAAATGTCTTCATCAGAAATCAAACTAAACAATTCACGAAGAAAGAAAGAAAGAAAAATGAAGAAAACATCTTAATGAACGCAGTAAAAATGTGTTTATTTATTAATTTTGGGAGAAAAGACTGGTTATACTAAGCAAGTCTGAACCCGATTTCCTGCTTTCATTCATGTTCTGTGTCTAATATCCATTGGAATAGCCGTAAAAATCATAGTTTCTGGAAACAGATGACACTGATGACGTCATCACATTGTCAACTAATAAATCCGGGTAATTTTCTCTGTGCCCAGTGTTTTTTTAGCATCAGCTACCCTGTGCTTGGGTGATCATGTCTCGAAAGAGACGTGACTGACTGGGCAGAAGATAATCCCGCAGTAGATTGCCATTACTTTCTGTGGTAGACTGGTTGCTGACTAAGGCTATAGAACCCAATCTGTCCTATTATTTAACCCATAACTGGAGAGAACAGACAATTAAGACCTTTCCCAGAGATGATTAATATCTTTCCTCATCCAACGTTACTTAAGTTATAAGTTACAAAAAGGTTATATATGGAGATAGTAGCTGTTTCTTTATAAGGAAGCATACAGTACTCATTCAACAGGTTTGTGTGAAATTTATAAAATTTATAAAAATTCATAAAAAGCCCAGTAACTGTTATTGATCTTTGAACTATTTAAGGGAGCTTCCTTCCATTTGTTAAAAGTCATGCGGAATATCAACATACTGAATATATCATTTTTTCTCTGAGTTAAATATCTTTTCATGTCTTGTGGAAAAAAAAAGTGTTGATAAAATGCATCTATATCAATGAATTCAATTGTAAGTAGAACAGAAATGTACACTGGCTCAGTAGGGCATCAGAAATATCTACAAATGCACTTCAATAGAGTGTATGCTTCATAAATATGGTAATGGTAATATTAGCAGTTTCTTTATTTAGCATTTATTGACTGAATAGCCAGTGATACTTTTAACTGAAATTCATTAAATCTTTCTCTAAAAATTTTTTTTTTAGGAAAATAGGCTTCTCAAGTCCAGTAGCTATTATTGCTCTCTCCAGTATTGATTGGGGTTTCCTTCCAAACTTTTTGTTTAAAGTAGTGTGCAATATCAACATCTTGATTATGTAATTTTTTTTTTGAGTGATAACCATTTGGCATTGATTCTAGTAATAATGTCAGTTCAAATTTATAAAAATCATTCTCTGAAAAGAATTTTTTCATGTCATTTTCTTTTGAGTGAAGGCCATTTTGCATTCATTCCAGTATTACCATTCTTAAAACAATACTTGTACTTAATATAATTTTTTAGGAAAATAAGTTTCTAAAGTCAACTAGCCCTTATCGCTTTTTCCATTATTGATTGAGGTTTCCTTCCTAAATTTTTGTTTGAAGTATATTTGAATATCAAAAGCTTGATAATCTTATATTCTCTTTACTTGATAGCCATTCGGCATCCATTTCAGTATTAATGTCACTTGAAATGTCACTTTGTTAAAACATTTTTTCAGGAAAATTGGTTTCTTAAATTCAGTCGCCATTGTCACTCCTTCCATTATTGATTAAGTTTCATTCCTAACCTTTTGTTTGAAGTTGTGTGGAAGGTCTACATATTATGTCATTATGCCTTTGAATTATATCTTGTGGAGAAAAAATGGAACAAAAGTGAGAAAGAGTATGAAACAGCCTGAATGAGGGTGCATTTTTGGCAACACTTGCATACACTCAACATAATACCAAAAAAGCCAAGAAAAGAAACATCATATGATTCAACCCACTGTATAACAAAATGTAAAAACAAATAGAGAAAAAATATTTATTAAACTCACATACAAACACCTCCCAACATTAAGAAAAACAGTAAAAATCAGCTACAGTTGTACTAAGAAGAAAAAACAACAAATTACACACAGAAAACAAATTCACTTGTAACTGCAGAGCAAAGAAGGAATCTCCCTTAAACAACAATTGCTTGCAGAACAATGTGAGACATGAAGCCACTATAAAATCAGCAAATAATGAAAATATATATAGGAATAACTAAGTGACCCTGGAATCAAAAAAACTTTGCACACAAAGCATTTTTTTCAAATAGTAAATACACAAACAGCACAATGTTTTCTAAAAATATATGAAAAATTAAAAACGACCTAAATCACACCAAAAATATCATAGAAAATGAAGAAAAACAGTACCAGCTTTAGAACAATAAATTCAAAAACTGTAAACTCTCTCTAAAAAAGAAAGTAGCTTTCTAAACCATCACAAATTACAAAAGAAAATATCAGAACACATCTTCAAAATGCAAACACAAAAACAAATTTTTACTTTTTTTTTATGTTGAACAGGTGAAGAGGCTCATCCCTTGTTTCCTGTTTAGGATGTGGTTTCTGGTTTTCTCTTTTCCAATCTTTTCACTCTTACGTAGCCCCCTGAGCATCAGTGGCGTTTTCACCTTGCTTGGGGTGATATGATTAAAAAAAAAGTACTATGTCTCTTTAGGATATAAGCATTCAGAGCCCTGCACATCTTCCTGACCCATGTAACTCTTTATAAATTTTGTCTTTCTTTTATTTCTTCAAAAACTCTCTGCTGTCATCCATTTGATCAATCCCATTAAGTATATCATGTGCTGCTTTATCCTGTCCTGCTTTCCTTCCATCTACCTTGTATCAGATTCTCCAAGCCCTCCTTCCTCATTACATGTACCAGAAATTTCAACTGCCTTTTCTTGAAGTATGTTTCCTTTTCATTTTCCTTCTCTCCAAAACTTTATCGTTGCTCAAATGTTTGGTCAACATTATCCTCAATATATTTCTGTAAAACTACATTTCTGTTGCTTCAAGTCTCTTTTTAATCTCTGAAATGATTGTCCAGCATTCACTGCCATGCAGGATAACAGATATCATAACAGCTCAGTACATTTTTCTTTGTTTCCAATGAGATTTTCCTGTCTCTTAATACTTTGCTCAGCTTTTGGAATGTGTCTTTGACTATCCCAATATGTCTTTGAATCTCAGTGTCACACATTTTGTCCTCCATTGGAACACTTCCCAGTTACTTAAATTTCTGTACCTGCTTCATTTTATTATCCCCAACCTGTAATAGGCATTTTGGACTTTTCTTTTTGATGATGACCATGAATTCATTTCCTTGTAGTTTATGGTTAGTTATTTCTTCTCACTTTTCTTCACTACATGTACGAGGTTTTGTAGTTTACTTTCCATGTTTGCTATCAGTACTGTGTCATCTACATATAAATTGCTAAGATTGTTGGCTGCTAACAATGGATCCTGACAGGATTTCTAGTTCTCTCAGAATTGCTCCACTGTATAGGTTGGATAAACTCAGTTAGAAGACTTGTCTTGCACCCTTTCTATTTTTGTGTATCTACCGAACTCATTTCCTGTGAGTATGCAGGCATTTTACTGACATTATAGATTCAAATATCTTACCATAATTTTTCATGTTTGCTCGTTTGCTCTGACAGATCTTTGTCAAATGCCTTTGCATAGTTGATAAAGCACAAGTATACATCCTTCTGCATTTGTACTGCTCTTTCTCATAACATTCTGAGCATAAATATCAAGTTCCTTGTTTCAGTGTTTTTGACAAACCTGCACTGATTTTTCCTATCTCTGGCTTGATTCTGCTAGGCCTGTTATTCATCAGAATTCAGAGGATGAGTCTTGTTGTGTGGCTTATTAGAATGATTATTCAGTGGAGTGTTTGTGCCTGTCTTTTAGGCAGTGCTATGAAAATATATCTTAGGTCTTCTAGTATATGACCATTGTGGTACATTTATTATTTCTATAATCTTGTCTATGCTGAAATTATCTTAGGCTTCCAGCATCACTATTACAATTTCATCTGGCACTGCTACTTCGTTTCTTTTTTATTTGACTAGTGTAGCGTCTTAGTTTTTAATATTTCCAGCCTGTCAGTATTTCTGAGTATTGCCAGTTGATCTCTTTCATTGTGGAAGAGATCTCTGAAATATTTATTCCATTACTGGAGTATTTTTTCTTTCTTGAATGTGAGTGTTCTGTTTTTGGATTTTATGCATCCTGTTGATAAGCATGTCTTTTGTCCTGTTCTCTTATTTTTTATGCATATATCCTTTATCTGGGACTAGCAGTATAGCCCAATGTTGCTCGAGTGTAATGAAAGCTTTAAAACTAATTCATGGTCCTGGAGCTTAGACTCTTTGGACTTTGGCACAAAAGACTAAAAAGCAATAGTTGTTTCCAGTTAAAGCGAAACCGTAGACTGAAAGAAAAATGAACGGATGTAAGTCAAATTTTGATTTCCTGGTATTGATATCAAATAAGTTTTTTTTGTCGTAAACTGAATTTTGAAAGCTAAATAAGTCCTCTGAGTAAATGGTATCATGGCTGAGACTAAGAACTACAATTATACCTACTTAGAGCCAAACCCGAAGCAAAAACTAAAATAAAAGGGCTGAAAAAATACGGACATACAGGCACACACACACAAACATCTTGCTTTTTATATATATATATATATATATATAATTGATGATTTTCTGCACTATTGTAAGAACTGAAACCTTGAAACTTCTGAATATCATTTATGTCTTTGTCTATGAGTGCATCAAATTTGATTAAAATCAGACCACTTCTTCTATAACCTGATTTTTTCGATTATCAATTTTTGATATTTATCGGGGGTACCTTGACACAAAACCTAGCTAAAAACACTCGCAGACGCTTATAGTACAACTGTGTAAATTTTCAAGAAAATCGGTTTAGCGGTTTTGAAGTCTATAGGTAACGGAAATACACACACACAAAGTTCCATTTATAAATAAGTTTAGATTTAGATACTCATTCTGTCTATTTCTGCATATTTTTCATTGAGTTGTTTTTCTTTAGCCTGTCTGCATTTGTATCCTATTTCCTTGTATAATTTTTTGTATTCTGTTCCATACCTTTGAATTGTTTTCATGTTAAGAGTCTCATTTATGATACATTTGTTTTTCCTTTTACATCCATTTTCTTTTGGAATGGTGTGGTTTGCTGATGTCAGTAAGGTTTCTCTTAGTGTATCCCATTTTGAGTTTCCATTTCCATTTTGTCCCTTCTATCCTCTTTACACAGTTCATGTAATTTTTCCTTCAGATTCATATTATTCAAGAGTCTGTATTGTATTTAAATGCTGCCTTAGGCTTCTTTAGTTTCCGTAGTGTCATTTTTAGTTTATATATAATAGGGAGGTTGTTGTTTGTACTGTAGGCAATTGGATAGGATTAGCAGAGTGCAACTGCATTGCTGAATCTCTTGTTGATAGTTATGTAGTAGATTTGAATTTTTGTTTCTCCTCTTGGGCTTCTCCTTGTCCATAATTGTCTTGGATGTTCTTGGAACAACATATTGACTATTACCTGGTCATTTGCCGTTTACCATTGGACCCATTTTACTCTGCATTTGTTGCAGTTTCCTAGTTTGAATTTGCTGGCTATTTCTCCTTCCCTCTTCTTGCCTACTTTAGTATTCAGGTCTTCCATGATAATTATAATTTCTTGTGATTTACTCTGAGCCTTGGCATTGTTTAGCATTGAGTAGAAAGATTTGATTTCTTCTTCTGTACTTTGTGTATTTGGTGTATACTTGATTATAATTGATAATTAACTACAACGATTCTTTCTTTAGTTTAACTGTAAGTATTTTTTGAGATAACTGGCAGTATCTCAGAAAGCATTTCTTCATGCTCTGATCCTGTATCAATCCAACTACTTTCTCATTTTTCTCTCTGCCTGCATATATAATTCTGTGGTTGTCACTGACAAAATCTCCATTGTTTTACCACTTAGTTTCATATACACCTAAAATGTTGACATTTAACCTACTCATCTTTTTATATTTTTCAGCTGGCCACAGTTACTTGACCTTCCATGTCATGAGAGTTACGATACTAAAATCAAGCAGGTACAAAAATTTAAATACCTGGGAAGTATTATAACAGAAGACGGAAAGTGCGACAAAGAGATCCGAAGGCGAATTGGCATGGCGAAGGAAGCATTCCAGAAGTTGAGCGAAGTATTAAGAAACAGGACAATTTTGCTAGGAACAAGGAAGAGAGTACTGGATTGCTATATGATGTCAGTTCTTTAATATGGCAGTGAACTGGACAATATCATCAAAGATGAAGGAAAATCTTGAAGCAAATGAAATGTGGTTCTACAGAAAGATGCTCCTGCTATCATGTGAGCAATGATGAGGTTTTGGAAATGATGGAAATGAAAATAAAAATTAATACTGAGCATCAGGAAGAGACAGCTGAAATTCCTGGGACATACAATGAGGAAAGAGAGCTTGAAGAACCTGATACTAACAGACCAGATAGATAGAAAAAGAGACAGGGGAAAGCAGTGGATAACATATTTATAGGACCTAATCAGGTGGATGATGGAACGAGGGTTGCATGGGGTAACAGGAGAAGGCGTGCTAAGAGCCACCAGGAATAGGGAGACGTGGAAAGCCATGATCACCTACGTCCTGAAAGGACAGGGCACATGGAAGAAGAAGAAGAGTTGCTAGATGATGCTCAGGTTACAGCTGTCGTTCATGACACTTCTACCTGAGTGAGGGATCAATGCCAAGGAATTTTATCCCCTTTATGCCATTATACTAAAAGTTGCTGGATGATAGTCAGGTAACATCTGTTGCACATGTTGTTTCTTACTGAAGTTCATTTCCATAGACTTAACTCCTTTCATGCTGTTAGGTTTCATAATTTGTTTGATAATTGTCTTGATATTTCTTGGGATTAATAGTGGAGTGGTTTCCTGTTGCCTCCTCCACAGTGATTTATTTAGACACCACCTCTAGTTAGCAGGCTCTTCTTCTTAATATGTTACTTAAAAATTGAAAACGAAAAATGAACATAGAAAAATAAATAAATAAAAAAGGAAATTAAATAATAAATAAAATCTAAAATAATCCAAATTGATAAATAAGTAAAGAAATTAAAAATAAACAAATTTACAAACTATGAATGCACACAGATTCACAAGTAAATTCAATAATAACAATTAACAAAAAATAATAAATTAATCAAAAATAAATAATGAGTAAAAAAGTTAAAAACAACACTATAAAATAAACACAAAACTTTATTTGAATCCACAATTAGTTCTACTCAATAGCCTCTAGAATAATTTGAAACATAATTTTACTACACTTCCAATAACCATTAGAATAATAAAATAGACCTAATAATAATGCACTATTGACCAGCATATATAAAGAGTCATGCCAAAACACAACACACATGGCCAGAAGATTGCATTTAAGTATGAAACAGCTTGTCACTGTCAGTTGACATCAATGTTCACCTTCATATTTAACTATAATCTATCTCTGATATTGAGTAATTTAACCCATAAATAAAGCATACCTTAAAACTATATTTTTATCATATATATATATATATATATATATATATATATATATATATATATTAGTCATCCACATACAAGCCTGTTTCACTGTATCACAGCTCATCAGTGTGGCGAGACACATCCGCTTGCTTCTGGCTTGGATCGAAACTCGACTGATTTGGTGTCAGTCGGAGTCGCTACTCCCTAAGCCATAGGCACATGGAATCAGAGAAGGGAAATTTTAACGTATTGTATAGAAGCAGTGTATACACATGCCAGTCACCGAAACAACTCAATTCATCTCTAAAGAGTCACGCATATAACAGAAGTGGAAACTGTTTTTAAAATTTTCTTCTCTAGATAGCTCAATCATAATGAGAGCATTATATATATATATATATATATATATATATATATATATATATATTTAAGTGGACATTTAAGTCAACACCAAGAGATGACTGCTTACTGATTAAATGCAATATGACCTGATGATTGTGTTTAAGCATGAAACAGACATAAATAAGTATCAGTCAGTCAGTTAAGTGCCATATGTGATACATGCTTTGGACAATCATGTCTCGAAAAAGACATGAATGACTGGGCAGAAAATTATCCCGCAGTAGGTTGCCATTGCTTTCTGCAGTATACTGGTTCCAGCCAAGGCTATAGAACCTAATCTGTTTTATTATTTAACCCATAACTGGAGGGATGGGGTAGATTAATACCTTTCCCAAGGCTATTTGTATGAAAGTGAATGCAAGGAATTCAACTGGAATTCAAACTCAGCACCCTGATTTCTTGTTCCAAGTTGACATCCAGTAGCATACCTTAAAACTATATATATATATATATATATATATATATAGTGGACATACATCACATGTAGTCAATGTCTTCCCAAATACCCCTACATTATGCAAACAAAGACTACATATATTCAAGACCCCCGTATTAAAGGACCACTCTTAAAATTTCTCAAACTTAGATATGCAGTTAAATGCATATATATATAATATATTACAAAGTCTGTTTGGCCTCCACTGTCATAAATGATAATAAATTTTGTTTTTTGATCATTTATTTCTTAAGATATGAGCTATGTATTGGTTGTCCTGGGTATGATGATAAACTGCATCCAGCAGCAAGGCCTCTGATCAGAAGATTAGAGCATTTGAGGACCATGAAACCACCTATTAATTGGTGTTGTTCCCGGGTTCACCTTCATCCAGGGTGGTTGCACCTGTTTGGGTCTCAGCTATGGACAAATAGTGAATCCCCAAACAAAAATCAACAGCACATTTTTATAGCAAAATGACAATAAAAAATATCACAACAGCACTAAAAATGTATAGGATTAAAATTACCAGTAATACGTTTTTTATTAAAATTTATCAACAATGCACTTTTGTAGTGAATTTACAAGCAATTTATAAAAAAATTACTAGTAATACATTTATGATCTACAAACTAAATATCTAAAAAAACATGCTTACTCCGAAAGGATAAAATTATGTATAAATTACCTGTAGTTGAAAGTATAAAATGACATAGAAAATATTTTGATTTCAGCATTAAATAACCCATGCAGGTTGATATTCCTGCTAAACAAAATCAGCGGCAGCTATGTCTTGGAGATGTCAAGATCAAACAAGTACAGAAATTTAACTATTTGAGCAATATAAGAAGAGACAATGAAAAATGTGTCATTAATTCAAAGGAATTAAAGAATTCACAGATGATTTCTAGAAACTAAAAGTGTTAAGAGATAGCAGGCTTTTGTGAGAAACAAAGAAAAGAGGGCAGAACTGCCATGTAATCATTATGGCAATGAATGCTGGACAGTCCATTCACACTAACAAAGAATGGATTTGAAATGCCGAAAATATGGTTCTACTGATAAATGCTAAAAATACCATGGACATAACATAGAAGAAAGGAAGAAAGACTAGAAATTTTGGGGATACATAAGGAATAAAGAAGGCCTTGAGAATTGAAAACTTCTTATAAGAACATAGGCAATCATGGCCCTCCACATCTTCCTGTCTGTTGTACCTATTAATAAGTTTTGTCTTTTTGTTATTTCAAACAATTCTTGTTCTACTATCAATTTTTCTTTTTTTTTTATATAATCGTTTCATCCCAAGCAAGGCATTTCACTGCCACTATTTTACAGAAGAGTGGAAGAGTGGTTGCAGCTGGTCTGCCAAGTAAGTATCGATCACGTTACAGATTCTCCGTTGTATTTTGTCAAGAAGCCCAAGGAGAGTAGTCTCAAGTTCATCAAGTATCTTTCCCTTAACCTACCTTGTGAGTATCAGGTTTTTCAAACCTTCCTTCCTCATTACATACCCCAGAAATTTCAACTGCCTCTTAATGATGTCAAGGACATTATGAAGGCAAGAAAAGCAATGAGTAAGCAACAAGTAACCTAATGTACAAACTTGTAGAAATGAATAGCAAAAGAGGGACACTGAGAGTCTGTAAAGAGTCAATAGTCTTCTTTTTTTTAATCATTTCATTCCAAGCAAGGCAATAAAGCTACCATGATGTAAGGAGTTACTGAATATTAGAGAATGTGAAAAATGTACTCTTAAAGAGATAACAAGAATTAAGATAAAAGAAAATGATTAACATAGCATTTAAATTTTTGAAGATCAACTGAGAAGGAAGAAACCAGAAGAGATTTTTCATCAAGTGTAAAGTGCAACAGAAGAAACTGATTCCATAGAAGTTACTGTTAGATTTTGCCATTTCAACAGTAAAATAAATGAAAGCTTGCTGTTAATTGAGTACTGAACTTAAATTCATGAAGTCTTGCTACCATGGTGAAAAGATCATCAGAAAAATTATCATGAATGTTTTATAAAAAGGCACAGGGAAACTACATTACAACGGTGAGAAAGAGTCAGTCAGTCAGTTAAGTGCCATACGTGATACACGCTTGGGCGATCATGCCTTGAAAGAGATATGACTGACTGGGTAGAAGATTATCCCGCAGTAGGTTGCCATTGCTTTCTGTGGTAGATTGGTTGTCAGCCAAGGCTATAAAACCCAATCTGTCCTATTATTTAACCCATAACTGGAGGAGAAGAGACAGATTAATACCTTTCCCAAGGGTATTTGCGCATAAGTGAATTCAACGAATTCAACTGGAAATCAAACTCAGCTCCCTGATTTCAGGTTCCGAGCCGATATCCACTGCACCACTACACACATCCGTAGGAAAGAGACTGAAGCCAATATTCAAGGTCAAGATCAATAACATTGTAGATTCTTCTTTTCATTTTATAAAGAATCTCTAGAGAACCAGACCATATGTGGCAGCAATATTCAAAGTATGTAAAATAGATTCTGGCAAGAAAAATTGTCTAGTATGACACAGTGTATTAACATTCTTAGCTGCAGAGTTAGCAATTGATTCAAGATATTCTTTCTGCTTAAAGTCAAAAAAAGGAAGTCAGTCATGGATAACCATGATGGTACATGGCATATAAAAGAAGAAGATTTTATTTATCCAGTTTAATAGGCTACGAATGATCTTTATTTAGACCTTCAATCAGTTAAGTGTCATATATGATACACGCTTGGCCAATCATGTCTCAAAAGAGACATGACTGACTTGGCAGATTTTTCCGCAGTAGGTTACAATTATTTATTGTGGTAGACTGGTGGCTAACCAAGGCTATAGAGTCCAATTTAACTGTTATTTGACCTATAGCTAGAGGGAAGATTGAAATTAATACCTTTCCTAAAGGTATTTGCGCTTAAGTGAATGCAACAAATTCAGCTGGAATTTGAACTTGGCTCTCCGATTTCTCATTCTGAGCCGATATCCACTTTCTACTGTTTAAAAGTTGTTCTGTTAAATTTTCTTTTGTGCAAAAAGGAGTTTTATTGGCTTTAGACTTTAATTTTTTACTGATTTTTTTCTCACAGATTCATATATTCCTGTATATTATTTTTATGAAAAGATTTCACCCTCAGTATTTATTCTAATCTCTTTCCCCCTTTTTCAACAAAACATCTTAGAAATATTTTCAGTTCTAAGAAAATGATCAGTCTGAACTGCAAAACAAATCTGATTTAGATTTTAAAATTCATTCAAATTATAAATCATTCAATGTTAAAACTTTAAATTATAATGCATTCAATTCAAAAAATTAATTCAAATTATAATTCAATTCTAAAACTTCATTCAAATTATAATTCATTAAATTCTAATTCTTTCAATTCTAAAATTTCATTCAAATTATAATTCATTAAATTCTAATTCTTTCAATTCTAAAATTTCATTCAAATTATAATTCATTAAATTCTAATTCTTTCAATTCTAAAATTTCATTCAAATTATAATTCATTAAATTCTAATTCTTTCAATTCTAAAATTTCATTCAAATTATAATTCATTAAATTCTAATTCTTTCAATTCTAAAACTTCATTCAAATTATAATTCATTAAATTCTAATTCTTTCAATTCTAAAATTTCATTCAAATTATAATTCATTAAATTCTAATTCTTTCAATTCTAAAATTTCATTCAAATTATAATTCATTAAATTCTAATTCTTTCAATTCTAAAATTTCATTCAAATTATAATTCGTTAAATTCAAAAAATTGATTTAAATTCATTGACTTTTAAAAACTCCTTCAATTATAAAATGAATTCAAATGATAATCCGCTTGGCAGTGTATGCTGGACAATCTCCTTATAGACGAACAAGAAATTTGAATCAACAGAAATGTATTTCTACAAAACGATGCTGAGGATACCATGTACTGAATATGTGAGTGACAACAAAGTTTTAGAGAAAATGGAATTGAAAAAAGAATTATACTTAACTTTAGGAAAAGGCAGTTGAAATTTCAAGAGAACATAATGAGGAATGAGGGCTTGAAAAATCTGATGCTTACAGAAGTGATTGAAGGAAATAGAGACAGAGGCAATCAATTCATAATCTACCTTGGGGGCTTGAGTAAATGGTTGGTGTGGCAAGGTAACAAAAACACAAAATTGAATTAAGAGCAACAAAGGAGAGAAAATTGTGGAGAGCCATGACTGTCTATGTCTTGAAGAGACATGGCACCTAGAAAAAGAAGTGTGAATAAATCTAATCCCAGCTCTGTAATTTCAAACTGCCTAACTAATTCCAACCCCTCCTTTTATTCAAGACCAGATTTGACAAAAATATATCTAAGCAGTAATTATGTTGATATGAAACAATTTTCTTATGATTTATCAAAAAATAAAAATAATTTTTTTTTTTACCAAAAGTTCATGATTTTAAAAATATTATTATGAAGATATTGTCAGTCATATTTTTTAGTGTCAGAGAAGTTCAATATTATTTTTTGTTTTATACAAAAGAAAATCAGCCAGAATCCACTTCATTTGCTAATTAAAATGAAAATGATTTCTTAATTAAATCCAACCCTGACAGATATATATTAACCAAAATGTAAATACACACACACACACACACAAATAGATGTGCGCGTGTATGTGTTCTTTGGTTTCTGGTAGATTTTGCATTATAGTTAATTGCTTATGTAAAATAATCTTTAATTAAAGAAAGAAAAAAAATGACAAAACAAAATGGCACCACATACTCACAAAATGATATTTAATCAACAAATGTCAATTTTCTTGTATCCATTGATTGCTAATTAAAAAAATTAGGAGGCAAACAATGGGAATGTACGAGCTTATTAATGTTATTAATTAATGAAAATTTGCATTTTGATTGAGATACTTTTATTTGTCCATTTTCTTATCTTTGTCCTCCTTCTTGCTCTCGTATGAAACTTCTTTATTTCAGTTATCATCATCATCATCATCAACAATAAGAGGGGGTGCTGAACAGTTATCAACCCTAACCACATCCAAAAATCTGAACCTATAACCAAATAAAAGAGTTTTTTTTAAACCCCTTCTTGATCAGGATGTGAACTTTTGCCACCTCTTGTAATAACATTATTCTTCATCTACTTAATGAGAATAATGTCACCCTAAGATGATAATGAGAATAATGTTATTCTTAATATCATTACTGCAAAAATTAAAAGAAGGTACTTATTAAAATATTGGAAATAATATTATTTTTAATGTCATTTTTTTAATCATGAGAATAATGTTATTCTTGATGGGATTGCTATAAAAATGAAAATAATGTTATTATTAAAATATTGGAAATAATATTATTCTTAATACTATTCTTATAATAATAATAATAATGAGAATAATGCCATTCTAAGATAATTATGAAAATAATGGTATTCTTGATGTCATTGTTATAAAAATAAAAAGAAAGTAATTATCAAAATTTTGGAAATGATGTTCTTAATTTCATTCTTATAAATAATGAGAATAATGTTATTCTTCATGTCATTTCTATAAAAACGAAATAATGTCATTTTGACAATCATGAAAATAATCTTATTCTTCATGTCATTTCTATAAAAATGAAAATAATGTCATTTTGACAATCATGAAAATAATCTTATTCTTCATGTCATTTCTATAAAAACGAAAATAATGTCATTTTGACAATCATGAAAATAATCTTATTCTTCATGTCATTTCTATAAAAACGAACATAATATCATTTTGACAATCATGAAAATAATCTTATTCTTCATGTCATTTCTATAAAAACGAAAATAATGTCATTTTGACAATCATGAAAATAATCTTATTCTTCATGTCATTTTTAAAAAAACGAAAATAATGTTATTTTGACAATCATGAAAATAATCTTATTCTTAATGTTATAATAATGAGAATAGTGTCATTGTTATTCAAAAAATTATAATTATGAGAATAATATTGTTATTCTTAATGCATTTCTGATAATAACAATGTTTTCTTATTATTGTAAATGTCATTATCATCACAAATCATTCTCACTACATTCTTACAATCTTTTTAATAATAAAAAATGCTGGATGCTAAATTCTTGACATAGGCTGAATGGATGTACAGTTTGATTTCTGTTTCTTGTTTCTCTTTCCACCAAACCATGCATTTTTAAAGATTTTTTTTTATAATTGTTAAGTTTAACATGTTTACTGCAAATAGATAATTCAGATTAAATTTACAGCTCATCACTAGAGGTATACATCATTGTCATAAAACTTCATATACATGTGTGTATATAAACACACACACATATATATGATTGTGGGTGTTTGATAAGTCTAAATTAAAATACGGCCAGCATTACCTAGTAAAAGAGATTCAAGGATTTCCTAAAAAAGACCTCAGTTTCTTCCAGAAACAACTACTGCAAAAAGAAATAAAAAGACTGCTGAGAGATGAAGTTAGCATCCTAAGATCTTGAGAGAAACCCCCTCAAATCAAACCAGGAACATATGGTAAGCCTGTCCATCCAATGTAGCTTTATATTCATCATTAAAAATTTCAATTGAGAAAAGTTTTCATGAGCTACTATGAACAATTTACACATTTCTCTCTGTGAATATTTGCTTGAAGGTGTGTTTTTCATCACTTTCATGTCTTAATGTTCTTCATTTTTTTTTTATCTTGATTTACATTTATGACACTACACTTCAAATATTTTCTTGCTGGTCAATTCAGTGTTTTTGTCTATAAGACTTTTTTTCCTTTTTTATGCATTCTAATTATTTTTTTTATTTTTAATTATTTTTTATACTTGTTATTATTTATTATTGTTATTTTGTATTTTTCATTATTTATTATTTATATTTTTATTATTATTTTGATATTTTTATTTTTTATTATTTTTATTTTTATATTTTTTATTATTTATATTTTTATTTTACTTTTTATATTTTTATATCTCTATTTTTATTTTTTAATATGCATTTAAATTTTTTTCTCAAATATCTTTTTGTAGCATTAATAAAACCAGTACTTTGTTCCTACTTAGCCAATGTTTAAAATTTCTGGTTTTGATTATCCTTTAATCTTTTTTCAGCTTATTCTTCAATTTTTACAAAATAACTTTACAAAAGTTTCCTTCTTTTTAAAAACTATACTTATCTTATAACCAATGACAATCTTTATTTATCTGAACTTAATATATCGCTAACTCTATTGTATAGATTTTATCTCATATATCTATAGTTTATATTTGTACACCTTATAAATTTAATATTTAATATATCTAATATCTTTAAAACTATTTAAATATTAAATATGGATATGTATGTCAGTAGCTATTACTTTATTAATGTACTGATTATAAATAATATATATTTATTATTTTATTAATTTACTGAATATAAATGATATATATATAATATACATACCAATAATGTTGTTATAATATTGTTATAATGCTGATAATATGGTTTATTAATTTACTGTTTATTTAGTACTGTTTTTATATTTATATCTAAAAATATATATCTTATAAAAAAGATATGAATTGAAATATATAGGGATTAAATTCAATAGAATGATAAAATGAAGAACAAACAGAAAGGTAAATAAATTCAATGTTTTATTTTTATTTTAGATTCATCAGAAAACATTTCTGATGAAACTAAAATAAAATCAAAACAGGCTTGAAAAGGTGTATTTTGAAAGAACAAAAAGCAAGCAATGAAAGGTTAACAAAATTACATCATACCAACATATTTAATATTTTCATTGAAAATAAAAAAACACAAACTCTCATGTGAATATGTATAATATGATAAATGCCAACACACAAAAGGTAACACTTAAAAAAATTAAGCTGACAATAGAAACAATAAAAAAGGTTTTTGGAAAGCTTTTCAAAGCCTGGATATAACAAACAACATCCAGCAGCAAGACCTCTAATCGCGAGATTGGAGATTTTGAGGAGCATGGAACTACCTATTAATAGCTGTTGTTTACAGATCTACCCTGGCCCAAGGTGGTAGCACCTGCCATGGTCCCAGCTATGGACAAATAGTGGAAGAGGTGTTCTAAGTATGATGTTAAACTGATTAGGTTGGGTAAGAGTCTTTAGTTTTGAATAGCAACTTGTCTAAGAGAAGGAAATCTCTGAAATAAAAACCTCTACATCTACTCCGTGTAAAAAAAGGGTCAGCTGAACTCTTTAACTTTGGTAGTTAATCTTCCTAGAGATAGTGACTTGATAAAAACATTGAGTTTCCAGTCTCCTAAACTAGTTGGTGTTAGTAAGAGCATGCAGCTGCAAAACTCGCTCCAATATTTCATGATGGTTCAATGACATATTATAGGGAGACCATGGACCCAGCATCTTAAAGATGATTTAAGGAAGTTGAGATTACAGCCCGATGTTCCACAAAATTGGGTGGCCTGAAAAAGAGCCATCAAAAACACCCCATCCAATCCATGCTAACAAAGTTAATGTGAGCCGAAATTGCTTATATATAGGAAGACAGTAATCAGAAAACATGCTAGTAACATTGAGAAAGGAAATAAAAAATAATCAACAAGGACATTTAACTGATTTAAACTATTTACATCTGACAAGTTTTTTTTCTTCCCCACTGCTCTGACTACATGAATTTAAGTATACTACTAGCTTGTTATCTACTACAACCATTGAATTAGTTCAGTGTAATCACACTTCTACTTGAACAGTTTCTTTTCTCACACTTCCCACCTGTGAAACTCTCTTCTGTTTACTTTCTTCCCAGATTGCTACAATATCCAAATGTTTAAATGCAACATCAAATACCATCTTCTATCTTCTTGAATCATGTTTATCGTTTATTCTTTTTTCAATACCCTCTGTACCCTGTCTTTTCTCTCACTGTCACCCCTGTGCACTTGTGGGGATTCTGCTTTGCTTGGGTTGAAATTATTAAAAAACCCAAAACAAACTATTGTTCTAAACCATATTGTTGTTATCCCAACGTTGTGTCCTTCGACCTTTATTAGGTGTATGTTGATTCCCTTTATTTTATCTACAAATAGTAGAATTGTTTCACTATATCTAGGGATATCTCACCTTGTTGTCATTTTAAGTAAGCTAAGATATTGCTTGCTCTATTAATATTGAAGTCATTTTTTAAATGTATGTATTGAAAAAATGTTTGTAAATTGAAATTTCAGGATCATCTCACAATCATGCCCATTTGCAATCACATCAACATAAATGTTTTTTTAATCTGATAAAGTCCTAAAAAATCAAACACATCATGTAAAAGATTTTTTCCATAGTTTTTTCTATATATATATATATATATAGATATGTATATCTGCAACCCCTAACTACATAGGGGAAGCTACCATTTGATCTGGCAACATCTTAGACTGCTCGACCACAAATGAACTCCAGTCTAAACGAGGTTTTAATCAAGCCTATATAACACAATTTTTGATTTATCGCAACAACCATATCTGCTCTGAAATGTATCATAATGTCAACAAATGTAAACATGTTAAGGAAATTAAAGAATTTTGATGAAACTTGGTTAGAAACAACCGACAATTTGAAATGAATTGTTTGAACATTATTTTTTATCGATACTTATATTTAAGTAGATATTCTATTTTTAATTAAACAGTATTATATATTCATATCTACTGGCCTGATTATTTATGATAAACTTTTATTACGAAAATGTGTGTCTTTCAGCAGGATTTGAACCTGCCGAATGACACCGAATGGTTGTTGCAATAAATCGAAAATTGTGTTATATAGGCTTGATTATATATATATATATATATATATATATATATATATATATATATATATATATATTAATGAATATACGTTTATATTTATATAATATATTTGTTAGAATGCTCAGTCTCTCCTCAGCACCTGAAGATTGCATTGTGCATGAATCTCTGAGTCATGCTATTGGGAAAGAGAAAAAGTGTGATGGGTAAATTTTTATATTTTAATATCATGCATAAATATTGTTTGTTTTTGATTCTGTTAACTGCACATTGTAGTAGCATCAGATGGGCACTATCTTTGAGAGAGAAATTTGGAAATGGTATACTGTACTACTGGGCATTTACACCAAAAGCTCCAATATGGACATTTTAGAGTGCTTGGGTGTCAATCTGAGGACAGTGCAGAGAATTCAGAAAGAGTTGGATGAATCTAATGATGATTACAAAGGTGTTTAAAGTGATCACTACTGATGGCAATGTTATACTATTCATCTTCTCATGGGTCCTCAGACTCAACATGGAGGCCTTTATCAAGTGCCTTGAGGAGGCAGTGCTGTCCTGGGTCAAGAGAGTGGCTGCTGGAAGAACCTATGTCTAGCAACAAGACTGTAATCATGTCACACAAGCAGGAGAAACCAGTCAAAGCTGTTAGACAATTTTTACAACCACATGACTCTTTCATTTTGCCAACAAAAATTCTCCAGATTGCAACCCCATTGATTATTATGTGTGAGACACAGTTGTGCGAGAGGCTAACAAAATTCCTTATAGGAACCAAACATGAACTGAAGGCAAGGATTATGGCAGCATTCACCAACATAAACAAGGAGACTATCCAGAAAAAATGCAAGAGATTCCAAAGTTGTCTGGTGGCCATGGTCAAAGCAAATAGGAATTTTATTTAATAATTTACTCTTTAGTATTTTAAGATATTTTTGTGTAATTCTGGGAAATATATATGTTAAAAGAAAATGTCAGTGTAATTTTCATTTTTGCATATTTTAGATGACAATTTATTCATTGCACTGTGTATATGTATATATATGTATATATATATATATATATATATATATATATATGTCATCTGCAGACAGATCTGTTTCACTGTATCACAGCTCATCAGTATGGTTAAACTCCGATTGCTTTTTAACCCAGGATTGAAACCCAACCAAATTGGCATCAGTTGGCGATTCGACCTCTGTTCGACCTCTGAGCTATGGGCGCTCAGTGGAAGGAGGCAGACTTTTTAGCATGTATATTATCATTATACATGCCCAATAGCTGAGAGTGTTCTAATTCATTGCTGAATGAACAATGCATAGATGCTAGAGTAGCTACTGTTTTTCAAAGTCTACCATTCTTCCAGAGTGCTCAATCAGGCTGTGAGAGCGTAAATAGTCATATATATATATATATATATATATATATATAGAGAGAGAGAGAGAGAGAGGCAGAGAGAGAGAGATTTTGTTCACTCCATACAACCAAATGCATCCATGAATAATCCTCAAATAGTATCAACATGAACCTGATCAGTGAATAACAAAATTAACCAAGTTTTATAATGTAAAATAGACATTTTTCCTTTAAATTTTGTTATTTTTTTTATAATCATTTTACCCCAAGCAAGACAGTACTGCCACTGGTGCACAGGGTTTTACATAGGAGGAGAGTGATGAGAAATAGGAACAAGTTACAGGGGGTGTCAGAGAATGGGTAAAAGAAGGATGAGAATACTGGTGTGAAGTCAGCTGCAAGAGAGTGGAGTGGAAAGGAAGAAGAACATGATACAAGGGTTGTCAGGAAAAGGATGGAAGTCAATGAGATAAGAGATGGCAATTGACATTGCATTTAAATTCTTGGAGAGAGTAGCTTTCAGGAAAACAATTATTATATAGGCAGGAAGGGTGAGAAAAGAAGATGAGGGAGTAGAAGGTTACATTTGATTGGTTTTACTGTAAAATGGTGGACCTAGTTGCTAGTCTAGTAGCTCAAGTAAATTTGTGCAGAGGGGGCACCAGATAGCAAAAGATGCCTTCAAAAAGGTAAGGAAAGAAACAGAAATGAAGAAAAGAGTACCAAAAAGTTATGTAATGTCAGTTCTCTTATATGACAGTAAATGCTGGACAATCTCCTCAAAGATGAAGAAATTTGAAGCAGCAGAAATGTAGTTCTACAAGAGGATGCTGAGAATACCATAACCCGAACATGTGAACAATAATGAAGTTTGAGAGAAAATGGAAACAAAAGGGACACTTATACTAAATATTAGGAGGAGGTAGTTAAAATTTATTCAGTATATAATAAAGAAAGAAGATTTGGAAAATTTAATACTCACAGGACAGATTAAAAGCAAGAGTATAAGAGAGAAGCCATGCATAAGCTACCCAACGAGCTTGTGTACAAGAATGGCAGAATAGGGTATAGGAGAGGTAGCAAAAAGACAAATTTATTGAGAGCTACAAAAGAACTGGAAATTGAGGGTAGCAATGATTGCCTACATTCTGAAGGAAAATAGCACGTAGAAAAAGAAAAACCAATCTTGAACTCTGGTATAGATAGATACTTCAGCTAGTTAATTTATATTAATTTTGATTTTGGTTAAAATAGACATCAGACATGAATAAAAAAAACTGACAAATCTATGTTATGAAAATGAATCAAATACCAAACTGAATCTTCAAAGAAAAAGACAATGTAAGAAAAAATAAATTAAATATTACGAAATGTATAACTTTGATCAAAACAGATTTTGAACAAAGAAAAATAAATTGAAGTGTGAATAATCAATTTAATTGCATTAATCAAAATTTTGTCATACATATTTCTTCACTACCCCAACTATTTCTTCAAAATCATCATCAACAAACCTAGTGTGATTAATTCAATCTTACCTGACATCTCAATAGATACAGTTATCAACAAAAAATATCTCTTGAAATAAAATGGCAAACCTTTCATAAAATTTAACCTTGATCTTGACTTAACATCAAAGACAAACTTTATCACTGCAAATACTCTATTTCCCACCACAAAAGGGGCCTATTTTCCACAAAATCTGCCCCAAAATTTGCAAGAAAAATAAATCACACCTCCACAGGATGTCAGCAATCCTTACTCGCCACAGATATCTTTTTTTAATTATCTGTGAATAGTGGCATAGTTTGCCATTGCCTTCTTCCCAGTCTGGAATGCAGATGCCTCCTTCTCTTAGACTAGTTGGCAAATAAGGCTACAGAATCCATCTAACCCACCATTTAATTCATAGTTGAAAGGTGTGGAGAGGAAATGACTTCATACCTTATCATATGAAGTGCAAAAGGGAATGCAATGGACTAGCCCAGAATTTGAATGTAGTGTTGTGAAGTTTTTCGTGTTACTACTCAATGCTTATGTATAACCTCCACTCTTCCTAATCAGCATAGTTATACAGCCTGAGTATTCTAGAGTGGATATCAGCTCAAACGATAAATTGTAGAGCTGAGTTTGAATTCCAGTTGAATTTGTTGCATTCACTTACATGTAAATATCCTCGGGAAAGGTATTAATCTGTCACTTCTTCCTTCAGCTATAGGTTAAATAGCAGAACAGGTTGAGTTCTGTAGCCTTGGTTGGCAACCAGTCTACTGCAGAAAGTAATGGCAACCTACTGCGGGATAATCTTCTGCCCGGTCAGTTATGTTTCTTTCAAGACATAATCGCTCAAGTGAGTATCATATATGGCACTTAACTGACTGACTGACTGACTCTGAATATCTTAATTAGTTAATCTACATATAATTACACTTACTTAAAAAAAAATACTTCCTTCAGAAATCACTGTGCCTCTTATAACCTAATGTGTAGGTGACAAGTGCTGGAGTTTTCTTTTGGCTGGAAGTGGATAAAAGATTACTCACTTTAGATGAGAGAAGGTTCCCAGTCCTGGGGATCCCAACCCTGAAGTAACACCTTCCTCATTAAAGTAAGAGATAAGGGATCAGTGTAACATCAATGCCAGTGCAACAGCGTTCATGGGGACTGGGCAATTATTTTCGTCCTTGGCTCATATGCATACGTTTAGGTGCTCTGCACATAAAAATAACCTTGTGTCATATTCTGCCCTAGTGGGGAAGCCAGTTAAATATATCAGTGCTAGACTGATGCACTAGATCTCTAAAATGAATTATATATTTAACAAGAGCAGCCAAACACCACAAACCTCTGCCAAGGCAATACTGACATGATCTTAGTGATTAGCAAGAGATGATTATTAAAATGAGAATAGCTGCAATGAATTTGACCACTCTTTTTTTAATTTTTTTTTTTTTTTTGCTTTTGGATAATGAATATTAGATTTATATCATAAATAATGGTATTTGTAATCTAAAAGAGGTAATTCAGTATTTGTCATCTGAAATGTAAAAAAAACAGTAGTAAGAAAAACAACAAAATAACCTCCCAGAAACTTTATCCCAAACTGAATTGAACTCAAAATCTAATCAGTTCATGCCAGTCATGCGGTCAATCCTTTCTGAAAGTTTCCTCTGAACCCATCAAGTGGATCTTGAGATATCTTGACTTTGGACAGAGGAACAAACAGAGAGAAATGCAACCGAATACAATACCTCTACCTTAAGGTGGAAGTAATATATAATTATGATGACAAACATACTCTTAAAATATAAAAAGAATATATACAGACAGTTGAAGCATCAGTTACATGTTATCTGTGTTTTCTGAAACATATCTGGCCAAATTATAAGTTTGTATTATATATCCCTGTCCATGGTAATATAAAAACTAGGTCAATTGAGGAAGGGTGCTAGAATTACCTAGAAGTTATACTGGGTGTAAATTGCTTGCATATAAATAGAGAAATGAATAGTGTAAAAATGCAAAAATAGAAAAGGGTCTAAGACAAGGATGGGTCTTCTCACCAGATTTATTCAAACTCTCCAAAGTGAAGAAATCCTGAGAGAATTAGAAGTCTGACCAAGTTTTGTTATTGGAGACTCCAATCTTAACCCTGTGGTAGTCACAGTGTTTTCTTACCCCCAATTTTTTTTAAGTATTCCTAGTTAGCACCATTTGCTCCCTTCCACTACTCTCCTGATTCAGTGACATGGGTAGCACATGGTGTGATGCAGTTGTAGCTTAGTTTATTTTGTCTTCTTTGGGGTGTCCTGTCATCCTACCTATCTAATGAAGGGTAAGGTTTCATGAGTTGCACAAATTGCAAGACTGTAGCAACTGATGGTGAATCAGAGTGAGCGTTAATGGTTCTAGAATGAGCTCACATGGTTTCTTTCCATTTCAATTCAAGGAAATACATGATGACTAATTTTGATGAATAAAATCTTCTTCTATTATTGTATTGTTGTGTTTTGCTTCAACTTTACAACATACGTTTATGTAACAAATTTATCATAATTTTCACTTCAATGAATAAATTATATATTCAGTTCAAGTTTTGATTTAATAAGTAACAAAGATTGCCTATTATGTTATTTTTTAGCAGTACAACAATATTTTATTTAATCGTAACACAATAAGCATTTTTGCATTAGAGTGAGTAAACACCCCAGGGGACTATCCATTTTCAGAAATCTGAAGTAACTTATGAAAGGTCAACAACATAAGATATACACATGACACAGTCTAGATAACTAACAAAGAAAAGAAACTGCAGAACCTACAAGTAAATGAATTTAATATTGTTGTATTGCTGAGGTGGCAGTATGATACCAGATGATGTCTGCTGAAATATCTACAGCACAATATTCGTGTTAATGAATATTAAGTACAAACAAGACAAACGCAGATAAAACAGAACAGTAATAATTTTTTGGCAAAGTGTTCAAAGCCATTATCAATGCCAAGGTGGTACAACGTCTCACAGCCCACAGACTCTTCTCTGACAAACAGTATGGCTTTCGCTTCACCAGGTCTACTGCTGATATGTTCATGACCAGCACTGAGTATATACTCCAGGTCCTTGACAAAAACGGCAATGCTCAAACTGTTGCCTCCAAAGCATTTGACAGAGTCTGGCATGCTGGCTTTCTATGCAAACTGCAGGGCTATGGTATAACTGGACAATTGTTTGACCTAATCTATTCCTTCCTTTCAAATCATACAATGAGGGTAGTATTGAACAGACAAGCCTCCCAATACTATCACATAAATGCTGGTGTCCCTCAAGGCTCTATTCTAGGTCCTCAGCTTTTCCTTATCTATATTAACAATCTCCCTGATGTAATAAGATCCCAAGTGGGCATATATGCTGATAACACTACGGTTTACTCTTGTCTTGATATCTACTGAGGCTGAAAAAGCAAACCTTGCTGCCGAGCTTGAAAAGGACCTCCAATCCATAGTAGACTAGGGTAAGAAATGGCTCGTAAATTTTAATGCTTCCAAAAACAAAGCTGCTATCTAATAACCACCACAGATAATCGTTCCTCCCGCCAATTAACATGGATCAGGCTTCTCTCCCTGAAAGTAAAACACTGTGTCTCCTCGGATTAACTCTCACATCAGACCTCAAGTGGAATAACTATATAGAATCCATAGGTAAATCGGCTGTTAAGAAAGTTGTTTCTCTGTCTAGAGCCAGGAAGTTTTTCCCATCTGAAACAATCCTGCACATATACAAATCTACTATCCGCCTGTGCATTGAATATTGCTGCCATATCTGGTCAGGTGCTCCAGCTATCCACTTAGGTGTCCTCAACCAAATTCAACGGAGAATCTATGATGTGATCGATCCCGACTTGGCAGCTAGGATACAGTTGCTTTCTTACCTACGCAGTGTGGCTTCCCTGTGTCTCTTCTACAAATACTTTCACGGCTTCTGCTTCAATGAACTTGGCTCACTGGTGCCCCATATATATAAATTTTCTCAAGCCACAAGATTAGCAACTAGGTTTCACCCTTTTACTGTGAAACCAATAAATTGCAAACGCAAATTCTATTCAGCTTCTTTTCTCGCACTTCCCACCTGTGGAATTCCCTTTCACAAACTTGCTTTCCTGACAGTTACAATCTCCAAGAATTTAAATGTACAGTCAATAGTCATCTCCTGTCTCACTAACTTACATATTCTCTTTCATGCTTTTTTCTTCATCCACCCCACTCTCATCAGTATTCTCATCCTTCTCCTACTCTCTTCTGACACTCACTGCAACCTCTCACTCCTTCTCATAATATTCCTTCTATGTAACCTGTAGCAGTAAAATGCCTTGCTTGTGGCGACATGATTATAAAAAAAAAAAATTAGAAAGAAAAAAGAGGTTAAGTTGTTGGAGTCGCAGAGAGCACAGTTCGGTGATAATTGTCAATGATACTCCCAATTTCTGACTGCTATTGATCTTTGTTTATATAGCAATTTTGGATCACAGACAATTCCATTTTTGAGAGCACTAGAGAGTTGTTAGCTACTCTGTGACAAATATATACAAAAATAGAAATGTACATAAGACAATGACATGTCATCTCACCAAACTTATTCAAACCTTACAGCAATGCAATCTTCAGCGAACTACAAGTTCTACTAAGTTTTCTTCTTGGTGGACACAATTTCAACAACATAAAATATGCAGATGACACAGTGTTGATAGCAGACACAAAAAGAAAACTGTAGGACCCACTAGTAAAGGTAGTAAAGGAAATTCAGAACAAAGGGACTAAACATCAATTGTAAAAAGACAGAATATATGATTGCCAGCAACAGGATGATCCAAAGTAAAGGAAGGCAAGAAGAAATACCCAACCCTCATTCTCGGTATCCTTACCCGCCTATCACCCACCCTCTGTCATTTCCTATATTTAATCAGCCTTTCTCCACTCTACATATCCCCCTGCACAGTAGTGGCAGTGACATGCCTTGCTCGGGGTGAAACGCTTATAAAAAAAAAAACAAAAAAAAAAACATCAATTACAAGAAGGTAGAATGTATTGTTGTCAGCAGGAGAAAGAGCCATAGTAAAAGAAGGTGAGAAGAAAGGACTAATTATCAATTTTAAGAAGGCAGAATAGATAATTGTCATCAAGAGAATAAGCCCAAGCTGCAAAATAAAAGAGGATGTTAAAACTAACCAAGTACACAAGTTTAAATATTGGGATATGTTTTCACAAAAGACAGAAAATAGGAAAAAGAAATCCAAAGTGCATTGAAATCCTCCTTCCTATATGGCTGTTAATGCTCAGTAATTTCTTCCCAGATGAAAATTTTGAGACAACATAAATGTGGTTCTACAGGGTGCTGAGAATACCATAGAGAGAAAATGCAAAAAATGAGTAAGTTTTAAGGAATAGAAGGACAAAAATATATTTATAAACAGAATCAACAAGAGATAGATACATTTCTGGGACACATCATAAGAAAGAATGGTTTAGAAAATTTGACACTCACAGGATATATCAATGCCAAAACAAACAAGAGGAGGCAGCAGACACACCACCTGACAAGTTTATGGATGGAAGAACAGGGAGTGGGGGAATGGTAAAAAGACAAACATTTCTAAAAGTTATTAAAGATAAGAAGTTGTGGAGACTCATAATCACCCATGTCATGAAGATACATGACACAGCTGCATATACTGTATTTTAAATACTATTCTCTCTATATTACATGCTCCATCAGTATAAAAGCAATCATTGCTCTTCACAGCTTCCTGTCTTTTTTTTTCTCTCTCTAAAATAGTTGATTCTTGATAATCTTTGACATTGGTACTTATTCCTCCATCATTTTTATCCAGATTGTCAAGTAGCTTTCTAATTGTTTTCCTCTATTTTTCTTGTCCAACGAGTATTACATTCTCTCTTATATATCCTAAATATGCCCCTAATATGCACTTATTACTTTTTCCGTTCATGCCTCTACAATGAGATATCAATAACTCTTTATCTGGAGTGTCTATTAGGCCTTCTATAGGGTGAAAAAATAATATGAAAAACTAATAAAAAATAATATAAAAAAAGGAGTGATTATAAAAAAATGTTGTTTGGTTACATTTTGGGAATTGGTTGTGCAATTATCTATCCTACATTTCTCCATAATATGCCCTTATTATTTTCTCTGTTTATGTCTTGACAATGAAATAGTAACACTCTATCTGGAGTGTCTCTTGAGACTTGTATAGGGTGAAAAATAAAATAAAAAAAGAAGTGATTATAAAAAAGTTTTTGTTTGGTTACATTTTAGGAATTGGTTGTGCTAAGAACTTTTCGGTACCCCAACTCAGTTTGTGTCATTTCATTTTGCCTTGACAGAAATAGCAAACTTGTAAGGAGCAGTTCTTAAACCAACAGCATCAACAATAACAAAGATTCTAATATCTTTATCCTCACTGATATTTTGCTTACAGGTATGAGATTCCAAATTTATTATCTTAACTGCATAAGGTTGTAAGTGTACTTTATTGTTACCTGTCTTCTCTGAGCACTAATTAAGTTTTTGTGTTGTCATTTGTTTATATAAATAAACAAACAGAGTTTTCTGAGGTGGACAGTCAAATATACCTGTAGGGTATTTTTGCATCTCAACCCCTGCTTTGAAATCAAAGAACTTTTGGTAAAAAAATAAAAATGATAAAAATAAAATTAACAAAAGATAAATATCAGTGAAAAGGAAAAGACAAATGATATCAATTTGTTGCTGGAGACCTTGAAGACAGAATTAACTGTTAATAAAGTTGCTGATGATATTAATACTAATGATAATATTAATAATGAAGCATAATGTTAATAAAGTATAAGGAAATAAATTTAATTATTATGAGTAAAAAGGAACAATACATTGGTAAATAAATTCAGAAATCCATGGATTGAGATGAAAACATTACAAAATAATCCTGAAACTAAGTTTTCCTATAAACAATGAAAACAGAAAAAACAAGAATTTAAATATAAAGTTAAAAGCCAAGATAATTCAAAATTTACCTTATGTGAGAAAAAAAAAAAAAAAAAAAACAACCTTGCCTTTACTTATATCTATTCTGAAGAGAAATAATTTAAACTGGTACATGCAAGAAACATGAAACTTTTAACAAAGGTTAACAGAGCCTTTTGTAATGGTTCTTCGTACATCGATTCTCTTTATTTTCAAGTGATTTAATTGCTATTCATTCTAATCATTTCTTATAATATTTTCACATTTGTGTAATTGTGTTGGCTGAATCTGGTATAAGGTCAGAGTTGTGGAGTATCCAATGGCTGATTCATCATCATCATTTAATGTCCATTTCCATGCTAGTATGGATTGGACTGAGTTTTTTTTTAATGGTTAACCATCACAAAATACTGGAGAGTTTTACAACTGTATGCCCTTACTTACAACAACCAGTTTAGGAAACTGAAAACTCAGTGTTTTTATCAAGTTACAATCTCTAGGAAGATGACCTATCAAGGTTAAAAGACTTTAGACAATCCTTTTCTACATAGGGGTAGGTGTAGAGGATTTGGTTTCTGAGGTTTTCTTCTCTAAGATAATTTTCTATTCAAAGTTAAAAACTCTTACCCAGCCTAAACAATTTAATGTCATACTTAAAAACTGATTGAGTTAGTTATTCATTTTTCATGGCTTATCAACCCTTTGCAGTTTATTTAAAGCCAAAAATATTTTTAGATTGTAAGAATTTTTATTTTGAGATAATAATGGTTTAGTGATAGAAGTCTTATTAATTAACCCATAATCAGGGAGACAAGATGGCTTCATAACTTTCTCAAGGGTATTTGCTCATAAGTGAATATAACAAACCCACTGAGAATTGAAACCTGACTCTCTGATTAACAATTCAAAGCTATTAACCATCATACTACCCATGCATCTAAGCTTACAGCACCTGGTTTTCTCAAGTGGTCACCCATTGAAATACTGATAAGACTCAATGTTGCTTAATTTCAGTTATTTAGTCTTTCAAAATTATCTGATTGTAAGTGAAGTAGCCAATAAGGATTAAATTCACATAAATGGTAAGGGTCAATTGAAAATGTGTGCTTATTACTGTTCCATAGTGATGATCCCATTTACAACACTTTCCTAAGTCTATAGCAAGGCCAGATTAGTAGGGATCAAAAAAAAATCACACATATTTAAGTAATAATAGTCAATTGAAAAAGTTTGCTAGCTCTTACATTTTTATATTATATACAACATTCAAGGTCCACTAAGAGTAGACGGTTACTGTTGAAATGGTAAGGATGAGATACGTGATATTAATGAGAGAGGAGGTGAAAATTATAAAGATAAGGATAACAGGTATCAACAGACTTTTAGCATTAAGAAGATTTTAGTGTTCAGAAAAGTATCCACAAAAAACAGTTGCTGAGAAAAAGCAGTTTGAATAGAATTTTCTTCTTACATTTGAAAAACAGATGAAATGAGGATGATTTAACTCTGTGGAAGTAGCATTATATTTCCTGGTTTTATCAGTATAATTCAGGCTCATCTGAATATTATAATTAAATTGATAGTTTCATTTAATAAACATTTAAGTTTGGAACAAGGCCACAGGCATTCAGTGAAGACTGGAATTACAATCACAAAAATGATTTTTTAGATAAGATTATTCATGATAAATCTGTAACGAGGAACCATATCTTTTATATTATTATTATTATTATTATTATTATGAAAGACTTTTTATTCTTTCTTCTCACCTGTGTAGTTTAAAACTGATGCAATGTTACTTAAATGTGACACAAAGCTACAGGAGAGAAGCACTAACCATGCATCAAACTTATTCTAATGGTCTGAAAGGTAATAATTCAGTTTAATTATGAAAACTAGTATTGGTTAGCTGAAAACTTTTTTTACACACACACATATATATATATATATTTTAATTGGTATCAGCCCCAAGCAAGGTTGTAAAGCCACTAAAACGCAAAGGGGCTACTAGGTGTGGAAGAATTAAGAACAGAAAAATTAACAGTGAGCAGAAAGAGAAATGATTCATCGGGAGTAGATAATGAAATATATATATATATATATATATATATATGCATGTTTGCAAGTTTTGATATATAAGCTCAAGTAACTATTGTACAAATATGCATCTAAATGTATTTTCAATTTTTTTTATATATGGTTAGAGTTTACCTCTTATATCCAAAGTACAGTGATAATGATTTTTTTTTAACATTGATCAATAAAGATAATTTAATAGAAAGGAACACGTGTGATCCATGACAAATGCCAATGGCCATATCAGAACAAAATTATCGCCACAGAGACAACAGGAATTTCAGGTATCCCTTCCTTCAGGTAAAATTTATTTCCTTTTTTTCAGAGGTACAACCACACACATTAATATATAGCAATAAGAAGGTATATATGTAAACCCATGTATATATATATATATACACACACACACACATATATATATATATATATATACATATCTATGCACACAGCACGCGCACATATATATGCACACAGCACGCACACATATATATGCACACAGCACGCACACATATATATATATATATATATATATATATATATGAATGCACACATATATATGCAGACAACACACACACACACACATATATATATATATATATATATATATATATGCACACATGAGCCAGGCAATTGAGAATATAAAAAATTTCAAAGATATTCAGCAGAAAAACTCTCTCCTGCCTCCACAAAATTTATATTCATGTTCAAATTAAAAGAAATAGTTATTTAATAAAACTGCCCTTAACCTCAAAGGTGACCTTGAAGTGACTACATGTCTGGGTCATATTCTCTCTCATGTTCACAATGACACCCCAGATGATCTAGAAGAACACATATTCAGGGTGAACCGATTTTGAAAGTATTTGTTTAGCCACTGCTGAGTCTTGTAGAGACAGTAGAGCCCTGCTACAACTCATGTTTTCTACCATGATCCAGGGCTTACTATGTATGCCCAGAACCTTGATGTCAATGATCTCATTGACAATCAAGGCTCTTTGAGAAGAGTAGTATGACAGTATTGCTCTCATGGCTCACAACTACTAGGATTATGATGATGATGATGGTTAACTTGCATGCATTCCCATGGAAACTTCTATGAGGTCTGTAAATGGTCACCCATCATTCCTACAGTTTACTGGCTAATTTCAAAAACTTCAGTTTCTCTGGGTTGCTGCGAGTTAATAGCTGAAGTCACAAACATACCTTTGCTTATTTTGTGTCAATTTGTAAGCTGACCTGTTAAATCTAAAAGAGGATAATGAATGTTTAAATTTTGTTCATGTCATATAACATTACACTAGAACATTTTCCGTTTATAACATGCTAAATATGTATTCAAAAATGCTTTTTAAAAAACATATATATATATATATATATATATATATATATATTAGATACTGCTGATAGCACTTTTAACATCAACAACACAAAATACATAATCCTAGCCTCTAACACCCTATCTACAAAATCTAAAAATAAATTAGTTATCCCAATCACTAGGAGTCTTTACCACTGAATCCAAGAAATTGGAGATATAATGAGGAAAAAAAATGACATCCAACACCACTTCAGATGTTGCGATTTACCAAGTAAAGTACTTGCAATGTAGATATAGATATACTAGAGAGACATGTTGATGTCTTAAAAACCTACATCTGTGAATGCAAGAGAGACCTACATTGTGAAAAAAATTTATACTCCCTCATAATACATAGGAACAAGACTGGCTATAACTTTGATTTTACAAGTAATTAAAAAAGAACATTATTCCCTAAGCCCAAAATATTTTGAGAGAGTCATGATAAAACATTTTCAAATTATAAATACATATCAAAAATGCTATTGTAACACCCCAGTGGACGGTCCGAACAATTTCTCTGGCGGCCGTTCTCCACGCTGTATTGCCGGGTGTTTGTTGAAAAAGTCGGAGTCTCAAGCTGGGGGTACAAGATTAAACTATAAGGAACGAACTTCCAAAACTTGGATGAGTTAAAACAATGCTTTATTTCATTTAGAGTTAGTCTTTTTGGTTGGAGCAGGCAAATGTGACACACAGCTCTAACTCTAATTAATGGACATCAATTGCCGAACTGACCGACTCAAGACAAACAGAGTTTCTATTTCAAGCACGTGCCCGGCTGAACTAACTAACTGAAACTCACTACTAACTAACTTAACTGATTGACTTGGAAAAATCACTTGTATTTATTTAAATTAATCCAGAAATGCTTAGACACCCCACCCCGGGTGATAAGCATTGATAAGCAGAAATTTCAAGGTACTTAAATTTTACTTCCTTTGATATGTAAACGGGATGTCTGCACTAAGCCTCCAAGTATTTTCCAGGATTTTTTTATCTTTATTTTCTTAATGTGTGGTCAAGATACAATAAAGACAGTTTATGACCTGGTCACTAAAAAATCTATTTACTCAACTTTATCTTTTATCACATCAAATCACTTAGTCAAATATTCACCGGAAGACTGGTAGGATTTAACAGTAATCTGATACCATTTTCTCTTCCACAAATTTCCTTATAAAAGAAAAAGTGTTTTTTTTTCTCTTCTTTTTCACTTTTGTTAAACAAAACACATGTTTTTAACCATTTCCTATTTTAATCAATTATAATAAAATACATATTTTACAAATCCACCTTAATATACACTTAGTTATCATGTCACATGATACTATATCACTCATATTTATTAAATCTATTCATATAGAATCTAACAGATATGTAACTATCACGACTGATGGAAAACGTCCCTAAATTAACATGTAAACAATCTCCAAATATAAATAATGCCTAGTAAACATACACTTCACATATATATATATATATATATATATATATAATGGATTCTCCCGTCGCGTTCAACGTATGAGGGTCCAACCTTTTTCCAGCAAGACAACCACACAGAGATTTGTTTATAGTGGTGAAGGCATTGTGTAGTACCATCCACACTTCTTGGAACTGCTGATAACAAACAATTGGTGCAGATGACTGCCACAAATTGCACGAACAGCAGACCTCAATTATTTAACCCATAATTGGAGGGAACGAACGGATTAATACCTTTCCCAAGGGTACCAGTGCGCAAGTGAATGCAGCGTGCTCGACTGAAATTGGAACTCGGCTCACCGATTTCCCCCTCCAAGCCGACATCCACCGCACCCCAACGCACATCCGTGAATGCTAACAGCACCTGGTATTCCCAAGTGGTCACCCACCTAAGTACTGACCAGGCTCAACGTTGCTTAACTTCGGTGATCGAGCGGGAACCGGTGTATCCAACGTGACATGACCGTATATATATCTATATAGATATATATATATATATATATTTCGCATAAACAAAACTTATTCCGCATGACAAACTTATATACATAAATTTTATACACAGAAGCGACTGAACTAGTCAAATGATTTGTGTGAAGTCTACTTAACCAATGAAAATCAAACAGAAAAATAAAGATATCTGAAAATGTTTTATATATCTCATTCTCTGATAAAGCTTTAATGAAAATGAAACATGTCAGATTTGTAAAAATGTCCTATTTAGGCAGACATACATAAACATATACTCCTATGACTATATATATAGAGAGAGAGAGAAAGAGAGAGAGAGTAATGTGAATTAATAAATATACATATCAGGGTGCACAAATGTATAGTATTATTATTTAGGTATTAATGAAACAGTGTTCAATGAAGTATGAACAGAGCTATTATATATATATATATATATATATATATATATATTAATAAATATACATATTGTCCTACATCAATAGCATAACTTTTATATATATATATATATATATATATATATATATATATATATAGTTTTATGGTAAGCTATAAAAAATAAATTATATGGGTTAATGTGCTTAATATCAGGGATAGAGAGCATGCAAATGTAATGATGGACATTGAAGTCAACACCCAGCAGTCACTGTGTGTTGACTTCATGTCCATTATATATATATATATATATATATATATAGAAAGAGAGAGAGAGAGAGAGAGAAGAAAACTCAGCAAATAATTTAATGCTTTTTTTAAAGTCAAAAAATCTAAAAAAAGAAAAATATTTTATTTTTTTATGGGTTTGAAAAGGCAGGTTGTAATTTTTACAATTGTCAAAACAAATTCTGGATTTATTACTGTTTAATGATGCGTTGAGTTTTCCACTCAATATTTCATATAGCTTCGGATAATATCCATTGAGCTCTTTATTTTCATTGATTTAATATTCTATATGAATTAGAAAGATTTTTTCGATTATCCTCTTCATTTTTATAGGTCTGTAATTTTTTTTTTGCACACACACACACACACACACACACACACATATATATATATTAAAAAAAACAATGAATACCTTTAAAAATATGTTCAGACATATGCATATATATATATACATACATGTATGCAAATGTATGTATGTAGACATAACCACATATATGCACCAGTATGAGCTTATCCATATATATGAATACATATATACAAAGAATCTGTAAATACAAGCTTTTGCAGTGAAACCCTCTTTGTGTGTGTGTGTATATATATATATGTGTGTGTGTGTGTAAGTGTAAATAAGATATATTTCACAAATATTAATGTCTATTTTACAACCCTAAATGGTTTCTATGTGCAGCTATATACTTACACATTCATTCATTTGTATAAATGTAAAAAGAGACACATGTACATGTATGTGTGTATATATTTACTGCATATTTTAACATTTATACATACTCATATTCTTATACACAAAAGGACATATAACCACAGTTACTTATACACACATAATAATTTTCATTCTGCACATATATATATATATATATATATATATGGCTGAGTATTATATGTAGAAAGTAACATATTAGTACTTATATTGAAAATTATATGTGCAAATATTTTTTATGCATAATATAGGATAAGATTATATCTACATATAGATAGATATGCTTGACAATAATGTTCTCCTCCATTTCAGCAATGGTGAAGTCTTATAATCTTTTCTGCTCCTGGTAGAGTATTTCAGTAATGTCCCCATGAAAATGGCCCTGCCATCGCTTCTGGACATAATCTGGTATCTTCCTTTCCAAATGCCTTTGTTCTATTCCTGAAGTGCGAACTCTCATAAGTAAACTGTAACATGAAATTCAATCAGTTGATATCACTGCAGATAACATTCCATTGTTAAATGTACAAATATAAAAGCTGAAATTTATTTCTTGTAACAATCAAATAAACCAAGATGTATATGATTAATAAAAGGCGATGTAAACATTGAAATACCATTTTTCTAAGAGAATAAATGGCAAATTAATGATTATTTCTTTGATAATCTGACAAATAAATGAAACAAATTGATCCAGTCAGCTAAGATGGAAAATTTGATACAGAATTCTTAAGGCACAGTGGAATAGTGAAAAATGCCTTCCAAAAGTTAAAGAAAGTATTAAAAAACAAGTTAATTTTATTAGAAACAAAGAAAAGTGTGCTGAAATGCTGTGCTATATCAATTTTACTATATGGCAGTGAATGCTAAAAAATTTCCTCACGGATGAAGCGACTTGAGGCAACAGAGATATGGTTCTACAGAAGGATGCTGACAATAACATGGACCTAACAGGTGAGCAATAAGATCATTTTAAGGGAAATGGAAACAAATAGGTTACTCAGAATTAGAAAAAGATTTGAAATATCTTGGATACATAAAGAAAGAGAGCTTGGAGATTTTAACACTCACTAGACATACTGAAAGCAAGAATAGGAAAATAGTGAGTACTGGCAAACTTGGATCTTCCACAGAAATGTTTCTTGTTTTAAAAATCAATGATTAGAATTGTAATAAAGCCTAAATATATGACAAAAGTGAATTCATATGCTTTTTTGTTCTTAACAATATACAACAAAAATATTAAACACTATTTATTTATTAGATTGTCTATTTACAAGAAAAATTTTATCTGTACTTCTGAGATGAGGTTGTATTAACATTATTTACACTGTCCAGACTGTTGTCCTCATCTTTATTGCCATGTTTATGACATGTCAGCTGTTGTATGCTCTAGCCTTCTTTAAGTGCTAGGAATTTTAAACCAAACCCTTTATTTCAATTATTGGGGAATGTCATTCTCATTCCAAGTGCAATGCCACTTCTGGATGCCATATAGTTATCTCCCTTTAACTCAACTCTCTAAGTTATTTGTTTACCACTGCTGTAGCCAGGTATTAAACTCACAACTCTATTGGTCAAGTCACTAGAATTAATCAACACCTTTATCCACTGAACCATGTGTCTTAGAGGGTGGAGCATACAATGGCTGTAACGTTGTAAACATGGCAAAATGAGGACAACAGTCTGAACAGTGTAAATAATGTGCATAATTTTATATTTACAAAATTAAAAAAAAACTAATATAATTAAAACAAATTTAGTGTAATATTTGTTTACCAATTTTTAAAGAAATGATTAGAAAAACAATGTTTTATTCATAAATTTATAAACATTTACAAAATTCACAAAATATGTGAACCAACTATAAAGATATGCTTTTTACTTACCATTTTATAAAGTCTGCTAGATGCTTTGGCAATGATTCCAATAAACAATATAACAAATCTATAGTGCTTATCATTATTGTTGTCAATTCTTAAGAATAAAGAAAATGTATAAATTCACTTTCATTTAGAAATCCCAGTCCTCACTTTTTAAATGAATAAAGTGATACCAAGGAGTGAAGGTAGTTAAAATAACAGCAGTGTCAAGGAAAAAACTGTCCTTTTGACACTTCAGTTTTCTGTGGGCACAAAAGTCCAAGATTGCCAAGTACCCTATCTCATACGTTTGTGTAAAGAAATACCAGAACAGAGAGTGGAAGAAAAAGTAAGAAAAAAGAAAAAGCAAACATTGCTAAGACCCTTCAGGATGTAGGTGATCATGGTCCTCCCCATCTTCTTGTGGGTCTTAATTCTTTTTGTCTTAAAGGATAAAAACTTATGGAGAGTTATGATCACCCATGGCTTGAAAGGACATCATACATACAAGATAAAGAATATTATTAAAGGAAAAGTCTTATACAAAATTGTATCCTAATATATTTGGTAAAAACACAAAATGCATGTTCCTAAACCATGAGGACAAATTAAAAGCATGTTATGATTTGTTGTCTTTATCTGAATATTATTTTTCAATTTTTTAAAAATTGAATAGGGCATCACTCAACCACAACAGGATTTTAATATTATAAGCAAAATCATACAATTCAGAAACAGTTTTTGCAAATTGGCCATATGAAAAATGATTGAGTTATTATACATTTCACTATGTTAAGTAATACACAGTAACACAGAAGGCATAGATAATTTGTTCATAATTTTAAAATATTTTTAAGCATTTAAGTATTTTTAGCCAGATATAGATATCAGCTGCTGAATTTTTGAGTCATATTTTCACTCTTTAATGTTCACCAACAACAAAGGAGATTATGTTAAAAAATAAATATTAGTGATTTAAAATATATGCTTTTTTCTTCAATAATTTATGCACCTATTCACAAACCAGATAGATAAACTTCTACACATTACTCATATATTATATATATATATATATATATATATATATATATATATATATATAAAAAGGGTGCGACCCAAAGATTCAAGGTATTCAACTATGAGAAAGAATTAGTTATTCTTACATTTCATTATCACAGCCTAATTTGAAGTCCTCTTCTCCTTCTTTTTCTTCTATGTGCCATGTCACTTCAGGAGGTAGGCAATCATGGCCCTCCACATCTCCTTACCCCTAGTGGTTCTTAGCATGCTTTCTCCTGTTACTTCACCTAAACCCGGCTTTGCCATCTACTTGCTCATGCCTATCAAGTATGTTACCCACTGTCTCTCTTTCCCGCTTTCTTACCTGTGAATATCAGATTCTCCAAACCCTTCTTCCTCATTAAATGTCCCAGGAACTTTAGCTATCTTTTCCTGATACTCAGCATTAACTTCCTTTTTGTTTCCATCCTTTCCAACACCTCATCATTGCTCACATGCTCGATCCATGATATTCACAGCATCCTTCTGTAGAACCACATTTCAGTTGCTTCAAGTTTTTCCTTCATCTTTGATGATATTGTTTAGCATTCACTGCCATACTGAGAACAGACATCACACAGCAATCCAGTACTCTCTTCCTTGTTTCTAGCAAAATTTTTCTGTCTTTGAACACTCTACTCAGCTTCTGGAATGCGTCGTTTGCCATGCCAATTTGCCTTTGGATCTCAGTGTTATACTTTCTGTCTTCTGTTAGAACATTTCCCAAGTATTTAAATTTTTGTACCTGCTTGATTTTAGTACCACCCCCAACCTGTAATTAGCATTTTGGGCTCCTCTGTTTGCTGATGACCATACATTCAGTTTTATTCGACTTTCTTCAGCTACCTTCTTCAGGAGGTTTTGTATTTTTTTTTCCGTGTCTGCTATCAGCACTGTATCATCTGTGTATCTTATGTTGTTCAAAGTGCGGCTGCCAATGTTGAACCCTGACATAACATCTAGGGTCTTCATAATAATCTCCCTGTACAAACTGAATAGATCCAGTGAAAAGACATCCTTGTTTTATGCTCCTTTCTATCTTTGTATATCTGATGAATTTGTTTCCTGTCGATATGTAGGCGGTTTGCTGCCAGTCAGTCAGTTAAGTGCCATAGGTGATACACGCTTGGGCGATCATGTCTCGAAAGAGACATGACTGACTGGGCAGAAGATGATCCTGCAGTAGGTTGCCATTGCTTTCTGCAGTAGATTGGTTGCCGACCAAGGCTATAGAACCAAATCTGTCCAGCTATTTAACCCATAACTGGAAGGAAGAGACAGATTAATACCTTTCCCAAGGATATTTGCACGTAAGTGGATACAATGGATTCAACTGGAATTCGAACTCGGCTCCCTGGTTTCTCGTTCCGAGCCGATATCCACTGTACCACAACGGACATCCGCTGCTGCCAGTAGAGATTTTTTATTACTTTAATGTCTTTGTCAGATATCTCAAAGTTGCTGAGCATTTCTATCAGTTCTTTGTGGTGTAGTTTGTCGAACGCTTTGCATAGTCTATAAACATAGGTACACATCCTTTTCATCTTTTCATTTGTGCTACCCTTTCTAATAACATGCTAAGCATAAATATTTTGTTCCTTGTTCCAGTGTCCTTGAGAAAACCACACTGTTCTTGTTCTATCTCTGGCTTGATTCTGATTCACACCTTATTTATCAGGATTCAGGTGATGAGTTTTGTTATGTGGCTCATCAAAAACTTATTGTTTGGTACAGTTCAAATTCACTTGTACCTGGCTTCTTAGGCACTGCTATGAAAATTGATCGGCTTAGGTTGTCTGGTATTTCACCACTGTTGTAGATTTCATTAATTATTTTAGTTATTTTCTTTATGCTGAAAACATCTAAGGCTGTCAGCATGTCTATTACAATGCCATCTAGTCCAGTTGCTTTGTTCATATTCAGTTTGACTATTGCAACTTCAACTTCAGATCTTAATATTTCTGGTCCATCATCATCTTTCTTTATTGTTGGTTGCTCTCTCTTTTATCATGGAAGAGATCTTTTATATATTCTTCCCATCACTGGAGTATTTCCTCTTTCTCTAATATGATCATTCCATCCTTGGATTTTATACATGCTATTGAAAAGCATGTTCTTTGTGCTGTGAGTTTCCTTATTTCTTTATGCATGTCTCCTTTATTAGTCTTGATCAATCTCTACTTCTGCACACTTGTTGTTGAGCCATTCCTCTTTAACCTGTCTTCACTTGGTCCTTATTTCCTTGTGGAGTTTCCTATATTTCATTCCATGTCTTGGCATAGTTTTCTGTCTCATTTGCATGATGCCAAAAATTTCTTCAGTCATCCACTCGTTTTTTTCTTCTGTGTCTGATTTCCTCTAGGACAATGTTGTTTGCTGATGTGACATCAACTGACTGCAGCCACCTTTGCATCTCTTTAACAGTAGCAGTATCCGTGTAAAACCTGACTCACAGATAAACGTTGTGCAGATGATAATCTAAGGAAGTGAAATCAGTACTGGTGGCTGCAATGAAACTACTTATTTGTCAGCTTTGATGTATGGTAGTAACATTGACAGGAAGATACTCTGATATATTTCTCAAAAAATCATATCAATCAGGTCAGTCATCCCCATCCATTGAAACAGCAATGTACAAAGTAAAGGTTTTTTAATTGTTTTTAAGGTATATCAACCTTATCAACCTTTTGCAGGTTATTTAAAACCAGAAAATATTTTTTTAGATTCCAAGAATTTTTTTTGAGATAATAACTATTTACTGATAAAAGACTTACTAATTAACCCACAGCTGTATGAAAAAAAGAGGTGAATTCATACTTTTCCCACTGGTATTTGTGTTTAAGCAAATATAACGAACTGGACTTGGAACTCAGCTCATCATTATATCAACTGCACATCTAAGATTGGATGTGCGTTGTGGTCCAGTGGATATCGGCTCGGAACGAGAAATCGGGGAGCCGAGTTCGAATTCCAGTTGAATTCATTGCATTCACTTACGTGCAAATACCCTTGGGAAAGGTATTAATCCGTCTCTTCCCTCCAGTTATGGGTTAAATAACAGGACAGATTGGGTTCTATAGCCTTGGTCGGCAACCAGTCTACCGCAGAAAGCAATGGCAACCTACTGCGGGATAATCTTCTGCCCAGTCAGTCATATCTCTTTCAAGACACGATCGCCCAAGCGTGTTTCACGTATGGCACTTAACTAACTGACTGACATCTAAGATTACATCACCCAAGTCATCAGCTATGGTACTGACCAAGCTTGAGGTTGCTTAACTTTGGAAATCATAGGGAAAATGTAATCAGACAGCTGATAGTGATGCTAAATGGTTAAGGAATAAAATGCTGGAAGAAATGTATCAAGTCCCAAGGTGAGTAACCTGAAAGAAACTTTAGTTCCATTTACCTCGGTTCTAGATCAACCATTCTTTATCATTAATACTAATTGTCCAGATAATTTCTGAATAGACTTCAAATTTTAAAACCAATAATAATGTGAATATTAGTGTGAACTGATTTCAGAAATTGAAACAATATTTATGAAATCAGTATGCATTTTATAGAATTCAGTCAGTTAAGTGCCATATGTGATACACGCTTGGGTAATGATGTCTTGAAAGAGACATGACTGAGCAGAAGATTTTCCTGCAGTAGGGTGCCATTACTTTCTGTGGTAGACTGGTTGCCAATCAAGGCTATAGAACCCAATCTGTTCTGCTATTTAACCCAAAACCAGAGGGAGAAGCAATGGATTAATACCTTTCCCAGGACTATTTGCATGTAAATAAATGCAACTAATTCAACTGGAATTCAAACTTGGCTCGCCGATTTCTCACTCTGGGATGATATCCACTCCACTATAATGCTCATCTGCTAGAATTTGGATAAAAAAAATTGATTTATAAAATTTTTTGCCGTGATATATTTGATTTTTTTATTTATAATCTATATTTTTGTCTAAACCCTTTATGGGATACTTAAATCTAAATCATATTTTGAATTGTATGACTAAAATATTTTTTTTGAGAATAGCAATGATTTTTCATGATACAAGTCCTACTTTTTAACCCATAGCTGGGGGAGAAGAGATAAATTCCTAACTTTGCCAAGGTTATTTGCTTGTAACTGAATATAACAAACCAGACTTGAATTCAAACTTTACTTGTTCCAAGCACTGCTCATTGCACCACCTACACATACTGATTTGATATAATTATGATAAGTAATTATGATAATATTTTATACTTAACAGTTACCAGTAATTTTCTTTTTCTTTTAGACTTATATGGTACTGATAAACTTGGGTGTCAGTTGTAATCTGTGTTACCTTGGCAACATGGGAAGATATAATTTGTTTTGATCTGATAAATCCTTATAGTGTATCATTTTAGATTATGTTCTACCATTTTGCAGAGGAACCATAAATCTGATCAACTAATTGTCAAAGACTTTGTGCTCTACTATAATGCAATTGGTGTCTATTGCATCTCACTGATGCGGGTACAGATTTCTCATCAAAAAATTCATTGAAGCTTCTTCCATCATCAAAGAAAAAGATTCTGGTTAATCTTGTTGGGAACAATTTACATAAAAGCACAAAGATATGGGACAAGAGAAAAAGACATATAAGATAAAGGAAGAGTTTCTTCATGAAATTTTCAGTATTACTTTTTAATCATTTCACCCCAAGCAAGGTGGAACCACTATTTGTGAACACAGGGGTTACAGTGAAAGAAAAAACTGGGTACTGGGGGTGTTGAAGAAAGAATAAAAGACGGATGATACTGAAGAAGATAGAAGATGACAATTGACATCGCATTTAAATTTTTGGAAATTGTAGCTATCAGGGAAGCAAGTAAATGAAAGAGAATTCCACAGCTGGAAAGTGAAAAAAAAAAAGAGAAACTGTTTGAGTAGAAGAGTCAGTTTAAATGATTCATGTAAAATGCAGGTATCAGAAATATGTACAATAACTTATTTGGTTGCATAAAATTTTATTGTAACATTTACAATTGTTCGTTATACTGTAAACAAATGTATACAACATTGTAGTTACTACTTATTCACTTATTAATTTTACATATTGTTTTCAGCACCTGCTTGCATCCAAGCATCGTGATCACCATGTTGTTTTCACTCCTATGGAGGCAGTGGCAGAGATGATTGTGAATCAAAGAGAGATTGGCGAGGTCATTTGTGAGAATTTGATTTTAGTGGACAACTCTGTTTGATGGAAAAGCACAGAAACTTGGCCAGAAGTGCCTCCCTTACAACTAAAAGGCAAAATCTGGCAAACTTGGTTGTATCAAGCTGTTGGATGCTTGGCAGGTCAAGGTTCATCTCAGTTCAACCAATCTAATGGGCACTTTGCTTTTCTGCTGATTTGGCCATTGTATAGATCATTGTTTATTATGCTGTTGGATCTTTGGGGATTGGTAACATTCAATCTTGTCATTTCTTTTTTAGTTTAATGCTGTGAGTGTCCATACAGGAGCTAGAACTCCAGATGGCTTTACTCTTGAAATCAGTGGGACAAGTAAAACCCTCTACCATGACAAGGAATATATATATATATATATATATATATATATATATGTGTGTGTGTGTGTGTATATATATATATATATATATATATATATAGGGGCTAAACTGATTTTCTTGAAAATTTACACAGTTGTACTATAAGTGTCTGCAAGTGTTCTTAGCTAGGTTTTGTGTCATGGTACCCACGATAAATATTGAAAATCGTTAATCGAAAAAATCGGGTTAAAGAAGGAGTGGTTCAATTTTAATCAAATTTGATACACTCATAGACAAAGACATAAGAAACGATATTCAGAAGTTTCAAGGTTGCAGTTGTTACAATAGTGCCAAAAATCGATAATATATATATATATATATATATATATATATATATATATATATAAGGTAAGATGCTTGTGTGTGTGTGTCTGTTTATCTGTCTGTATGCCCTTTATACAAATCCACAATTTTTATCCGATTCTCACCAAACTTCCCACAAATATTCTTTAGGCTGAATCTGAGTTCCAGGACCATGGATTAGTTTCATTAAACCCAAGCAATACCAGGCTATACTGCTAGTATCATCTTAAAAGGGAAACAAGATATAAATGTTCAATATTGAAATTTTTGAAGAAGGTAAAATGAGAGATCAAAAAAGAAATTCCACTCATCAGTAAAATAAGGAAAAAGAAAAAAACACAAAAATTAATGAAAAAAATGTGTAAGAAGCAAGAAAAGTAGATTGACCAACAAGAAAATATTTGAAGAAGCTGGTGAAATGAATGTAAAAAATAGAAAATCAATTTTGTGGTACAGTGGATATCGGCTCGGAACGAGAAACCGGGGAGCCGAGTTCGAATTTCAGTCGAATCCATTACATTCACTTAAGCACAAATACCCTTGGGAAAGGTATTAATCCATCTCTTCCCTCCAGTTATGGACTAAATAACAGGACAGATTGGGTTCTATAGCCTTGGTCGGCAACCGATCTAACGTGGAAAGCAATGGCAACCTACTGCGAGATAATCTTCTGCCCAGTCAGTCATGTCTCGAAAAAGGCATGATCGCCCAAGCATGTTTCACGTGTGGCACTTAACTGACTGACTGTTCTTTTATTGTCCTCTCTCACTAAAGTCTTCTCATTCTCTTTCACTCCAAATAACCTCTTGCATATTAGTGGCATTATCATCTTGCTTTGGATGAAAATATATATATATATATTTTTTAAATGTTGTCCCATATTCATTAAAATCTCAATGTTGTATATATATTTTATGATATCAACGAACAGAATTACACAAAATTACAATGGCCAAAGACAGATACTACATAGTCAAGACTGCACAGATTTTGCAGGTCTAATGAACAGATTGCATTATCTGGTGGTAATGGATAGCTTTATTAAGTGACTTGAAAATTTGTAAATGCAAAAAACCAACTTCCATGGTTACAGAGAATTTTTCACATGAACTGTTTGCAAGATATGGCATTCTAGATATTGTATAACAGTATACAATTCACTGCTTATAAATTTAAAAAAATAAATTGTAAAATGTTCTATATTGAACATCTTACTACCCTACCATATCACCCAAGGTGAAACAGACAAACTGAAAGGTTTGTGGGTAATTTTTAAGAAAACTTTAAAACAAAGCAAGTAATGAAGAAGCACTACAAAAATAGTTGAGAGTATAGTGGATAGTCAAATCCCAGTACACTAGCAGGCATGTTACTGGCAGAACTGATGTTTTCAAGAAAAATTAATTTAAAAATTTTTTTACCAGGTCAAAAACAGAGTAAGTACAGATAATAAAAAAAAGACAAAATTTTTCAAAATGGACAAAGAAATGTTTTTTAAGATATATAAAACGGAAAAGAAATGTGGGAAGGTCATGAATTAGCAAAAGGGTTTATATGTTGAAAGAAAAAAAAATGGGTACGTGAAAGACGTTAATGAACAGGTTTACTGAAGAAATGATGCAAGTTATGTATGACATCTTTGACATATCAACGCCCCAAGAATTCATTGAATGTACAAGTATTAGTATCAGAAAACTAATGTTTGACTTAAAATGAAAGAAATACAAAGTTCAGTGCATGGCAAACTTACCAGAAAGAGGAGGAGGTGAACACTAAGAAATAAAATTAAATATTTAAGAAAATAAAAAAATCTCAAAAGAGGGGATATTGGGAAGTAAATAAGACAGCCCCAGTAACACAAATTAACTAGACAAATGCCTTAAATAATGAACTCAGAGTTCTGAGTGAGAGTTCTGATAGAATGTTGAAGACAATGGAAATATAACATTATAACCATTATTAGTGACTTAAAACTATTATCAAGAACAGATAGTATTGGCATCATTAAGAAAAATAGTGCAGCATTTTATTCATCTCTTGCATGTGTTCCCAAAAGACTAAGCCCCTCCTCAATTAGGCAAACTAGAAAATAAGCAAAAGTCTTTATTAAATCAAATTTCAAGAACTTTTGTTGTAAAATAAAACAAATATCACACTCAAAAATTTCATAAAAACATACAAAATCTACAAAAATAAGAATCAGACTATAAAAAAAAGACAAAAACCTAACATATGTAGCCAACATTGTTTTATGACAACACAGCAAGAGACATGTAAACCTTGTTTTAGATGACCCAACAAGAAAGAAAGTAGCCTTCAAATGCTAACCAGTTCTTGATCACCAAACCCTGTTTCGAGTGATGTGGAAAACTAATTTGATAGACTGCATTAGCTCTGACACACCTGCCACTTTTAGAAATTGTTACTCGACAAGGAGCTACCAAAATAGAATTTTGTTATTGACTCCACTAGTATTTCTATATTACCATTTTCTCTTAGGAAAAGAATTATTTTCACCCACCAACTCCTCCATCAATATCATGTGCCAGTCGGGAGAAAACAAAATATTAAAAACAAGCAAGTCTGGAAGTTTTTCTACTGGACTTCTGCAACAGCTTATAGTGCTAAACATGCTTGATATTGTTAAAAACTCTGATCAAACCATAGAATTTGAAAATAAAAATATTCTTCACAATATTAGAGGAAGGAGGATTAATTTAGATGTAAATGCATCATTGATAAAGTTAATTATTAGAAGCATTAATTTTCCTCTATTTGTGAGTGAATTTTTTTTTTAGTTCATGCCAAGCAAGGCAATAAAACCCCTGAGACACGAGGGGTTACTGGACATGGAAGAGTTAGAAACAAAAACATTGCTAAGAGGCAAGAACAATGGAAAAGTAATCAAGAGGACAGTAGATAGCGACTGACATTGCATTTAAATTTTTGAAGATTAAAGTTGGTTAGAAAGCATGGAGCTAGAAGGGAGTTCCACAAGCGAGAAGTGCAAGAAAAGAAACTATTAGCATAGAATTTACAGTTACATCTAGCCAACTCAATTATAAATTGGTGAGACCTCATCATCAGTCTAGTACAGTGCTTAGATTTAAAAAGACTAGGCACCATAGCAAAGAGCTCATCCAAACAATTATCATGAAAGTATTTAGAGAAAATGAAAAATGGGGAGAGGGGCAACATTACAGTTGTGGGAAAGTGATTGAAGCAGAGATGCCAGATCAAGGCCATTAATACTGCTGATTCTTCTATGGATTTTATCAAGGAGCTCTAGATAAATAACAAGAGTTCTGGACCCTATGTGGCAGCAATATTCTAAGCCTGGTCAGATAGTAGACTTATAGATGTGTAAGATTATATATTCTAGAGAGAAAAATTATTTAGCAGGATACAGGGAACCAACTTTCTTAGCAGCTGACCCAGGATTCCATATAGTCTTTCTACTTCACGTTTGCTGAGAATGTTTACCCGAGACAGGGCAATGAGTCACCCTCCTGAAAATTACCATCAACCCTGATGAAGGTTCTCTCAGATGATTAATAGAATAAAAATTCCCATGCATTCATTAAATAATGAAAACACAAGCGAAAAATATTATGAGGTTTATCAGGGAATAGATACAGAATGTAATGCCATAGATGTTGCCAAAAATAGTTTTGTCAAAAAATCTCAAGCAGCATGAGCATAATTTTAAAAAACTCAATTCCAGAGCAATATCTCTTAAAACTGAGTGAATACATTCTCCACCAACTTCAGCCTATTACCAAATAAAAGTACATACTGATGATGCACAAATAACAACAACAACAAAAACACCTTATGGACTGTTTAGTTATAAATTATATGCCTTTCAAATAAAAAAAAATATATAGAAGCAATATTTACATTATTTACAGGGACTGGGAGAATGTGAGCCAGGTGATAGGCAATTTAAATTTAAAAAGGTTTTAGAAAACAGACCAAGTTTTTATTATTTATGGACATAACATTAACAGCAAGTGCTATAGAGTTGATATTGTGTTGAAGGCAAACTCAGAATGAAAACTGAAAGGACAATTCAACAATGTAGTCAAAAGCTATAACTCTTTAAGTTTATCACTAATGCTATGCTTATTCTCTATTGGTGTAACATTAAAGAAAACTATTGAATGAGGATGTGCGTTGTGACGCAGTGGATATCGGCTTGGAACGAGAAATCGGGGAGCCGAGTTCGAATTCCAGTTGAATTCCTTGCATTCACTTACGCGCAAATACCCTTGGGAAAGGTATTAATCCGTCTCTTCCTTCCAGTTATGGGTTAAATAATAGGACAGATTGGGTTCTATAGCCTTGGTCGGCAACCAGTCTACCGCAGAAAGCAATGGCAACCTACTGCGGGATAATCTTCTGCCCAGTCAGTCATGTCTCTTTCGAGACATGATCGCCCAAGCGTGTATCACGTATGGCACTTAACTGACTGACTGAATGAGAAATAACCAAAATGGGGGTTGGAAAATGAAATAGTAATCTTTATAACATCAAGAAAATACAATACTCACCAGCTGCATGAAATAGATAATCATTGCTAGTGGTGAACTGCTAGACAGCAACATTAGTACTTATCTGCCTCCCACTTGAAACAAAATGCAGCACAAGGCTTTTTTTAATGTGGGTAGTTCGAGCCATACAGCTCGGCCAAAAACTGCATGTCTACTTTTCCTGAGCCAAGATTCTATCCTTCAGTGGAGCCTCGGCTGGGTTAGTCTCTGCCTGAAGGTGGAGAGTCAGACAATGGCAGAATTGCATCTGAGCAAAGTTAATTGCTAGGTGGCAATATAACCCTCCTCACAATAGTGTCCAATGTATTTATGAGGATTGGGACATATCCATTACTGTTTATAGGTATGTATATAACATTTATCAAAAACAGAGTTTATTTCTTTTTGTCTGTCAGTGCAAAATAGTTACAATTAAAAACAAAATTCAGTGAGTAAAAGAAAAATTTCAACAGAATAAAATAAAATTTCTTTTTACCTTTCTGATCATGAGACATGGGTTCAAATCTCACCATGGTCAATTTATCTGGAAGGTAACTTCTTCATGTTATCAGACTTGGGAGGTAATGCCAGCCTGCAAAACATTTGGAAAGTGCCTGAAAGCCACACCACGGTTTGACAAGCATTGTGAATGGAACTGGGCAAAGAGAACTGACTGTCGGTTGATTATTGTGCCAGCATGAATTCACAGGTCATTGTGACTGAGGGTTTGAATGGACATGCCTTGTTCAAACTGTTTATCATACCAGATGATGTGTTTCCTCCCAGAAACATTTAACTGAGGTCCACTTAACATAATTGCAGTATAAACCACAAGTGGGTTCTGTGGGTTGAACAAAGACATATGACTGATCAGGTATCTGCAACAGGAACTTGATAGCTACCCTAATGGACAGGCTTACTCACAGGCAAGTGGCCAACTATTTTTGTTTTTTTATTAATTTTCACCCAACACAAAGGCCAAGGAGTACTGAAGGAATATGTTTTATGAGAAATAAAAATCAGAGATAAAAAATTCAGTTTATGAGAATATGCAAGAAAAATAACAAGTAACCACATATTTGAAGAAGTTAAGGATAGTGGTTGGGAAGCATCCTCATGGAAGCCTGTTTCAAAAAGTAACAACTTGTTGGAAGAAGCTGTCCAAGTAGAACTTCCTTCTTAATAATCAAATAAGAAAGGAATGGGTATGACTTGTTTCAGTGTATGGTGGAACTGAAGATTATAGCTTATCTGAACATTTGCCATGGAAATAGCAATAGAATAGTGAGAGGTTTGCAATGTTTTATCAGTGGGAAAGTGGTCACAGTGTGTAAAACATTTCATCATCTACAAGGCCATGTGGACACTAGATAATATCAAAACAGGAAAGTAAAAACTGAGTAGCTCCAGCCCAGATATAACAACAGTACTCCATTTTTAATCTGATCTGGATTTTGTAAAAGTAGAGCACAGCAACAAGAGTCAGATACTTACTGAAAGGGTATAAAAAATGGGCATCATATATATATATATATATATATATATATATGTGTGTGTGTGTGTGTGAATTATTTATGTCACTATATATATATAGTCATCCGCAGACAGATCTGTGACACTGCATCACCGCTCATCAGTATAGTTAGACATCCAATTGCTTCTGGTCAGGATTGAAACCTGATGGTAATTCTACCTCTGAGTTATGGGTGTTCGGCAGAAGAAGGCAGACTTTTAGCATGTTATATACAATGTGCATATTCCAGTAGCTGAGAGTGTTCTCATTCATTACCTAATGAACAATGCGTAGATGCTTGAGTAGCTACTGTTTTTACAATGTCTACCATTCTTCCAGAGTACTCAATCAGGGTGTGAGAGATGGAGTTACATAAATAATTCCTTATAATAAAAAAAATTTTGCAATAAATATTTTTCAACATAATTTTTTAATTCCTCCTCGGTCAGAAACTAAACTATGTCGACAGAAAGTGTTGAATTTTCAAGTGCTGAGCTTTGGACTATCATGAAGTTCTTGTTCCTGCAAAAGAAAACTCTAAAAGAAATCCATGAGTGTATGATAGAAATATTTAATGGCATGCGCCTGCTATATCAACTGTGAAGAAAGAGCATGCCAACTTCTAGTATGGACATTTTGAAAACTAAGATGCAGCACAGTCTTGGAGGCCTTCATTGGTGTCAACTCTTTCCATATAAATTGCCAGAGATAATACCAGTCTATTCTTAATTTAGAAATAGTTTACCTTATCTTGTCTTCGCAGAAGTCACACTTTGGGTTGATGTCTGTTATTGTCATGTTTTTGGAGCAAGTTTCAAATTTGGGAGATTGGAATTATCTTCTTTGAAACACCTGGGTCAAAAGTCATTAGCTTAAGGTTTAATGTTTTTCTTATGATCTAACCAAGTCTTTGTTTAATTCTAGGTCTCTTGAACTGATTTGGAAACAACCTGTTTAAAGTAATAATAATCAATACAAGATTTTATATTATTAGGATATATCCTAATTTATAACCCTTGACTCTAAAGCTCTTTTCATGTACACGTCTTAAGATTATCTATGACTCTACTATATTATTATAATTATTAATATTTTTTACTCATCTGAGCAAGGTGATAAAGCAACTAAGATCCAAGATGGTACTGAGAGAGAAAAAAATATGAAAACTTTAGTTGAGAGAAAGGAAAATTAAAGAACAAGTTTGAAAAAGACAGAAGATAATGATTGACATTACATTTAAATTTTGAAGATCATAGCTGACAGGAAAGTAAAAAGACCACGTTAAAAAAGACCTTGTGTCACATCTCTCTCAAGTGGGGGAGAAGAGTAAATATTGGAAAGTAGGAAGCTGAGAAAAGCGAAAGAAACTTTTAAAAGAGAACTTATGGCTGTTGTTGTTATCATTATTAGTCAGAGTGAGAGAGAGAGTTGCACGCCAACAAAGTTATGTTGGGGTATAAATATTGATCAGCCACTCATATCCAAGAATACCTATCTACCAGGGTGATTAGCTAATCCTCCTTGCAAAAGCTTGCTCAGGCACATTTGTGTTTGCTCAACACCCACAGAACCCACCTGTAGTTTATACTGTAACTCTGTTGAGCAGATCTAGTTAGAGTTTCTGGCAGATCACATGATTAACAGCCTGAACAAGGCCAGAATGCAGTATAAATATACAAAGCCTAATATACTAATCATGATACAACATATACATTACAACTAAATGGGTACAATGTAGTGACAGGTTTTGTTAAAAGCAGTGCAAAGCCTTAGCAGTTTGAAATGATTTTATCTCCTCAGGTAGACACTGATTGTGTGTGTTCCTAAGTATCTAGATGTATCTCCCAAGTGACCCTGGCTGTGTCATCCTTTAAACTTAAAGAAAAGGACAATGATGCTCTTCCACTACTCGTACTCATGAACTGAGATGTGCAACTATTATTATCATAATTAGTAATACTAATTTTGGTATTAGCTCCAGTTTTTCTGATTTCTCTATTTGATACATTCCTTTACTAAACCTTAGACCTCAAGTAAAGAAAGTTATTGAGCATATTATATTAAAAGAGTTTTTCAGAGCATTTAAGCATTTGTAGGTCAGGTATTGTTGGGTTTCCTTTGTTTTTTTTTTTAATATTTGGATCAATATTTTTATATAATTTCCAGTGTGTCTATTATTATTAGAATGAATGTTTTGTTTAAATGGCATTAGTCAGTTAAGTGCCACACATGATACACGCTTTGGTAAAGGAGACATTACTGACTGGGCAGAAGATTTTTTCGCAGTAGGTTGCCATTATTTTCTGCAGTAGACTTGTTATCAGCCAAAGCTATAGAACCCAATATGTCCTGCTGTTTAACCAATAGATAGAGAGGAAGAGATGGATTAATGTTTTTTTCAGTGACATATCAAAATGACATATCTTATCAATTTCTACTTCTAGAGCCTTCAATTTTGAAAGTTTTTCCAACTTTTTTATGGAGATGCTGTTTATCACTTAACTCCTATGTTTTTAAAGTCTTGTACCTGATTTGTTTGCTTGTATAGTGTGGTCGATATGTGTGGTGAAATTCCAGAGCACTGAAACATTTTTACATACTAGCATGAATGATGGTTTCTGTTCATAGCATTTTTCTGTACTGGGAACATTATAATATTGGCATGTATTGCCAATATTATTATTTTCTTCTTCCACTTGGTTTTTCATTTTTAACTAGAGATCTTGCATTATGAATGTTTTCCATCATTGCAAAATACTTTTGAAGTGATGAAATCCTTGGCTTTAATCTGATTTTCTTAATCTAGGACCTAAGTTCAGGATCATAGATACCAACACTCCCGTTTTCATATGAATGTGAGTTTCCCTCAAGGCTTTATTCTATGTCCTACACTTTATCTTTATTGATCAATGATCTTCTTGTAATCAGTTCTCAAGTAGACATTTATGCAGATATCACCACCATTTACTCTCGTCTCAATGAGAAATCTGCCAAGGCTGACAAAATAAACCTTGCTGCTGCACTTGAAAAGGATTTTCAGTCTGAATTGGAATGGGGTAGGAAATGGATTGCAAACTTTAAAGAAAAGCAGCTTTGTTTTGGATTAACCACCACAAAGAACCATTCCTACCTTCAATCAGTATGGATGATGCTAGTCTCCTACAGAGCAATACACTGCACCTCCTTGTCATCACTCTCTCAACCAACCACAAGTGGAACAACTGCATCGAATCTATTGTTGCATCTACTGCTAAAAAGGTTGAGTTACTCTGTTGGGCCAGAAAATTTTTCCCTGTCAGAATCCATTTTGCACATTTATAAATCTATCATTCATCCACGCATTGAATACTGTTGCCATATCTGGCTGAGTGCTCCTGCTATTCATCTTGAGGTTCTCAACAAAATCCAAAGTAGGATCTGCAATGCAGTTAATCCTGACTTGTCAGGGCACCTTCAGTCACTTTTTCACAAATATGATCTGGTTTCCCTCTGTGTTTTCTCCAAATATTTTCACAGCTTCTGCTCTAATGGGCTTCTTTTCCTGGTGCTCTGACCATGTGAATTTACTTGTGCTACTAGACTGGCCTCAGGACCCATCCTCTTACCATCAAAATAGTCAAATGTAACTGCCACTTCTTCTACAACAGTCTCTTTTCTTACACTTCCCACCTGTGGAACTTCCTTCAATGTAGTTGCTTCCCTGATAGCTACAATCCCCAAAAGTTTAAATCCAATGTCACCTTCCCAAATGCATCAACCTCCCATCCTTTCTTTGGCATCTCCTGTACCCAGTGTTTCTCTTTCTGTAGCCCCCTTTGCACCAGTGGCAGTCTTGCCTTGCTTGGGGTGAAATGATTATTAAAAAATGAATACACAATAGACAATAGTGGCCTGATTGTCATACATTCCAGCAAATTTAATCAAATGACTTCTACATTGAAAACTCTGAATACAAGACTGTCTCTGAGATAATTGCTCTATGAAAGCTAAACAACCTTGTCTGCCCTACTATTTTAACTAAAGCTAGTGGAAATAAAATAGGACATGAATGTGAAGAGAAAACACAACTGCTTCACCTGGAATTTGAACTTAATTTGTTGATTTCATTTTAAGCGTCATTAACTATTCTGACAACTAGATTTACATTAAATGCATAAAGTAATTGTTAAAGGAAAAATAAGTGATGTAATATTTCTATTGACATCTGTAACATAGTACTCCAGGTAAAATAATGATTTTAGTCACAATTTGATTTGGCAGTTTCCAAATCTGTGAGAAGTAAATTAGTAATTAAAATAGAAGCAATAATATTGACTGAGAAATGACTGAATCGTTATTTTTAAGGTACAAATATTTGCAATCTAAACTAATTTGTTGTTTCAGATTTTTTAATGGATTGCTGATAAAGTGAACCAAATTGGTTTTGAAATACAAATCAACATTCTTACTGAATTTTCCATTTATAAATGATTCAACCACTCAATTCTAAAGACAAAATAACCTCAGAAAATAGTGCCTTGGTCCCCTTCAAGATACCTCTACCTTTAACCTATTGCCCCTTTACTCGCTTCAGAATGATCTGCAAATATACTACAGTTAATCAATGGAAAGGTTAATTGAGCAATGAGCAAATTATGACTACAGCAGTTAAGTGAATGTTTGGTAAAATGGCATCTGACACGAAAGTGTCAATCAAGCAGAGGTTAGCCATTGTGCAAAAATACATACAATGATATTTCTCAATGCTTGCTGAATATTTACACACATTCTATTTTTTAGATTTAGTATCTCCAACTTTTATCTGCTCGAGCCAATTGAAGAAGGATGGTACTGTTAACATTTTCCTGGTAATGACTGTCATCACTAGTAACAATGGTAATGGCACTGAGGAAAATATAGTGTTTTGTGGCTGAAAATTTGTTCAATCAAATGACGTTAATGTGCTCTGTGTGTGTGTTCTAGTAGTTTCAATGTAAATTAACTGTAGCTATTGTTTTTGTACCATATATGGAAATAAAAAAATTCATTGACTTAAATCAATTATGGGGCAAAACCTATACTAAAATTGACTATTTCTGATTTTAAAATATCATCAATGTATAGTTGTAGAGCAATTTTAGAAAATAAGGCTTTTGGTTCTTTAAGTTGATGAGATATATATGTCTTTTTAAAAGCATAAATACCTCATCAATATCATCTCGGAATGAGAAATCAGAGAGTTGAGTTTGAATTTCAGTTGAATTCATTGCATTCATGCACAAATACCTTTGGGAAAGATATTAATTTGTCACTTCTTCCATCAGCTATGGGTTAAATAGCAGAGCAGATTGAATTTCTATAGCCTTGGTTCGAAACAAGTCTACCACAGAAAGTAATGGCAACCTACTGCGGGAAAATCCTCTGCTCAGTCAGTTTTGTCTCTTTCAAGACATGATCACCTAAGTGTGTATCATATATGGCACTTAACTGACTGACTGATATTTATTTGTAAAAGTGCTTAATATCAGGGATAGAGCATACGTAAATATAAAAGCAGATACTGAGGTTAACACTGAGTAGGGATGATCTGTTTCAGGTTAAATGCAAAATTCAAACCATAAGATTGCACTCAAACATGAAACAGACAGTTGCTGCTTGGTGTTGACCTTAAAGTCACTTTTATGTCTGAATATATCAGTCACATTTTCAAATGTCAGAAATGTGCAGATGTGTTTTTATTTTAATAATTAACATAAATGTACATGCTAATATGGTTTATATATATATATATATATTTATATATATATATTCTTCATTTTTAAATGTGTTATTAAGCATAAAAACTTGTTTACAAATGAAGAATATTCAAAAGTTCTACAATATAATTGTATTGAACACTTTTTAATACAAATGTGCACTGGTTTAATTTTATTATGACCAAAAACTAAGTAATTAAATAATATATATATATATATATATATATATATATATATATATTGATTATTTAATTATGTACACACATAAAGAATAATACTTCTGTTTTAGTTCTCCATTTATTATGGTTTATTATGCTAAGCAGCATTCAAAAGAAGTAATTATTTTCCAACAGTGAAAATGTTGAAGACCATTATCTTAGTTTTAAAAAATTCTTAACATGAAACAAATTGTAAATGGAAAAATAAAACAAAAAATGTTTTTTATTTATTAAAATGCTCTTTTAAAGAGATTTAAAATTAGCACATTTTTATATACATAAGAAAGCAGAATATTGTTATATATTGCCTCTGCTGCTGGAAAACAACGGTTGTCTTGACAGACAATGATGAAACAACATGTATATATAAAAATATAAACTTATATTTTTATTCTTGGTCAATGATAGTTGTGTGGAGTGGTAGTCAGCGAGAATCACGCACATGCGGGAGTTGTCTTCTCTTCTTTCTGAGCTCTCTTTGCATTCTAACAGTGTTCTTTTTGTGGTGAGAAAAAACCCAATCTATGCAAGCTGAAACTTCCATGTATTTTTTCCTTCTTGAGTTTTTGCTTAATTGTGGCATCTATGGCTAGGCACATCTGTCAATCATTTTCACTGACTGCTGCCTTTAATGTAATCACACTTCTGTCTGTCCTGTTTATATTTTCTGCTTTTGACCTTGACCACACTTCTGTTGGTCCAGCTTTTCATGTCAATCATATTTTTGTCAGGTCACAGAAATAATATAATATTCAAATAACACCCACACACACATATATCTATATATAATATAAGTACAAATACAATTTGTCACTTGGCTAATTCATGTTATATTCAGCACCTCAACACCAAGTTTTATATATAAAACTTTTTTGTAATATAGTTATTTACTCATCAGGAGATTTGAGCAATTGACTCTATAAAAATATAAAATTAACTCAGTGCTGACAGTCTATCTCATGCTTGACCCCAATATTCAAATGTGAAGTATGTATGAAATATTTAATATGCATATAAAACAACCTGGATAAATATTTGATACATGATTTTCCATTTAACTTCTATAAATGATGTCATCCCGAACTGACTCCAATTCTAGCACTCTAAAAACATCAGCAAATCTTGTTTACCACACTGACAATACCCTGTTCTTAATAGTAACTGAGATGGTTAAAATATATGATAAAATTTAAAAAAAAGGTAAGTTCAGTTAGCTTGTCCGTAATTTTAATCCTGACGTCAAATCTTATGTCTGAAAATTTGAAAAATACAATAAAAAATAAACAAGTAGATTATGTTATTTGAATTCAACGAAACTTGGATGAATTACTGCTGCTTATATGCACGTTTATCTATCTGTACATATATATATATATATATATATATATATATATATTGCATTTCTATCAATTTTTCTTTGTAAAAAATTCCATAACTACAATAGATAAATTTAAACTTAAATATTGTAACAGAGCACATTCATGTTCTTTAAAAATCACAACAAAAGGCAGATTTTATCACAGTTACAATAAGTTTATTTTTGTAATTTACTCCTGAATATGAACTTGGAAGGGACTGAAAATACTTAAGGAGGTAAAAAACTATGGTGCCTTCCTTGATGAATTTCCTCTTAACATCAAGAAACTGATTCGGGAACTGAAAAAGATCATTATAAAAATGAATACATATAATATGTCTATAATATTCAACAAAGCGTGTTTGAATGAAGATATGCTGCATATATATATATATATATATATATATATATATATATATATTAGTCATCCATATACAAGCTTGTTTTGCTGTATCACAGCTCATCAGTGTGGCTAAAGTTTCACTTACTTTCAGCCAGGATCAAAACTCGACTGATTTGGTACCAGTCGAAGTCCCTACTCCCTAAGTCCTAGATATATTGAATGAGAGAAAGGAAATTTTAGCATGTTATATATATATGCAGTGTATACACACACCAGCCATATATATATATATATATATATATATATATATATATATATGAGTGAATACAGAACAAAGAATTCTTACAACGTCCAAAACATTAATTTAAAACAGTGCTCGATATATAATATATAGAGCTGTGAATATTTATTATAAATTATATTTTAGAACATGTACATAATTTCTATCTATCTATCTATATATATATATATATAGAAATTATGTACATGTTTTGAAATATAATTTTTAATAAATGTTCTAAAATATAATTTATAATAAATACACACACACACACACACACATATATATATATATATATAGTGTATCAAGGTAGCAGATAATTTTCTAAGTATATACTGTTAAATATAAGAGAATGAATGTCTATTATGTTTAATCATGAGCCATTTTAAACATTGTATTTTGGCTTTAATTTCAGGTGAAAATAAGACAAAAATTCTCCAACATTTGGATAATTTTTTATGAAGTTAATTCTAATTTATACATATATATATATAAAAGCATAAGAATTTTTTAACTACCTATTTTACATGCATATATTAAATACTCTTTTAAAAGAAATTAAAACGGTACACACACACACACACACACACAAAGATATGCTGGTAATTTTTTAGTCCAATCTTCTTCCCAGATTTCAAAATTTATATTTTCTTGGTCTAGTCAATGACATTTCATTGCTTTCTCATACATTTTAAACGCATTTAAACATGCATATAACTGTACACTTAATTTATAATTTGATTTTTAAATACATATATAAGAATATCAAAATATTTTTTCCTATAAGGACAAAGCATTTACAGAGGTTTAGGCTGATAAAGTAAACATATACATACAGCATTAACTTATTTTATACATATATTTCGTAACATGGTGAAGTTTATTGCCTTATGTCTTTAATATGATGTACAAAAACAACAAAATAGACCTCAGGGTATCTTTCTGCATAAAGTTTTCTATTTGAACAGAAATATTTCTGATACTGAATTAAACATGTTGTCAAGCTGCGATGAAATACTGCATGCCTTAAATAGAGAATTAGTTTACTTTAGAAAGAAGATCGTTTAACCTAAATGAACCCACTCAAACCTGAATTAATCAACTGTGGACTGATATTTGATCTCAGTAAATCCTGAAGAAAGCATGTACCCCAAATCAATGCTTCTCAATCTTTTTAAGCAACAGCACACCTCGAAGCAAATGAAAATATCACTGTGCACTTAGCAAGATTTTTAAAGGGAATACATTTAAATGTTATGAAATAAAACCATAGCTAATTCACATAAATAAGATGTAGAAAATTACAATAAAACTGACAAAGCCTTTTTAGCTAATGTGAAATATTCCTTTTGTATTGATATCCAAAATGTATTAATGGGCATTGTCGAATATTTTATTTTGAGCACATGATCACTTCAAATGGTATCCAATTCTTCTTCTCAATATAACCGAAGTCCAATATTAGAAGGAGCATTTATGAAAGGATTTTGAATACTATCAAGTGTGCCACAGCACAGTGGTTGAGAATCACTGTCCCAAATGATAAAGCAAAACACAGGAAAAGCTACTGTATTTGATAGAATATTAGTCTTCCCTAAAATTGCTATTTACCTTTAATATTACAGTATTATAGAATTAGACTTGACACAAATATTGGTATGCTACGATAACCGAGCAATTATTAGCTATCTAAAATTTCCATATATTATTTGAGTAATTTTGAAATGGGTGTTATATGCTATCAAGTATTGCACGTGTATTATTAGTTCCTTCTTTTTCTGAGGTTTAAAACTCAAAGATGTTAACTCCCCTCAATACCAAAAAGAGCAATAACATTGACTGAACTTGAGAAACTTATTTTCCAGAAGAAATTGTTTTAATAGAAATATTTTAAAAATTTCAACCAAATGTATCACTGTCTGCTCTGTCAATGAATTCTGAATGTTTCCCTAAAAAGAAATGGCAAATATTATCATTACTATTTGGAATAAATGACTGTAAAATAAAAATAATTAAAATAAGAGAATCACAGAATGTTTTAGATGCGTACATGCAAAAATCATTTGAGAAATATCAGTTATTAATGAAAATACTTTTGCTGCACTATAACTTGTAATATTAATAGTAATAATGTTATTTTTAATAAAAGTCAGTCATCATCCTTAGACGCATATAGGGTGCGATGGGTAAATTGTCGCCATTTTATATTTTTATTTTTGTGCACGTGCATTGTTTGATGTTGTCGACTGCAAATCTGTAGGACACCATCTGTTAGAAAAAAAAGCACCTTGACACAATTCACCCTGCCATAAGTTTGTAAATGCTATGTTGTACTGTTTGGCATTTGTACTGGAAGTTCTAATATAAACATTTCAGGGTGTTTGGGTGCCAATCTGAGAACAGTGGAGAGGATTCTGAGAGAGTAGAATGAGTCTAATGGTGATTATGAAGTTGTTTGAAGTGATTACTAGTGATGGTGACATTATGCCTCAATTAATCTTACTGCAAGGACCCAGACTCAACAGTGAGGTCGACATCAAGTAGTTTGAGGAGGTAGTGGTGTCATAGGTCAAGAAGGTAGCTGATGCACACCCCTATGTCTGGCAACAGGACTCTGCACTATGCGAAAAAAAAGCAGGAGAGTCAAGACTGTCAGACAATTTCTGTGACCATATCACACCTTATATCTAGCCACCTAACTCCCTAGACTTGATTGTTATGTGTGCGTGTCTGGGGGGACATTTGAGTGAGAAACAAACAAAACTCCTTGTAACACAAAAAAATGAACTGAAGTTATGGATTATGGCAGCATTCACCAACTTAAACAAGAAAACTGTCAAGATGAGCTGCAGGAGATTCAGAAATTGTATGGAGGCCATGATGAAAGTCAATTTATTGAATAAATTTACTCTTTAGTATTTTAAGTTATTTTTGTGCAATTTTGGTAAATATACCGGTTAAAATGTGTCAGCATTATTTTCATTTTTGCCTCATTTAGATGACGATTTATTCATCGCACTGTGTACATACAAAAAACTTTGGGATAAAGGTCTGTAAAAAGTGAAAATATTATGAATACACTTTAATCAGAAGCCAGTTTAAGTTTATGGTTCTAAGTTTCTACAAGCAATTGGAAAAGCATTGGTTTATAAATTTGGGGAGGTCAATCTCTGGATTGGGCTGTTTGGATCATTCTGGATCACTCAGTGGAAACGAATGAGCAATAACTGAACAGTTCTGATAAGAAGAAGTACACAATACTTACTCTCTCAAATGATTTCAAATGGAATAACTACATTGAAACCATAGTTGCATCTGCTGCCAGGTTGTGTCCCTATTCAGCTATCTCTTCTTGATGTTAAGTATAAGTTTAATTTTCATTTGCATTGTCTCCAAATATAGGACAGATATCATATAACAGTCCAGTACTCTTTTCTTTGTTTTTTTCTCTTAATACTCTCCTTAGCTTTTGAAATGTGATCAGGCCCTTTCCCTTCTAGTTCTTAGTATATTTTGTCTTGTTTTTACCCTCAAACAAACCTTTGATTTGCTCAAGCCCATCAAGTATATCATGTGCTGTTTTCTCCTGTTCCTCTTTCTATCTATTTGCCCTGTGAATATCAGATTTTCCAAGCCCCTCTTCCTCATTAAGTCTCCCAGAATCTTCAACTATCTATTCCTGATGTTGTTCCCTTTTTGTTTCCAATCTCTCCAAAACCTTGTCATTGCTCACATGTTCAGTCTGTGGTATCCCCAGCATTCTCTGTAGAACCACATTTCTGTTGCTTTAAATCTCTCTTTTATCTTTGAGGAAATTGTCCAGCATTTGATGCTATATAAAAGGACATATATCCCATAACAGTCTAGTACTATTTTCTTTGTTTCCAAATTTTTCTCCCTTTTGGACACGAAATTTTTCCCAGTTGCAAATTAACAACATTAACCGACAAGTCGACAGCCTGAATAATATTGTGAATATAAAGTATTTGAATTTTTTCAAAACTGCTTCATTTACACTTTTTATTATTCTTATATTTTTATCTTTGTTCACTAGCTTCACGGACCTTGCGACTGAAATCTTCAACTTTTTAATCTACAATGCTCCCATCAAGTGGGAGGATCTGTGATTTAAAATTTATTTTGTAACTTAATACAATGTCAGCATACGTTAGGCTTCTGTAAACGTGGGGTTTCCTGACAAGTACAGGTGTGTACATTTAGATATTAAATATACTAGATTTTAATCAGGACCTCTGTAAGCTAAAGTTTATATCATGATCGCTTGTTCTGCAGTCTTTTATGTAAGATAATCGCAAACATACTTGAGGGTCTGATGTTTGTACCTGGCTGGCCTCAGTCTACTGAAAGTTAATTCCCTCCATCTCAGCATCATCCCGTCATTTTCTTTTTACCGAAATTTTATCCTTTCTTTTTTTTTTCCCCCTTTTCTCTTGTCCTCTGGGTGGTGTAAGTAACATTCTGCATATTTAGACCCTGCTGTTAGTACATGGTCATTTCGTACATATTTCGGCTTCTGTATCTTTCACACAACACAGTCAGCTTTATTTTAAAAGAGAAACGAGAAAACCATGGTGGGTTTGGAGTGTTGGCTATTAAATGTCATTAACAATGGAACTTTAGAACTTAGACAACAGGTTTAGGGCAATGTCTGCTTAAAGAAAACTGTGGACACAGCTTTACTTCTCAACTGGGACATTTATTTGTGATTTAATGTTATAAAAATGGCAAATCAGGCAAGAGCCCAAATATATTTCACTAAGTATTATGTAATTAGTGGTTAGCCTGTGGGACCCTTGACATCATAAATATCAAATGTTTACAGTGCACTGGTGTATTACAGTCAGTGTTAACTAAAGTGACACTATTGATATATGCAAGATGTTTAAATAATATAAAATAACTAAATGATAATATCATCCTTGTTTTTCTTTCAAGGCATCGCTTTTCTGCATATATTTAGATCAGTTTTGAATCCATAATAATCCACAGCCTTTACGAACATCAAACTATCTATGAATAGAAAATGAGTAGATATAACAGTCAATTAAGTGCTATATGTGATACACGCTTGGGTGATCATGTCTCAAAAGAGACATGACTCACTGGGCAGAATATCCCACAATATGTTACCATTACTTTCTGTGGTAGACTGATTGCCAGCCAAGGCTATAGAACCCAATCTGTCCTGTTATTTAACCCTTAACTGGAGGGAAGCAATGGATTAATACCTTTCCCAAATTTATTTGCACATAATTGAATGCAAGGAATTCAACTGGAATTTGAACTCAGCTCTCTGATTTCTCATTCCGAGCTGATATCCACTGCATCACAGCGCACATCCAACCCACAATGCACATTTACAAAACTAGAAAAGGATTTAAGACAAGGAGGGATCTTCTAACCAGACTTATTCAACCCATACTGTGAGGCAATTCTGAGAGAGATGTCCTACCAGGACTCATTATTGGCAGCCACAATCTTAATATAAGATATGCAGATGACACTGTTTTCATAGCAGACCCAAGAAAGAAACTATAAGAATTCTTACACAAATTAGTGAAGGAAAGCAATAGCAGAATTCATGGTTGTTAGCAAAAGGAACAGCCAGATATGCAAATTACAAATTGAAGATACCAAAATCAAGCAAGTACAATTTAAATATCTGGAAAGTATTTAAATAGAATATGCAAAGTGTAACACTGAAAACTCAGCAAAGTATTAAAAAACAGGAAAATATTCTTAGAAATGAAGAAAAGAGTACTCAGTTGTTACATCTGATACTCACAGGACAGAATGAAGGAAGAGAGAGAGAAGAAAACAATGCATAACTTACCTAGAGAGCTTGTATAAATGGATGGCAGAACAAGTTTTAGGAGAGATAATAAAAAGGCAAAATTCATTAACTACAAAGCAAAGAAATTGCAGAGAGCCATGATCCCCCCCTACATCCTGAAGTGAGTTAGTGCACAGAAGAAGTTTAAACCAAAGTTTACATGTTTTTAAAAATTTTCAATTACTCAGGTTTAGCAAAAGAAAAGTCATTTTGAAAAATGTTTAAAACTCAATCAAAAAATAAGCAATAATAATAAATAGACTGTAATTATTGCCAAAGAAAAGATTTATACAGTTTCAAAATAAAACCTATTATTATTATGAAAAGAAGTTAATAATGTCACATGTTGTGTATCACCAATTAATAGGTGAGCCATAGTAGAATAGTTTATTTTCTCAGTCACTTCTATGATGGGCATTATTATATTCATGATGAAATGGAATGGCTGGGAGAAAAGGAATGAAAAACATGCTTTTTTTCTCAGACCTTTACATCATTTTATCTTACATAAAATTATATATATGTCTATAAATTCATCCTGCACAGAAAAAATATAGCAATAGCATATATCTACAACAAGCAGAGTGAAAGTAGAATGAAAAGATAGGGTCATACATATAGAGATTCTTCTGTTTTTCTGGAGAAGTAATATTAAACTTTCTAAATTTGAGTGGGTTGTCACTAGTGTAAACATATTTCACCAACAGGAAATGGCAAGTCCTCAATTGTTCCCAGCATGAGGAATGCAAGTCAGAGATATTTTCTATATCTGATGAATATATATTCCATAGAAAAATGGTACCATAGGTTTTTAAGCTGTACCATGTGGCATCTGGCTGGCCTAGACAGAAGCAAGGGCAGAACAAACAACTTGTGCATCTAGACTCCTGGAAGCTGATTGACTGACCACTTTGTCACTGTATGAATTGACATCACTAAGCAACTTTCACATGATCCACGTGACTTAATCTTGAGAGATAATCATGTTTTGTATCTTCTACTTCTTCTATGTGCCCTGTCCTTTCAGAACATAGGCAATCATGCTTCTCCACGCCTCCCTATCCCTGGTGGCTCTTAGTATGTTTTCCTCATGTTACACCTCGCAACCCCCGATCCATCATCCACCTGATCAGGCTCTTCAAATATGTTATCCGCTGCCTTCCTCTATCTCTTTTTCCCTGTATCAGGCCTGTTAGCATCAGGTTTTCCAAACCCTCCTTCCTCATTGCATGTCCCAGGAACTTCAGCTGTCTCTTCTGAATTCTCAGTATTAATTTCCTTTTTGTTTCCATCATTTCTAGGACCTCATCATTGTTCATATGCTCGATCCATAATATCCGCAGCATCCTTCTGTAGAACCATATTTCAGTTGCTTCAAATTTTTTCCTCATTTTCAATGATATTGTCCAGCATTCACTGCTGTATTGAAGAACTGACATCACATAGCAATCTAGCACTCTCTTCTTTGTTTCTAGTGAAATTTTCCTGTGTCTTAGTATTTTACTCAACTTCTGGAACGTGTCCTTTGCCATGGCAATTCGCCTTCGGATCTCTGTGTTGCACTTTCCATCTCCTTACATAATAATAACATTTAATTTTTTAGGCTAGTGTCCTCATCTTGGTTGTTTAGTCAGGATGTTTTAGTAATTGTACTCTCTGGATTTTCTCAGGTATATTTAGATACCTGAACTTTCTACACAACATTGAAAAAACATTTGTTCCCTGCTTCCAATATCAAGCAAAACAAATTTGCTGTCCCAGGAGATAACCAGTATTAGAAACACTCTTCTAGAGTTTCTTGACCTTATTGGCTCATTTCTTTTCTACAGATGAATACCTGAAGAAGTCCAGAATGTACAATGACCAAAATATTATCCTTGAAATATAACACAGGCTTCAACAAGCATCCAATGTGCAAGTAGTGTAATGGTTAATGAGCCTGAACAAGAAATTAGTATGCTACATTTGCATTCTTGTCTAAATCAATATATTCATTTTTGTAATAATACACAAAAGAAATGTATGAATCCATCTCTTCTCCCCAGCTATGAGTTAAATATGAGAGCTGACTGCATTCTCTACCTGTGGTTTGCAACCAGTCTTGAAAAGCAACTAAAAACTGTATATAATCAGAGTGAAACACATGCTATCCAGCCATGGTAAATATTCTTCTTCTTTTATGCTTCTAAACATAAGCAATCATGGCCTTCCACATCTTCCTGTCTCTTGTTCTTAATATGTTTTGTCTTGTTATTTCTCCCAACCCCTGATCTGCTATCCACTTGCTTAAGCTCATCAAGTATGACATGCACTATTTTCCTCATTTTTCTTTCCCCTTATCTGTCTTGCGACTATCAGATCCTCTAAGCCCTCCTTCCTCATTATATGTTCCAGAAACTTCAACTGTCTCTTTCTGATGTTAAATATAATTTTTTTTGTTTCCATTCTCTCTAAAACCATGTCATTGCTCACATGTTTGGTCCATGGTATCCTCAGCATCCTTCTGTAAAACCACATTTCTGTTGCTTCAATTCTCACTTTTATCTTTGAGGAGATTGACCAGCATTTGCTGATATATAGGAGGACAAATATCACAACAGTCCAGTACACTTTTCTATGTTTTCAATGAAATTTTCCTGTCTTTCAGTAATCTGCTTAGATTTTGGAATGTGACCTTCGACATTCCAATGTGCCTTTGGATCTCAGTGTCACACTTTCTATCAAAAAGTTCAAAATGGGAACTCCATTATCTTGATTTAGGTCATTGTGGTAGGTAGGTCCATAAGCAATGATACAATTTGAATATGTTAATTAGAAAACTTCTATGGTCTGTCTACCTTACTGCAGACACATGTTGGAAGAGGTTCCCAAGATCTATGGTCAACATAACATCAGAGCAATATTAAAAACAAAGCAGTTCTATCCTTCAGAGACATATATATTATATACTAGTTCAGTTGAAGCAGCAAATAATAGAAATTAAGTTTAAGGAATATTGTGTCCAAGACAAATGGCTCAATGGATAAAGTGTTGGTTTAAAAAACTGAATTATCTATTGGTTGTGAATTCAGTCCCTGAGTTGGCTGTGTAAAAATGTCATTACTCTGGTTCAGTGGAAAGACAAGTGATATTGCAAGAAGGAATTAAACAGAATTAACATATTATCGATCATGGATGAGGAAATGAGAACTTCAGCTTCTTGGATTGAATAACATCTTTGGTTCAAGATTTCTGTAATGTTAACAACTGTATCAATACTGTTGCTGCAATTCTTTACACTAGCATGTTTACCAGCTAACCAAGATTCATCACAATTCCATTACATTATATTCACAATGTATTTCTGTCTTCTCTGCACAGACCATCAGCAAGAGTTGAAGGATAACTGCCTGCATTAGTCATCCCATGTATCCAAAGCCTGCAATTTAGTCAGCATAATCACCACTATTCAAATGCATCAATAGTCCCACCTGTGCTAATCAGTAACAGTTTAACCAGTTTATTTGGAGTATCTTACCTGGCTAGTTTGTTTCTCTTTTAGACTCTGCTATGATGTTTTTGTCATGACACCAACAACTAAAGAGTGGCCATTTTCACTGAGCTTCTTTGCATGACTGTAGGAGACTGAATGTATAAAGATCCATTTTAAATTATTGTAACCACTTCTAAAAATTTCACAAATGATTCAAAACTAAATGGGGAATCAATTATTTATGCAAAATTCAGTAAGTACTAACAAATATTTGCATTTTCTTGGAAAATATACAAATATTCAGTGGGGGCAGAACTATATATTTAGTCATCCGCAAACAAATCTGTTTCACTGCATCACAGCTCATCAGTACAGTTCGACATCCAATTGCTTCTAGCCAGGATTGAAACCCGACCGAATTGACATCAGTTGGCGATTCTACCTCTGAGCTATGGGCACTTGGTAAAGGAAGGTGGACTATAGTGTGTTATAATGTATACACATGCCAGTAGCCGAGAATGTTCAAATTAATTACTGAATGAATATATATATATATATATATATATATCTCAGAAAAATTAAGGCAGACACATTATTTCATGGTAAATCGGAAGTATAGGCCTATTTCAGGTTCAGTCTTTATTGTACAAAGGATTTTACACAAATAAAGATTTTCTTATATTTGCATGAATAAGGATTTTCTTATATTTGCACGAATAAGGATTTTCTTATATTTGCTCGATATGTATTTATATATATATTTAGAGCTCTCTTAGAGAGTTATCCTACCACTGTATGTACAGGATACTCCTTTGGATTCTTCTATATCTACACTGCATGCTTATATATATATATATATATATATATATATATATATATAATCAGGTTACAGGTTCAAAAGATGAAAGATAGACCAACATATACACTAAAATGAACCTCTCTCAAGGAAAATAACTGAAATTTATATGATAAAAACAAAGACGTGTCTCTTACAGATGACAGTGCTGTGACATTAAAAGAATTCACCCAGGATTGTTCACAGATTTTACATTGTCAACACAAATAAAATAACCCTGAATACGTCACTGGATAATGTTTCTTGTTTGGCCAAGATAACAACAGCTAAAATGTATAAGTCATAGTTTATCCTGTAATAAGTCATAGTTTATCCTGTAATAAGTCATAGTTTATCCTGTAATAAGTCATAGTTTATCCTGTAATAAGTCATAGTTTATCCTGTAACTCTGAGAAGCATCTCAACATTAAAACAACTTTTAATTTAAAGTAGTCTATACAGGCTTATACAACTGTCTAATGAGTGAACCCTCCTCTAAATGCAAGGAAAACAATGAAAGATACAGGCAAAGATGATAGAAAACTAATTTTAGTTGTCAACTCCTTGTGGGATTTCTATTAGTTAAACTATTTGAAATTATTTTATTTTATTTTATTTTTGTATTTATGATCTTATATTGAATTTTTTTTGTGGAACTGGTTTCTCTGATCTTGTATATTCTTTTTCTTTCATTCGATGAAAGATTTAAAAAAGTATTTTATCATAATCTCAAGTGAGAGCTTGTATGTGTTTGTGTGTAGATGGCAGAGCTGTGCCGTAATGGTAATATTAATCATTTCCTTATGTTTGACAGGGCAACTGTTGTTTGAAATTTATAAAATTATTCTCTTAAAAAAGATTTACAGAAAAACAGGTTTCTCAATTCAATGTGATTGTTCTTTCCAGTATTTATGGAGGCTTCCTTCCTAACCTTTTCTTTGAAGTAGTGTGGAATAACAACTTTTTCTTATTTTCTCTTTGAGTCATATGTGCTATCCATTTTAGTTGTTGCTGTTGTTGAAAATTCTCAAATGGTGTGGTTTTTGATATTTTGTACAGTTCTTTGAGATTCTCTAACACCAATCCATGAGATTTGAAAACCAATCATCCTCACTAAGACCTAAAGCATTCACACAATAGATATCCAACTAAAACACTTTAATTACTGAATTGGAAAAATATGAAGCAGAAAGTAAAACCTAAAAAGAAAACAAAAAAATATTTATCTTAAAAAGATACAAGAAGTGACTTTTGTTTAAAAATCTTGTATTTTTAATGTACAGTAATTAAATAACTGCTTCATTGCTTTAATTTAATGGATAATTGTTCTAGACAGTATGAGTTCTCAGTTATCAAACAAAAGTTATCTTTGGCAAAGATTTTAAAATTCATAATATGAAGAATGTGTTAATTTTAATACCTCTAAAACTAAATGCGTCTCTGTTAAACACCAGAGAGAACCCTTTCTGCTTTCCAACAGTATGGCTGATACTAACCTCCAGGAGAGTAACTCAATGTGTATTCTCAGGTTAATATTCTTGGCTGACATGAAGTGAAAAAATTATATTGAATCCATTGCTAGATCAGCTGCTAAGAAAGTGGGTTCACTGTGTAATACTACAAAATTTTTCTGTCCAGAATCTATATTATATATCTATAAGTCTACTATTTACCCATGCTTAGAATATTGCTGCTATTTGGTCTGATACTCCTGCTATGTATTTAGAGATTCAAATGAAAATCAGCAATATTATTGGTCCTGACCTGGCATCTCAGTTTCAGTCACTTAACCCCTGCTGTAAAGTTGTTTCTCTTAACCCTTTCTATAAATAATTTCATAGTAATTGTTTGGATGAGCTCTTCACTATGGTACCTAGACTTTAGGAATTTAAGCACAGTACTAGATAAGGGTGAGTCGAGTTCGAATTCCAGCTGAATTCATTGCATTCACTTACGCACAAATACCCTTGGGAAAGGTATTCATCCATCTCATCCCTCCAGTTATGGGTTAAATAACAGGACAGATTGGGTTCTATAGCCTTGGCTGGCAACCAGTCTACCGCAGAAAGCAATGGCAACCTACTGCAGGATAATCTTCTGCCCAGTCAGTCATGTCTCTTTCGAGACATGATCGCCCAAGCGTGTATCACGTGTGGCATTTAACTGACTGACTAGATGAGCAACAAATTCTCATTTATTTTCAATTTAATTGGCTAGATGTAACAATAAATTCTATGGTTATTTTCTAAGTATAGCCTAAGTGTGGTACAAGACCAAAGGTATGGGGCATCCAGTAAGAATCAAACTCACTACTCAGTTATACATTTTTTCTTGCACTTCTCACTTGTGGAACTCCCTTCCAGCCCTATGCTTTCCAGCCAACTTTGATGTGCAGAAATTCATATCTAATGTCAATTGTTATCTACTGTCTTCCTGATTACTCTTCAATTGTTTGTGCTCCTTATTAATGTTTCTATTTTTTCTTATCCTTCCACACCCAATAACCCCTTATGTCTTAGTGGCTGTACTGTCTTCCTTGATTGAGTAATAAAAATGCTTCCTTATTTTTTCTGAAAGTTAATTCAGTGGATGTAAAAACTGACATATCTCTTTACCATGTTAGCTTGCTTTCTTTTCATCTATTCTAAAATGAAGCTGTTATCAACTAACCACCATAGACAATCGCATCTACCTCCCATTAGCATGGGACAGGCTAGCCTCCCAGAGAGTAAAATACTACGCCTCCGTGGCCTTACATTTTCGGAGGACCTCAAATGGAATGACTATATTGAATCCATTACCAAATCTGCTGCTATGAAAGTCGGCTCCTTGTGCAGGGCCCGGAAGTTTTTCCCACCTGAATCTATTCTGCACATATACAAATCTACCATCCGCCCACGTATTGAATATTGCTGCCATATCTGGTCGGGTGGCCCTGCTGCTCTCCTTGGGCTTCTTGACAAAATACAAAGGAGGATCTGTAACGTGGTTGATACTGACTTGGCAGACCGGCTGCAACCACTCTCTCACCGGCGTGATGTGGCTTCCCTGTGCCTCTTCTACAAGTACTTTCATGGCTACTGCTCCAATGAGCTTAGATCACTGGTGCTGCCTAAGCACGAATTTACATGAGATACTAGATTAGCAACTAGGTCCCACCCTTTTACAGTTAAACAAATAAGATGTAACCGTAAATTCTACTCCAACAGCTTCTTTTCTCGTGCTTCCCGCCTGTGGAACTCCCTTCCACAAGTCTGCTTTCCCGACAGCTACAATCTCCAGGTGTTTAAATGTAGGGTCAATAGACACCTCCTATCACACTAACTCCCAATCATTCTCAGAACACTCTCATCTACCCAACCCTCATTCTCGGTATCCTTACCCGCCTATCACCCACCCTCTGACATTTCCTATATTTAATCATCCTTTCTCCACTCTATGTAGCCCCCTGCACAGTAGTGGCAGTGACATGCCTTGCTCGGGGTGAAACGCTTATAAAAAAAAAAAAAATTTATTAAATGGTCAACCACTGTCCAAAACACACACACAAAAGTTAACAATTATTGGTTCATGAATACATTAAATATTTCTCTATCATGCACAGTGCTCTACAAAAGTAAATAAACCCTCTAAGATAATATTAATAAAATTTGTCTCTTTTTTCCAGATTATCAACAAATCTTAAATAAACTATATATTCATTAAGAAAAGAACTTTATTAAAATAATTACAACCACTTTCAAAATTGTTATCAAGCTAGAATAAAAATATTCATTACAAATTCAAGTGAGCATTTTCATTTAATATTTGGTGACTCCTTCTTTTGAGGTCACAATATCAACCAGTCTTTTTCTATAATTTTTGAGAAGTTTCTGATTGTAATGGCCATCAGTTTTTGACCATTCTTCTTGGTGAAACACCCACAATTGCTTGATATTACCTGGGTTTCTTGCATGTACAGCCTTCTTTAATTTGAACCACAGGTTTTTAATTAGGTTTCAGTCGGGTCTTTGATGAGGCCATTCCAAGACTTAAAATTTCTTTTTTTGAACTCATTCTTTTGTGGATCTGCTTTGATGCTTCATATCATTTTCTTGTTGAAAGATCCAGTCCTGACCGAAACCCACTTTTGAAGTGAGGGAAGACACTTTAATTCAGAATTTCTTGGTATCTTGCAGAGTCCATTGTCTCATTAATGCATGTTATTTTCCCTGTCCATCTGCATAAAAAAACTCAAATCATAATTCTTCTGCCACCATGTTTAACTGTTGGGATCAAATTTTTCCCCCCAAAAGCTCCCCAAACCACACTACTTATTGTTCCTCTCAAAAAGTTCTAATTTGGTCACATCCACATAAAAAATTTTGCCATACCTTATTAATATGAGCATTGGCAAAGTTGAGTCGAACTTCTATGTGCATTTTTTTTAGGCATCCTGCCATAAAAACTGACATCATTCATATTTTGTTGCACTGTAGATGCATGCACATTTATTTTGACATTGGCCAGGGTGCCTTTAGAGAACTGCAGAGGTTTCCTGGGATTGTGAAACTAAATGTTTATTTGCTCTTGCAGTTATTTTTCATGGATGCCACTTCTTGATTGCTACACTGTCATACCATAGACTTTCAAATTATAAATAATTTGTTGCATTTAAAGATGTGCACTCCAAATGATGTTTACAGCTTTTGTAGCTTTTTCTATCATTAAAAGCTTCAACTATGTAATTTTTAAAGCTTCAGTAAGTTCTTTTGGTCTTGGCATATTTTAAAAAGTCTAACTGAACCCTTTTTGCAGGTACACAATGAGTTATACTGGTTAACTGTAGCATGCACAGCTTATAAAAAAATAAAATTTGTCATTTTGATTTTTACATGTGCATAAAAATTATTTGCATTGGAAACCATGTAAAACAAAAATACAGTGTGTAAATATAAAGGTTCACTTACTTTTGGTCATCTTAATTTAAATTTTTAATTAATATTTTTATTCCAGCTTCATATAAATATTGAACGTAGTCATTATTATTTTAATAAAAATTCTTTTCTGAATATATAGTTTAATTTAGATTTGTTGATTATCTGGAAAAAAAAGAGACAATTTTGAGAAAATATATTTTATGGGTTACCTTGCTTTTGTGAAGCACTGTATATATATATATAATAGTTGCATCCTGTTTGCAAGAAGGCAGAATGTATGGTTGATTGCAAAAGGGACAAGTCAACATGCAAATAACAAATTGGAGATAGCAAAATCAAACAAGTACAACAATTTAAATATCTGAGAAGTGTTTTAACAGAAGACAGTGCAACACCAAAATCCAAAACTGCATTGGTATAGTGAAGATGCCTTTCAAAAGTTAAGCAAAGTATTAAAACCAGAAAATTTTTAGAAACAAAGAGTACTGAACTGTTACATAATATCAGTTCTTCTATATAGCAGTAAATGCTAGACAATCTTACATATGAAAAAATTGAAGCAACAGAAATGTGGTTCTACAGAAGGATGCGGAGAATATCATGGAGATCATCAAAGGATAAGTTCCAGACAAAATGAAAATTGAAAGGAAACTCATAATTAACATCAAGAAGATACAATTTGGGTTTCTGGTGCACAAAATGAGGAAGGAGGGCTGGCAATTTCGAAACTCACTAGACATACTAATTGAAAGAGAAACAGGAAAGTAGTGAATAACCTACCTAATGAGCTTGTGTAAATCTAGCACAGACTAGGATTTAGGAGAGATAGCCAAAAAACAAAATTTAAAATTGTGCAGAGTAATGGCAAATGTCTTGAAGAGACATGGCATATAGAAGAATTCTGTCCATCAGTAGATTTGTCCTTAATTCCTAATCACTGACAATTTCTTTATCACTGATTCAAAGCATTTCTTTAGAAAATGTTTACCTGATATAAATATAACTTTATTCTGTCAGGAATAAAATGCTTGTCATAATTTCTGACCATTGACAATCAGTTTTTCTTTATTTTGAATTAATAATATATGGAGAACTCAAGCTTGTTGAAATGAATTTAAATAAAAGTCTACATAAACTTCTTCATAGAGAAAAAAAAATTAAATCTTGTAGTAAAGGCAAAAAATAAAAATCAAGACATAAAACAAAAAAATAAAAATTGATGATGCTTTATACATAAACCAAAAACAATTCCAAACTGGTAGCTTCTTTTTTAGCGTGCCATGTCCATTCAGGACATAGATGATCATAGATTTCCACTTACCCCTATCCCTTATTACTCTTAACACTTTTCCTCTTGGTATCTCTCCCAATGTGATGTGGTGCATTGGATATCGGCATGGAACGAGAAATTGGGGAGCCGAGTTCAAATTCCAGCTGAATTCATTGCATTCACTTACGCACAAATACCCTTAGGAAAGGTATCAATCCATCTATTCCTTCCAGTTATGGGTAAAATAACAGGACAGATTGGGTTCTATAGCCTTGGTCGGCAACCAGTCTACCGCAGAAAGCAATGGCAACCTACTTCGGGATAATCTTCTGCCCAGTCAGTCTCTTTCAAGACATGATCCCTCAAGCTTGTATCACGTATGGCACTTAACTGACTGATCTCTCCCAAACCCTGCTCCACCATCCACTTGCTCAAGCCCATCAAATATATGATGCATCACTTTCCTTTGTCTCTCTTTCCCTCTATCTGTCCCCATGAGTATTAGATTTTCTAAGCCCTCCTTCCTTATTACATGTCCCAGAAACTTCAGCTATCTCTTCCTGATATTAAATATAAATTTTCTTTTTGTTTTCATCCTCTCCAAAACCTTGTTGGCATACTCAATATGGCATAATGGTTAGCAAATTTGTCTCACTAAAATTATTACAAGTGAGTAGTGAATTTGGTCCTCACTGGGTACTTCATACTCTTGGTTATATGCCACATCTAATCTGTGCTTAGAAAGTCACTTCTCCAAAACATTGTTGTTGCTTACATATTTGGTCCATGCTATCCTCAATATCCTTCTGCAGAAGCACATTTTTGTTGGTTCAAGTCTATCTTTTATCTTGGAAACATTGTCCAGCATTTGCTGCCATATAAGAGGATAGATATCACATGAAAGTCCAGTACTCTTTTCTTTGTTTCCAACAAAATTTTCCTATTTTTCAATACTCTGCTTAACTGTTGAAAAGCATCCATGGCCATACAAATATGCCTTTGGATCTCAGTGTTGCACTATCCATCCCTGTTAAAACGCTTCCCAGGTATTTAAATTTTTGCACCTGCTTGATTTTAGTATCCCTCACCTGTATTTGGCACTTTAGACTTGTCTTTTTGTTGATGATCATGCAGACAATTTTCTTGTAGTTTATGTTTAATCCTTTCTTCTCACTTTTCTTTGCTAACTTCTGAAGGAGTTCCTGTAGCAAAGGCTCTAATATTCAAGATTTGTAACACAGAGCAAAAGATTCAAGATTATTAGCATCAACCAAAATATTGAAGACTGGCAGCACACACCATAAAATTTAACACTGTTATTACAGACCCCAAAAAATTCAAGATTGGCAGCAAATACTAAAAATTCAAAACTGTTAGCATTGACCAAAAAGGTCAACACTGTTGACACAGGCTAAAACATTCAAAGCTGGTATCACAGAAACATTTAATTTAAAACTTGTCGCACTAAATAAAAAAAGTAAAGATTATTGGCACAGGGCATAAAATTCAAGATTAGTGGCACAAACCGAAATATTAAAGATGAGTAGAACAAAAAAAAAAATCAACACTGATGACACAGAACATAAAATTAAAATCCGTTGGCATGAGTAATAATAGTCAAGACTGCTGGTATAGACTAAAAAGTAGAAAATTAGTGATACAGATCATAAAATTCAAGTCTGTTGAAACAGTTTAAACATTTCGAAACTATGCAGACCAAAACACTTTTCAGACAAAATTGAGTGCAGATAAAAAAGATCACTTCTCCAAACAAATGTTTTCATATTTGTTTTTTATCAGAATTTTATGCACTCAGTCACTAATTAAATAATTATTATGGAAAAGATTATCAAAACAGTGACAACAAATTATTGGTCATTTTCTTTATTTTAAAATTTTTGGCAGTTTATTTATGTTTGATTCATGTGTGTATGTATGTGTGTCACAATATCACAGTGTTTATGCACATCACTGCATATCTAAATTATATGTGCAAAAAAAAAAAAAAGAAAAGAAAAATTAAATGAACTAAAAAAAGGAATAAAATCACTAAGCTTTAAATAAAACATTCAACCCATAGATTGTTTATTCCTACAGGGAATGCTTGTCTTTGAGTATACCTTTCTACTAGGGTGGCTACCTAATCCCTATTGCAGAAACCTGCTCAGACACATTTACATTTCTTCAGCACCCACAGAACCAACCTGCGGTTTATACTGCAGATTTTAGTTACAGTTTCTGTGAGAGAGAAATATGACAAAACCATGAGTTGAACAAAGCCGGTACACTAAAACCCTCAGTCATGATGACATATGACTTGGTATTAGCACATTCACTGACAGCTGATGAACAATTTTGTCTGCCCAATTTCATTCTAAAGGCTGGTGATAACTTGAGGGATGATATTCAGGCACTTTCCAAAGAAGCTATTGACTAGGCTGATCTCCTCAGGATGTTATCAAGAACTTATCTGATTGATAAATCAACTACACTTAAATTTGAACCCAGGTCTTATGGTTAGAATGCTGAAATTCTAACCACTCAGTTATGTACCCATTATTCATATATGTGCAATTATAACTGTAGGTTCCAGTCTTGGTAGGAAAGATTACGAAATACTTTCCCCTTCTCAATTTATAGGTAGAAGCATATAAATACATGCTGGGGTCTCTTCCTAACCAATAAGCTAAGTTGGTTTGTAGTCTTACATTTTTTTTTTAAATGTGTCACCCGCCAAGCGAAGCATTTTACTGCCACTGTTGTGCTGGGGTTACATAGGAGGAATGTTATGAGAAAGAGTGACAGGTTACAAAGAATATCAGGAAGAGAGTATGAGAGGGAAGAGAGTACTGATGAGAGTGGAGTGGATGTAGAAAAGCATGAGAGAGAGAGAGTGGCTTCCCTGTGTCTCTTCTATAAATACTTTCACAGCTTCTGCTCTGATGAACTTAGATCACTAGTGCCCCCTAAATACGAATTTGAGTGAGATACTAGATTAGCAACTAGATCCCACCCTTTTACAGTGAAACCAATAAAATGCAGCCGTAACTTCTACTCCAACAGTTTCTTTCCTCGCACTTCCTGACTGTGGAATTCTCTTCCAAACTATTGCTTCCCTGACGGCTACAATCTCCAGGAGTTTAAATGTAAGGTCAATAGATACCTCCTAACACACTAACCTGCTCCCATTCTATCAAACACTCTTCCCATCTGCCCAACCCTCATCCTCGCTATCCTTACTCATCTGTCACCTTCCTCCTGACATTCCCTATGTCTAACCACTCCTTCTCTTTACCTTCCCCTATGTAGCCCCATGCGCAATAGTGGCAGTGGAATGCCTTGCTTGGGGTGAGATGATTAAAAAAAAAAAATGTAAGTTAGTGAGACAGGAGATGACTATTGATTTTACATTTAAATTCTTGGAGATTGTAACTGTCAGGAAAGTAAGTATGCAGAAAAGAATTCCACAGGAGGAAAGTGCGAGAAAAGATGCTGCTGGAGTAGAATTTGCGTTTACAATTTATTGGCTTCACAGTAAAAGAGTGGGACCTAGTTGCTAATCTTGTGGCTTGATATATGACGCAGTCCTGGTCTGTCTTATCTTGAAGTCAGAATGCTACATTCACTTATCTGAACTTGATCTTGTGTGTCAACGCCTATTCTTAGTTTGGGAACTTTTTGGCATATTACTGATGCTTTACCTTATTAAATTCAATTTACGTTATTACTGTTGATTTGCCTTTCGTATATTGTTTGCTTGCTTTATATTATTTTTTTATCCTGTTCTTTTTTTTTTCTTGTTATTGCAAACTTTGTCAATTCTGTTTGTTGGGCAGTTCTGAAATTTATTTTACATTTGTCTATGACTGCTCACTCTACAATAACAGACAGAAGAATTTGACTAGATTTAATACAGTCTGGCACAAGTTCAAATGGAGAGAAGAAATAGGGAGAAGAGAGTTCATTCTGCACTACTCTTCCTAGCAAGGAAGACAGGATGTCTAATTTGGTAAACATTATTCAGAATTCTGGCTTTTTAACTGGGTTAACCACAGGCATTAGTAAGAAATACACAAATTCTTTAACCAGGAAATAAGTCTGACTATCATGCATATTAGGAATGTGCATTGTGGTGCAATGGATATCGACTTGGAACAAGAAATCAGGGAGCTGAGTTCGAATTCCAGTTGAACTCATTGCATTCACTTACATGCAAATACCTTTGGGAAAAGTATTAATCTGTCTCTTCCCTCCAGTTATGGGTTAAATAATAAGACAGATTGGGTTCTATAGCCTTGGCTGGCAACTAGTCTACTGCAGAAAGTAATGGCAACCTGCTGTGGGATAATCTTCTGCCCGGTCAGTCATATCTCTTTTGCCCACCAAAAAATACAAGCAATTATCTACCCATCTATTTTATTTATGTTCTCGCTTGCAATTGAGCCCTGTGGAGAAAGAAAAAATTTCATTAATGGCAGCTATTTATGGTGTTAAACTATGTTCTCTGGTTACCATGTAGAATGCTCACTTGAAGCAGTTATTGGATAGAATGCTCTTACTGTTGGCATTGTTTACATATCATAAAATGTGTTACACACTACAAAATCGGCCTTTCTCTGACATTGTGCCTCTGGCCCAGTGGGTGAATATTCGAATTCTGTCAAATCAGTCAGGTTTCAGTCCCAGCTTGAGGCAAAATGGTTAATCTAGCTGCAATCAAGAGATGTGATACAGCGAAACAGGCTTGTGTGTGTGTGTATATATATATATGTATGTTGGGTGTTGACTTCAACAACTACTTTTATGCATTTACATCCACTTTATCCCTACTATTGAGCACTTTAACCCATAAATATTGGAGTAGATAGACTAAACTATCGCCCGGCTCACACTCCACCCACATCTATTGAACAGGTGAAGAGGCTCATCCCTTGTTTCCTGTTTAGGATGCGGTTTCCGGTTTTTCTCTTTTCTAATCTTCTCACTTTTTTTTTTCAATTGGAGTAGATAGACTAAACTATCGCCCGGTTTACACTCCACTCACACCTATTGAACAGGTGAAGAGGCTCATCCTTTGTTTCCTGTTTAGGATGCAGTTTCCGGTTTTCTCTTTTCTAATCTTCTCACTCTTATGTAGCCCCCTGCACATCAGTGGCGTTACTGCCTTGATTGGGGTGATATGATTAAAAAAATAAAAAATAAAAAAATAATATACCTTAAAACTATATTTTATCATATATATATATGTGTGAGTGGGGGCACCCAGGCATGGTGTAATGGTTAGCAAACTTGTCTTACTAAAACATGTTACAACTAAGTAGTGAGTTCAATTCACACTGGGTACCCCATACTTTTGACCTTGTGCCACATTTATGCAACACTTAGAAAATTAACATATATATGGATGTGTGTATGAAAATGAAATACAGAGTTCTTTTAAATAACTGATTACATCCTCATCAATACTTTTCAACATTTTTAAGCAAAAGTCGGTCAGTTAAGTGCCATACCTGATATACGCTTGGGCTAGACAGAAGAATTTTGCACAGTAAGTTGTCATTCCTTTCTGTGGTAGACTGGTTGCCAACCAAAGCTGTTAAACCAAAGCTGTCCTGATATTTAACCAATAACTGGATAGAAAGAGAGATGGATTAATACCTTTCCCCGAGGTCATTTGAATATAAGTGAATGCCACGAATTCAACTGGAATTCATTATCAGCTTTCCGATTCCTTGTTCCAAGCCAATATCCACTGGAGCACAATGCACACTCTACAAAAAGAGAGCTGAAATTATGATCCTGAAATTTATATGCAATGGTGAAAAATAATAAAAACATTTTATTGCATGTCTCATGCCTTGAAATTATAATCGTATACAAATCAATGTTTATCTAAATTACTGTATCACCCTGGAAAGGAACAGTTCTCTAGTTATATACATTGGCTTAAATTTGTAGTTGTGGAGCTATGATCTATTTCAAATCTCAAGGGAGAGTCTTCAGCCACTAGATCTTAAGGCTTTGGGGATAAAAGGTATTGTCCTTGGGAATAGACAAAGATGCATTCGTAGATTAACATGAAAATAAAATAGTACAAGTAAAAATCTAACAAAGTTAGTGAAGAATAAAGAAGAAAAGAGAAACAAATTAATAATGAAAATGAAGTATAAAAAAGTGATTTTTATAAGCATGTATATATACACACACACACACACACACATATATATATATATATATAGAGAGAGAGAGAGAGAGAGAGAAAGTGAGATGTATGAGTATGTTTGTGTATTCATGTGTGTGTGTTTGCAGAGGAAAATTAACAAGCAGATATGAAAAAAATAACATCAACTTAAAAAACAAAAATCAGAAAATTAATACAAAATGAAGAATTGGAGGGAGAACAAGGTTCTGTAAACTGTGCATCCTGCAAATGTGTAAGAAAAGCATCAAGAATAAAATGAAATGCTAGAAAAAAAAGTCAAAAGTGATGAATAAAAAAAATATGTGAAAAATAAAAGACAGACATGAAAAAGACAAGAAAAATTAATGAAAGGGAAGAAATGAAAAAGGCCAAAAAATTTTAAGCAACCAAAAAAAAAAAAAAGAAAAAAAAGAAAAAAAAATGGCTGAAGCCAGGAAAGAGACAAAAATAAACGAAAAGTAAAATAAATACTTAACAAATTAACAAAATGAAACCAAGGAATTCAACCTGATCTCCATAACAATGGAAACTAAAGAGTGGAAAGATTTATTGAAAAATGCAAATTCTTTAGAGTCTAAGTGACAGCTGTGTATAGTAATGGCTGAGCAGGCAAAACCTGCCAATCAAGAGAAGGAGTGGTCCAAAAGAGGGGAAGGATTGGTTTAAGAAAAGAAGTGGGTGGGTTATGAGTTGGAAAAGGAAATCCAATGTTTGAAGAGAAGGATGAATTACTTCCCTTTTCTCATTTGAATCTCTTATCACAACCTTCCTTTCTCTTTTTCCCAATGATTTAACAAATTACCAGTACCTCCACTCCCAACAATCACTTTTGTATTGAACAGCTTCACTTGTCAAGAGTAACACATATACTATATATATATATATATATATATATATATATATATAGGTAAATTTATAAAGATAAGATAAATGTAAATACATATACATAGAAAAAATATTAAAATATACATCTATATGTAAATATACAAATAGATGCACAAATGAGAGTGGATCAGTAAGTCAATAGCCAGACAGTTCTTCATAAAATTTTGATTTGGAATTTTCACTGTATAATGATCATTTGAGCATAATAATTTGGGTGTACTGAACTTGTGATCATACCAAATTGTTCACTCTCTCCTATGAACTGCAACTAAGGTCTGGTCAACTGAGTTGCAGTAGAAACCACAGGTTGTCTCTGTGGGTGTTGAACAAATACAAATCTATCTGAGCAGCAATCCACAGAAGAGATTGTGCTAGATACCCTATTAGAAAGGCATACTCACATATATGCATCCAGCCAGCCAGCTATCAATGTTCAATTTAGATAATTTTATGGAGAAAAGTTGGATTAAATGCATTGACAGAGAAATGGATAAATTTCAGGATCATAATTTCAGCTCTCTTTTTGTAGAGTATGCATTGTGCTCCAGTGGATATTGGCTCGGAACAAGGAATCGGAAAGCTGATAATGAATTCCAGTTGAATTCGTGGCATTCACTTATATGCAAATGCCCTTGGGAAAGGTATTAATCCATTTCTTTTTAAAGGGATTTTTTTTTTTATAAGCCTTTCACCCCGAGCAAGGCATGTCACTGCCACTACTGCACAGGGGGCTACATAGAGTGGAGAAAGGATGATTAAATATAGGAAATGTCAGAGGATGGGTGATAGGCGGGTAGGGATACCGAGAATGAGGGTTGGGTAGATGAGGGTGTACTGAGAATAATTGGGAGTTAGTATGATAGGAGGTGTCTATTGACCCTACATTTAAACACCTGAAGATTGTAGCTGTCGGGAAAGCAGACTTGTGGAAGGGAGTTACACAGGTGGGAAGCACGAGAAAAGAAGCTGTTGGAGTAGAATTTACGGTTGCATCTTATCTGTTTAACTGTAAAAGGGTGGGACCTAGTTGCTAATCTAGTATCTCGTGTAAATTCGTGCTTAGGCGGCACCAGTGCTCTAAGCTCATCGGAGCAGAAGCCATGAAAATGACTAAGGAGTCTGACTTAAAATTGTCAAATAGATTATGGTCTTAATATAACAAATTTAAACCAGTCAACAATATAAGTTAACTATTCATTTGTATTGTTTATATGTATATAATCAGTAAATTAATTTTAAAAATCTCTTTATTTCTCTATGTTTCATATAGAAAGTTTTTCTCATCAGAATCCATCCTGCACATTTATAAATCTACCATTCACCAATGCACTGAATACTGTTGCCATATCTGGTCTGCTGCTCCTGCTATCAATCTCAAGGTTCTCAACAAAATTCAAAGGAGAATCTGCAATACAATCAGTCCTGACTTGGCATATTGCCTTCACCCACTTTCTCACCAATGTCCATGTCCTTCAAAGTGTTATATTTTAATAATATGGTTGCAAGATTAAAATAACAAAATGCAACAGTGTATTGCCTGTGAGGTATAAAGAAAATGAGACAAGATAAGTTAAAGTAAAATCGTCTATATAACCAATGTATACATTAGATCAAGGTAGAATGTACCTTGTAGATGAGTGAAGCAATGCATGTGTTTGAAGGTGTCTGATCATGACACTGGAAGAGTTGTTTGTGTACTGGCTTCATGTTTTCCAAGAGGCTTGTGTGAATTATATTGAGTGTTGCTGAACAGGTCCTTTTAAGCAGTGTCCAAGAGGCCACTGTAAATTATCTTGAGTGTTGCTGAACAGGTCCTTTTAAGCAGTGTCCAAGAGGTCACTGTGAATTATCTTGAGTGTTGCTGAACAGGTCCTTTTGAAGCAGTGTCCAAGAGGTCACTGTGAATTATCTTGAGTGTTGCTGAACAGGTCCTTTTTAAGCAGTGTCCAAGAGGTCACTGTGAATTATCTTGTGTGTTGCTGAACAGGTCCTTTTGAAGCAGTGTCCAAGAGGTCACTGTGAATTATCTTGAGTGTTGCTGAACAGGTCCTTTTGAAGCAGTGTCCAAGAGGTCACTGTGAATTATCTTGAGTGTTGCTGAACAGGTCCTTTTTAAGCAGTGTCCAAGAGGTCACTGTGAATTATCTTGAGTGTTGCTGAACAGGTCCTTTTGAAGCAGTGTCCAAGAGGTCACTGTGAATTATCTTGAGTGTTGCTGAACAGGTCCTTTTGAAGCAGTGTCCAAGAGGTCACTGTGAATTATATTGGGTGTTGCTGAACAGGTCCTTTTAAGCAGTGTCCAAGAGGCCACTGTAAATTATCTTGAGTGTTGCTGAACAGGTCCTTTTAAGCAGTGTCCAAGAGGCCACTGTAAATTATCTTGAGTGTTGCTAAACAGGTCCTTTTGAAGCAGTGTGCAAGAGGTCACTGTGAATTATATTGGGTGTTGCTGAACAGGTCCTTTTAAGCAGTGTCCAAGAGGCCACTGTAAATTATCTTGAGTGTTGCTGAACAGGTCCTTTTAAGCAGTGTCCAAGAGGCCACTGTAAATTATCTTGAGTGTTGCTAAACAGGTCCTTTTAAGCTGTCAGAATGGATACATAATTCAGCATTTTTCTCATGTTTTGCATTAGCAGCAACATGATTTGCTCTGATGTTTAAACTTTTTTGCTTTTGTCGTATTTTTTCAGTGAAGCAGACTTAATGCACAGAGAAGCAAACTTTTTAATTTTTGGTTTCAAAGTATTCATATCCTGCGACTAGATTTTGGTATGGATTGAATCAAAGTCTAATTTGAAGCAGAATATAACAAAAGTAACAATTAAATATTGGTTCCCAGAGGTTTAAAATTAATGACTGCTCTCCCTATATAAATGCCTCTTGTATGGAGTTCATATTTATATTTGCCTGATTAATTGGATGGTTTCAGCATAAACTGTTTCATTGTATTGTTGTATTCTTCAATATTATTCTATGCCTTTTTTATTTTGACTTTATTGCTTAGTGGTTGCTGTGCTTCTGTTTTCTTCTATAACAGATCAGCCATACATGATTTAAAGAGATGAGACAATAGCTATTAATTTAAAATTTGATATTTAATATTCTGAGAGGAACATAATTTGCTAAAAAAAATACCAGCAAAAAAAATTATCGGTATAATTTATCAAAATTCATACTCATAATTATATCATCATACTGCATCTATTGTTTTAAAGATTTGGGCCTTTTAAGATAGGGGAGATTATGTCCCCTCCTAAACCCCATCGCTCCCAGTGGAGCATAGGCCAAGGAAGTCATCATTCTTCTGTAAAATGTCTTTTTTAAAAGTGTTGACCTTATGCAAACCCCTGGGGGATGTAAACTGGTGACCAACCAAGGATACAGAACCCAAACTGTCCTGCTATTTAACCTATAACTGGAGAGAGAAGAAATGAATTAATACGTTTCCCAAAAGTAGTTGCATGTAAAGGAATGCAAGGAACTCAACTAGAATTCAAACTTGACTCTCTGATTTCTCATTCCATTGCACCAAAACACACATCCATTTTTTTCTGGCATGTTTTTTTTTACAAAATTGTGAATAAAACTAAGGAGCCTATTAACTAAACCAAAATATTCTTTCAACAGGTTTGAAAGGGTTTTTGTAAGATTTCAAAATATTAAAAATTCCTTTGCTTTTTCTTAGATCTTTTTTTACATTAGTTTAAATTCATACTTTTAATTATAGAAGGAAACTTTAAAATATTTTTTTAGGAAAAAAAAAAACGAAGTTCACAAACATGAGAACAAACATCCAACCATGACCTAAAAAAGAAACTCTTAAGCAGTCAAACACACCAACATGGTAAGAAAAAACAAACTAATAAAATAGGTTAACCTCAACAACAAGAACCAAAATAAAAAAAATAATTAAGTGAACACCTATTCAATACAAAACAATTAAGCAGACACAGACTCACACATACATTAAAAGCAATAAATAAAGCATTAAAAAGTAATCAAACACTAGTACAATAAGAAGAAAGAAAAAGAAAAAAATCAACTGATCACATGCAGTACCGCTCTGAGAAAATATCAAATTATACCAAACTCCTTATAAATAAAAAAAGGGACTGGGACTCAACAGCTAAAAAAAGAAAATAGCCCTGATGAGTGAAGACATTATAATGGTGTCTTCATAGAACTTTGAAGTTGCCATGAACCTGCTCAGTTAAAGAGAAAAATTCTTTAAACTATGAAACACTGAAACTATCAATGCTCTATCTCCACCCGAGTAATTTGTCATAAAATAAACCTGTTTACCAAAGTGCCTTTTATCAGTAAAACTACTGAAAAGGCAATTATGCTGGTGCCCAAAACATATCACAACCCAACAATATATATATATATATAAATTATTCATTTGAATATTATTTCTAATCGATACTCATATTGAGTAGATGTTCTGTTTTTAATCGAACAGTACATTTATTTCTACTGGCTTAATTATTTATGATAAATTTTGTTATGAAAATGGGTGTCAAGATTTGAACCTGATTGCTTGATTTGACTTTGTTTAGACTATGGTATCATTTGTGGTCAAGGGGTCTAAGACAAGCCAGATCAATCAGTGGCTTCCCCTATGTTGATAGGGGTCACAGATTCAAATCCGGCTGAATGACACACATTTTTGTAATAAAATTAATCCTAAATAATCAGGCCGGTAGAAATATATATATATATATATATATAATGATCAGCTGAATGTATTTGTTAGACAAAATCTTAAATCATCATTAATATTGGGCCTTAAAATATAAAATAATAAGACATTACTGTCAAATCTATAACTGTGATTAAATTTATTATGTCTAGTTACCCTAGAGTTTAGATATGATTGCAGAAACTATGGACAGAGACATATATGAGACAACAGGAACTCTAAGTGATACATTATTTGCAATATAATTATGTTTATTATTTACTATTCTATTCAGCACAGAGAAATTATGCCTTCTTCTTCTTCTATGTGCCCTGTCCTTTCAGGACATAGGTGATCATGGCTTTCCATATCTCCCTATCCATGGTGGCTCTTAGCACACCTTCTCCTGTTGCACCACGCAACCCTTGTTCCATCATCCACCTGATTAGCTCATTCAAATATGTTATCCATTGCTGTCCCCTGTCTTTTTCCCCTCTGTCTGGCCTGTTAGTATCAGGTTCGCCAAGCCCTCCTTCCTCATTGCATGTCCCAGGAATTTCAGTTGTCTCTTCCTGATGCTCAGTATTCGTTTCCTTTTTGTTTCCATCCTTTTCAAAACCTCCTCATTGCTCACATGCTCAATCCATGATATTTGCAGCATCCTTCTGTAGAACTACATTTCAGTTGCTTCAAGTTTTTCTTTCATCTTTGATGATATTGTCCAGCATTCACTGCCATATTGAAGAACGGACATCACATAGCAATCCAGTACTCTCTTCTTTGTTTTTTGCAAAACTGTCCTGTTTCTTAATACTTTACTCAACTTCTGGAATGTTTCCTTCGCCATGCCAATTTGCCTTTGGATCTCAGTGTCGCACTTTCCGTCTTCTGTTATAACACTTCCCAGGCATTTAAATTTTTGTACCTGGTGATTCTAGTATCTCTGACCTGTGTTTGGCATATTGGGCTGCCCTTTTTACTGATGATCATGCATTCGGTTGCTTTGTAGTTTAATAGTAGTCCTTTTTTGTCATTCTTTTCAGCTACCTTCTGTAGAAGATCTTGTAGTTTCCTTTCATTGCCTTTTATCTCAAACAAGTGAAAAAAATACTCCCTATTTTCTCTGTGTGCAGAATGCAACTTAATGAAAGTATAAAGTGGTTTTCTATGAGTGGCATGACCAATATATAATTAAATGTTTCATGCTCCATTCTGTACATGATTCAGGCTTTATAGATTAAAAAAAATTCTTCTTTTTTTTAAATTTTTAAAAAACAATCGCTTTTATTCCATAATTTAATTTCTTAATTCATAATACTGGTGGTTATATTGAATATTATAATGCACCTATTGTTTTCAAGACTTTTACTTTGTTAAGACATGTTCATATCATTATGTATTCATCTCTTTTTTCCCTCCTAGTATATTTGTTCAAATTTTACAATTAAAATAACAAACATAAAACAATATCAGCTGAATAAAAATTATTCTCTCTACAACTTGAAAATGATTGGTTTTCCCAAAAATCACAAGAAATTTTAAAAAATATTGCATTTATTAAGACTACATTGAAACATATTTAAATTTATAATGGCTGGTCACTCATTTCTGAGCCCACCCATGTGATAGTGCAGTTAGTTAATCCCTTTTGCAGACATCTGCTCAGGCACATTTGTGTTTGTTAAACACCCACAGATCCTACCTGTGTTTCATACTACATCTATATGGAGCGGACCATACAGTTTCTTGGAATGAGAGTATGATCTGGCCTGATTACTAGTTTAAAAAAACCATCAATGATTTTCAGATAGTTCCATCTACCTAAATTTCAGTTACAAGGCTTGAATCAAATTGTTGTATAGTTTTCAGGCATTTTCTATGGTGCCACATGCTTCCCAAGTCAATGACATCAAGAAGCCAAATTAGTCAGAGTTAAATTTCTACTTAAGTCTCATGGTCAGAAAGCCAACATTCTAACATTGATCATATACTTATAAGGGATTCTTAGGATTCTTCTTCTTCTATGTGCCATGTCTCTTCAGGACATAGACGACCATGGCTTTCCACGTCTCCCTATACCTGGTTGCTCTTAGCACACTTTTTCCTGTTACCTCACCCAAACCCCACTCTGTCATCCATCTTCTCATGCACTTCAAATATGTTATCCACTGCTTTCTCCTGTCTCTTTTTCCCTTTCTATCTGACCTGTAAGCATCAGATTCACCAAGCCTTCCTTCCTCATTACATGTCCCAAGAACTTCAGCTGTCTCTTCCTGATGCTCAGTATTAAAACTATGGAAAGTGGAAAAAGTTTTTATGTGAAGTTTTTTTGTTTATTAGGACTTCATTGGACTGAAGTGATTTTTCTTATTACATGATTACCCGTGCATGAAAGGAGAGTACACACTGTAATTTGAAATTTAAATTTTTAAATGTGGATCAGCACAAACATCACCCTAATCTGATGAAAATACAAAGTCACAGCTTATTTTTTTAAATTGTTCTTCATATATAAGATTTTTTCACATTGTTTTTCTATGATTAATTCTAGAAGAAAACTTTTTAAAAATAAATTTTCAGAATTTTAAACTTCTTTAAATGATCTCTTTTTTAATATTATATCTCAATATATCAAATATTTAGGGATTACAACCATATCACGTTAAAACATGGGCTCTGAAACAAGAGAAAAAAATCTATTTTTCTTAGGATTTTCTGTGTAAAGGATAGAATTAAAGAATGCATGAAAGTGGTTTTCTTTGTGTGCAAGAATATCATATAATTGAACTGCATATATTTCAGGCATTTATAAATTGGAAAAGGATGGTTTTTATCCAGAATTTAATTCCTAAATTAATAATACTGTTGGTTATACTGAGTTCAATAATGCAGGGAGAAATTTTCATATCCCTATTTTTTTTTTAGATATATTTGTTAAAAGTTTACAATTAAGACAAAAATATAAAACCAAAGCAGCTAAATAATAATAATAATGATAATAAAAATAATAATAATAAAAATAATAATAATAATAATAATAACTCTAAACGACATCAGGCGAATGGATTCTAAAACAAGAAAGCTTCTCTCTAAGCATAAGATGCACCATCCAAAGGCTGATGTAGACCGTCTATACATACCCCGTAAAGAAGGTGGAAGGGGTCTTATTCAGCTGGAATTGTCATACAAGACAACAACTATTGGCTTACTAACATACATAGAAACAACAAAGGATTGGATGATACAATTAGTAAGGCAACATGAAGTAAGAAAGAAAAAATATTCAATAATAAAAGAAGGCAGTAAATACAAACAAGATTTACAGTTAGTAGATTCTGTAGAAAAGCAAAACAGTAGCCAAGAACCAACTACTGCGGCAAAAAATATGAAAATGAAAGCCAAAGATAAAGCTCTTGAAAAGATGAAACAGTGCTGGCAGGACAAACCTCTGCATGGCCAATATCCAGTACGTGCCAATAAATCCAATGTTGACAAAGTTAATACTCATCGATGGTTACGTGCATCTGGATTAAAGTCTGAAACTGAAGGATTTATACTTGCAGCACAAGACCAAAGTCTTTTCACGAGAAACTTTCAGGCAAATATTATGCATAATAATATGGATCCAAAATGCAGGTTTTGTGATAAACACCAAGAAACAATAGACCACCTAATCTCAGGCTGTTCTGTGCTTGCCCCAAACGAATATAAAAATCGCCACGATAGAGTTGGGCAATATTTACATTGGGCAATGTGTAAACATTATGGAAAAACTGTAAACAAACACTGGTATGAACATCATCCAGCACCGGTTACAGAAATAGAAGATGTGACCATTCTATGGGATTACACCATCTACACAAACAGAAAAATTGAAGCAAACAGGCCAGACATTATTGTTAAAAACCAGAAGGAGAAAACTTGTCTATTAATTGATATGGCTTGTCCAGCGGATTGTAACATTGCAATCAAGGAATTTGAAAAACTGTCAAAATATAAAGACCTGGAAATTGAAATAGAAAAAATGTGGAAATTGAAAACAAGAGTTGTGCCAGTGATAGTAGGTGCACTTGGAATGATAAAAAATGGAACAAAACAACACATTGAAAGAATCCCTGGAAACCCCAGCTTAAGAGATATACAAAAAATTGTCTTATTAAGTACAGCCCACACACTAAGGAAAACGTTATCTATGTAATGCTGGGGATGATAGGGAAGATAGAAAAACATGAAATGGAGTCATAACACGCCACTACCTGCCTTAGGTCTCCCCGCAGACTTGGTTGGTAGTGAGACCAAAGCAGAAATCGAAATATGATGAAAAGTGACATAATAATAATAATAATAGTCTTCCAACAGACTTCAAAAGGATTTTTTTACTTTTTGCAAGATCTGAAGAATTAAAATTTGTATTGAATTTATTAAGTATTTATTTACATATGTTTAAAACATGATCAGAATTAATTTCTTTTCAAGTACTTTTCTTTTGAATGCGACATCTGTATCAAGTACTCAGTGAATCAGTAAAAAGTATTAAACTATGTTAATCTAATAAACACAGAATTCAGAAAACAAATACATTCAACACCAAAGAATATTAATTTTTTTCCAAATTTCACCTTTTAAGTACTAAACTAATTAATTAATACTTTTCTATTTGAAAATCAATTATTTCTATTTTGCATTTTTATATTTGTCGAGATGAGGTTGTATTTACATTATTTGAACTGTTGTCCTCACCTTTGTTGCCCCTATTATGATGTTTTGACTTTTATACATGCCGATCTTCTTCAGGTGCTAAGAATTTTGAACTGAACCCTTTATTTCAATCACTGGTGTATGTCATTCTCATTCCAAGTCTGATGCCACTTCCAGTAGCCATGTAATTATCTCCCTTTAACTTAACTCTCTCAGCTATTGGTTCACCACTGTTGTAGCCAGGTATTAAACTCACAACTCTCTGGAACTAACCAATGCCTATATCCACTGGGCCATGTATTCTCAAGAACACATGGCCCAGTGGATATAGGCATTGGTTAGTTCCAGTGACTTGACCCAAAAAGTTATGAGATCAATACCTGGTTAAAGCAGTGGTGAAGAAATAATTTAGAGAGTTAAGAAGATAATGATATGTCTACAAGAAATGGCATCACACATGGAATGAGAATTATATACTCTTGTGATTGAAATAAAGTGTTCAGTTCAAAATTCTTAGCACCTGAAGAAAGCCAGAGCGTACAAAAGCTGAAAGATTGTAAACGTGATAATAAAGATGAGAATAATAGTCCGAACAATGTAAATAATGTATTTCTATTTTGTTCACAAAAAAGTTCTTTCTTTTATGTGCTATGTTTTTTCAGGACAAAAGCAATTATGGCCTTCTGCATGCACTTGTCCCTTGTAGCTATTAATAAGTTTTGCCTTTTTATTATTTCTCCAAAATCCAGTTCTGCATTCCATTTGCTCAAGCCCATCAAGTATATTATATGCAACTTTTCTTTATCCCTCTGTCTTTCTATCTGTCCCATGGGAGGGTTAACTCCCACATTATCCTTCTGTCCCTCTAACTGTCCCATGAATATCACATTATCCTTCTGTCCCTCTAACTGTCCCATGAATATCACATTATCCTTCTGTCCCTCTAACTGTCCCATGAATATCACATTATCCTTCTGTCCCTCTAACTGTCCCATGAATATCACATTATCCTTCTGTCCCTCTCTAACTTGTCCCAATGAATAATTCACATTATCCTTCTGTCCCTCTAATCCCTGTCCCATTGAATATGAATATCACATTATCCTTCTGTCCCTCTAACTGTCCCATGAATATCACATTATCCTTCTGTCTCTCTAACTGTCCCATGAATATCACATTATCCTTCTGTCTCTCTAACTGTCCCATGAATATCACATTATCCTTCTGTCTCTCTAACTGTCCCATGAATATCACATTATCCTTCTGTCTCTCTAACTGTCCCATGAATATCACATTATCCTTCTGTCTCTCTAACTGTCCCATGAATATCACATTATCCTTCTGTCTCTCTAACTGTCCCATGAATATCACATTATCCTTCTGTCTCTCTAACTGTCCCATGGGTATCAGATTATGCTTCTGTGTCTCTATCAGTCCCATGGGTATCAGATTATGCTTCTGTTCCTCTATCTGTCCCATGGGTATCAGATTATGCTTCTGTTCCTCTATCTGTCCCATGGGTATCAGATTATGCTTCTGTCTCTCTATCTGTCCCATGGGTATCAGATTATGCTTCTGTCTCTCTATCTGTCCCATGGGTATCAGATTATGCTTCTGTCTCTCTGTCTGTCCCATGGGTATCAGATTATGATTCTGTCCAATGAGTATCAAATTATCCCTCTATTTGTCCCATGGGTATCAGATTATCCCTCTATCTGTCCCTGTTTATCAGTTTATCCCATCTGTCCCATTTTTATCCCTTCCCTATCTGTCCCATGTTTATCAGATTATCCCTCTATCTGTCCCATGTTTATCAGATTATCCCTCTATCTGTCCCATGTTTATCAGATTATCCCTCTATCTGTCCCATGTTTATCAGATTATCCCTCTATCTGTCCCATGTTTATCAGATTATCCCTCTATCTGTCCCATCAGTATCAGCCCATTAGTATCCCTTCCCTATCTGTCCCATCAGTATCACATTATCCCTCTATCTGTCCCATCAGTATCACATTATCCCTCTATCTGTCCCATCAGTATCACATTATCCCTCTATCTGTCCCATCAGTATCACATTATCCCTCTATCTGTCCCATCAGTATCACATTATCCCTCTATCTGTCCCATCAGTATCACATTATCCCTCTATCTGTCCCATCAGTATCACATTATCCCTCTGTCCCTCTATCTATCCCATGGGTATCAGAATATTGCTCTGTCTCTTTCTCTCTCTCTCATGGGTATCAGATTATCCCTCTATCTGTTCCATGAGTATCAGATTATTGCTCAGCATCTTTCAGGACAATCATATTTCTCTCACTTCTGCTTCTTTGTGTAAATTGCCACATTTTACTGCTGTACTGGAGGACAGCTATCACATATTTCAGTATCCTTTTCTTTGTTTCCAACAAATTTTTTCTGTCTCTTAATATTATGCTTAACCACAATATCTAATACCTGCTTTCCTATAAGGCTAATTTTAGTTTCTGGAGAATCATTGTTGTCAGCTTAGACATATTTTTACTCATATCTACAAGTTGGTACTGAAGGTATGAATGAAGTAAGAGAAGGACTTTTTAATCGACATTCAATTTCATTCACTTGGATCCAAACTTAAAATTATTCTTGAAATCCTATTTTCTTCATTTACTTTTTATTCTTCTTCTTCTTTTATGTGCTTTGTGCTTTCAGGACGTCGGCAATCATAGCCTTCCATGTCTCCCTATTCCTGGTGGCTCTTAGCACGCTTTCTCCTATAATGTCTTGCAGCTCCCATTCTGTCATCCACCTGCTCAGGCTTTCAAATATGTTATCTGCTGCTTTCCTCTGTCTCTTTTCCCCCTACCTGGCCTGTTAGTATCAGGTTCTCCAAGCCCTCTTTCCTCAATGCATGTTCCAGGAAATTTAGTTGTCACTTCCTGATGCTCAGTCTTAATTTCCTTTTCGTTTCCATCCTTTCCAACACCTTGTCTTTGCTCACATGCTCAGTCCACGATTTCTGCAGCATCCTTCTTTAGAACCACATTTCAGCTGCTTCAAGTCTTCTCTTCATCTTTGTTGATATTGTCCAACATTCACTGCCATATTGAAGAACGGACATCACATAGCAATACAGTACTCTCTTTCTAGTGAAAGTTTCCTGTTTCTTAATACTTTACTCAGCTTCTGGAACGCATCCTTCACCATGCCAATTCACCTTCAGATCTCTGTGTCGCACTTTTTGTCTTCAGTTAGAACACTTCCCAGATATTTAAATTTTCGTACCTGCTTGATTTTAACATCCTGTATTTGGCACTTTGGGCTGCTCTTTTTGCTGATGACCATGCATTTGATTTTTTTGCAGTTTGTTTTTAGTCCTTTCTTGTCACTTTCTTCAGCTATCTTCTGCAGGAGGTCCTGCAGTTTCCTTTTTGTGTCTGCAATCAACACTGTGTCGTCTGCATATCTTATGCTGTTCAAATTGTGGCCTCCGATGACAAATCATGGCATATCTTTGTATATCTTTATTTTTTATAGTTTATATATTTTAAAAATTTTACAAGTTATATCCAATCTGCTGCATGAATATGAGATATAAATATTGTCAAACAGGGTAATGAAGAAATAATTTTCAATTATATTCAACTACAGAGTTCATCATTTACTGTTGGTCAGTGGTTGTGTGGTTATTTCCAAAGGTGCATTCTATATTCCTGTTAGGTTCCTTCTGCCATGTTCTACATATACAGCAAAAAAAAAAAAAAAAAAAAAAAAAAAAAAAAAAAAAATCAAGCCATAAATAGAGTATTGCTGTCATATTTTAGCTGGAGCTGCTCAGTCATCATTTTCTACCCTTTTCAGAGTTCAGAAACATATGCAGAACCTTGTAGGTGAGGAACTGTTTTCCATCCTACAGCTCCTATCCCATAAATGAAAGGCTGCTAGGCTCTTCCTACTAAGTTGGTATTTTCATGACATGTTCAGGTTTAATACATTCCTTAATTCCACCATTTCAGCTCTTAAGACTCGCATTTTTATTACCCTGTATGATGATGTGTCTGATAATAATGCAGCAGACTGGATATGAGAGGAGGAGTGATGGATTCAGATCATTCTCAAATTAGTAAATATAACAAATCCAACTGGAATTGGAACTTGGCCCTCTGATTAACAATTCCAAGTCATTACCCATTACACCATCCCCACATCCAAGCTTGCAGAACCTGATATTCCCAAGTGGTCACACACCTATGTATTGAAAAAGAAAAAAAAACAAAGAGCAATGAATATAAAAACAATGATTTTAGTACGGATTGACTTAAAAAAAAAATTTCACTGTAGAAGGAGAAGAGAAAAAGCAAGTTGTCAAAACAATGCATAGCATTTGGCTATGTTATTGCTGCCATGGTGTAGGTCCTTGAGGAAAGAAAGAAGAGAGGATGTTAAACACTTACATCTTGCTTTCTTTCTTTCATTTTCTCACTGAAACCAAGTAGTGTCTCTGATATATCTTTTCTCTCTTTCCATGCAATCAAAATTAAATAGTCTATTGTTCATGAGGTATTGGCAGGGTGTAACAGTCATGATAAATGAGAGACATAAAAAATTCGAATAAGATAATAAACATTCAAACGCACACCATTTTATGTCTTCACTACACACTAAGAAAATTTTCTGATTGCTTCTATAACAGAAAAAATTAAGATAATAAAACTCCAAATTTATTAACTGTATTTAATCCACAGAGGCACTGATTCTGTTCACAGCCATTGCCTGCTAAACTAGAAATTTTATACGCACACATACTTTTGCATTTCGTTTTATTTTTATATTCAGAAATTAGACACATACAGGTACTACGAGATATGCACATATACACTAACACCATAAGATATAAGCATGTCAGATTTAACTGAGCAATGAAAACAAACAACACAGAATTATAGATACCAAAAGACTCTTTCCATAACTCATTTCCTGAAAATTTCTGATGAAGATAAAATATGAAAATATGCTAAATTTATAAATGTCCACATCCAGGCAGTGTCACCACTTGTTGCTTCAGTGGCTGCTGCTGATTGTTGCTGTCTTGTTTAACCTTGGAACACTAACCATCAATTAAAGTTATACCACTACTAATCATGGGTATATCATTTTGAAAATATCAAAAAAATATTAAATACAAATCTTTATTTGAAATATTTTACATGCAGGTACTTCAAAATTTGTACTTTGAGTTAACATTGATAGAAACTGAAAAACACATTATTTAGGTAAGAAAATCAGGTACTGAAAATTTAATTAAATTATAATTAAAATGACGTCATTTGAGCTAGGTACTATATACCTATGGTTAGTGTTCTCGAGTTAAACATTTATTGTTATTAACTTTTAGAGTAAAGGAGAGCTGAGTTTGATTTCCAGTTTAATTCTCTGCATTCACTTACATGCAATTACCCTTGAGAAAGCTATTAATCTGTCTCTTCCCTCCAGTTATGGGTTAAATAATAAAACAGATTTGGTTCTATCGCCTTGGTTGGCAACCAGTCTCCCACAGAAAGTAATGGCAACCTACTGTGAGATAATCTTCTGCCCAGTCAGTCATGTCTCTTTTGAGTCATGATTGTCCAAGGGTGTATCATGTATGGCATTTGACTGACTGACTGATGTTGCATCCAAAGTCAAACAAAAGGCCACTAAAACTTTGTTGTTGCGGAAGCAAACAACAACATCTTACAGTTTGATAACAAAAATGGTAACAGTTTAGTGAAAGAGAAAAGATGATCTTAGAAGGGTTGAAATAAAATAATAAAATTGTCTACTGGAATAAAGTTTAAGAAAAAATATGTCCATCTGTGTACAGATGTATGAGTGTGTGCATAAAATGTGTAAGTATGAATAGACATATATATTGCATTTAAAGATTAGAAGTAATTCACTTAGGAGGATACTTTTTTGTGATCAATGTAGTTGATGTTTGGGGCAAAATTTTTATCTCACTTGTGCTGCAATGAATGAGTGGTACTCTTGTGCATTGCACCTGTGTGTGTTCACTCTGAGTCCCCCAAGTGGTTTTTGGGTGCATATTTAAACAGGAAGATGACAGGCAGCAAACGAAAGTCAGAATTTAATATTTTTTGTTTATGTTTCCATTCGTTACAAACAGTTAAGTGGTGTGCTTACTGCCACATCTGCAGTAAGTGACAGCAAGTCTGATTTTAAGTTTATTTTTAAACTTGATGTAATTGGGAACTTGTTTAAAGTCAAGAGAGTAGAAAACTTAAAATAAATGAATGAAAGGTTGGAACAGTTAAGTGGTGTGCTTACTGAAACATCCGCAGTAAGTGACAGCAAGTCTTATTTTAAGTCTATTTTAAAACTTGATGTAATTGGAACTTGAAAAACTATTTTTAATTATATACCTTTTTTTGTTTTCAAAGCCCTAACATTCTATTTGTTCGGTATTTGATCAAAATAATGAATGAAAGGTTGACAGCAGAAAGAAGAACCAAAAATACCAATGACAGGTCAGAAAATCTAAAATAAAACAAGTAAAGAAATTTAAATACCTGGGCAGTATTCTGACAGAGGATGGAAAGTTCAACACTGAGATCTGAAGAAGCATTGGAATGGTCAAGGATACATTTTAAAAGCTAACTAGAGTACTGACAGACAGGAAAATTGCATTGGAAACAAAGAAAAGAATGCTGGACTGCTATGTAATATCTGTTCTTTTGTATGGCAGCAATTGTTGGACAATATCTTTGAAAATTTAGAAGAGGCTTCAGGCAGCAGAAATTTGGTTCTACAAAAGAATGCTGAGGATACCATGGACCAAGCATGTGAGCAACAATAAGGTGTTGGGGAGGATGCAAATAAGAAGAAAACTCGTAATTAACATCAGGAAGTGAGAGCTGAGGTTCCTGGGACATGTAATGAGGAAAGAGGGCCTGGAGAATGGATAGAAAGGAAAAAAAGAAACAGGAAAGCAGCATCTGAGATATTTGATAGGTTTGAGCAAATGGATAACATATCAGGGTTTAGGATAGATACAAAAAGGAAAAATATTAATAGTGACAAGAGACAGGGGCAAGCAGAAATCCTGGATCACCTATATCTTGAAAGGACACAGCACATGAAGAAGAAGAAGAAGAAAGCATTTATGCAAAATAATGATTTTGATACGTGATTAGATTTTGGGAAATAGGTTGAGCTGAAAAGTTTGGAGTAGCACCACCTCACATATATGCATCTCTTTTCAGTAACACCAAAAGAATTAATTTCTGTATATATCATAATTTAAATCTTAAATTATTTTTAGCTCACAAATTATATTTAACTCATACAAATATGGATAAAAATTTTGTAATTGCATAAGCAGCGTATTAAGAAACAGAAAAACTTCTTTAAAAAAAAAAGTACTGAAGTCTTATGTGATATCTGTCCTCCAATATGACACTGAATTCTTGACAATCTTCCCAAAGATGAGGAAGAGACTTGAGACAATAGAAATGTATTTCTACATCAGGATGCTGAGGATACCATGGACCAATCATGTCAGCAACAACAAAGTTTTAGAGAAAATGGAAACAAAAAAGAAATATTTAACATCAGAAAGAGTTAGCTGAAATTTCTATGGCGTATAATAAGGAAGGAGGCCTTGAAAAATCTGATACTCACAGGTCAGATTAAGGGTAAGAGGAACAGCACATAACATACTTAATGAGCTTGCGTAAAAGGATGGTGGAACATGGTTTAGGAGAAATAAGGAAAAGACAAAATTTATTAAGAGTGACAAAGGATAGGAAATAATGGAGAGCAATAATTACTGATATCCTGAGAGGACATTGCATATACAAAAAAAGGAATTGCATTATTCTTATTGTCAGTGTGGTTTCTAAAAAGAAGCAGATTGACATTAGCCATTTTGCATGTATTTCAGTTTTTTGGATTAAGGAATCTGTTCACAATAAGAACTACAGAAAATATTTTGATGTAAAGATTGTGTAAAGATATGTCCCAATTTTTTTTTAAAAATCATATACAAAAAGGGTGTTTGTTGAATAGAGTTTTTTTAATTATTGGATTTAATTATCAAAAAATATTATAAAATATTGAAAATCTAGATACTGTTATTGTTTTTTTGATGGTATGGGTAAACTAAATAAACTATAAATCGCAATCCCCCACTTGCTGGAAAAGCTGATCCTAATTCAAAACTCAATTTGTCATTTTGTTTTACTTTTGATGCACATTTAATTCTTTGATGATCATATATTTTTCTTGATAAATCAGCAGACAAAAATCATTTTTGTCTGAATATTTAACGACAGAAAAAGAAAAATATTTATTTATGAAGTTTCAGGATTCATGATCAAATAAATCAAATTATTTACCAATGTGTTCTAAACATCTCTTTACACTCACTTGGGAATGTTGACCATCTCTTTACTTATGCATCAGAATGACAGTGACCAATGGTCTATAGCCCAAACCTTGCCAATGTCCAGATACAAAATCTCTTGGCACCCATAACTGGGGTTTGGTCATAACTCTTCAAACAATTTTAGACGGAGTGTCAAAATGCTGGGCAATTCATTCACCTGCACCCCTGACTGCATATATTTTCTTACCATTCTCTTATTCTTTTATGATCAGTAACCAAGAACATAGGTCAGTTATTCAAGAACAATTAGTGATGCTGATAAATGAGTTTGTAATGATAAAATAATGACATGTTAGAAGCACTCTGGGAGTTTAAACAAGATGCTGAAATAAGATGATTCATCTTACAGATGTCACTGTCATCAAGGTTTACATTTGGGATAAATCTCTACCAACTATTTGTTGGTTCCTTCATAACATTTGCATATTATTAACTTAAGCTTAGATGAAATGGATCACAGGAAAATAAGGATGGACATGCTGAGTAAATTTTCCAAGAAAGAAAGATAAACAAGAGCAGATAAATAAGAATCCGTATCTATGTAAAAAGCAGTGATGCGGAATAAATTCACAGTCATTTCAAAGTTTTAAAGAAAACAGAAAAAGAAGGACACTTATACTTAGAATCAGATAATAGTGTTTGAAATTTCTAGAGCACGTAATGGCTCGGAAAGTTTAACACTCAGAGCATATACTGAATGGCAGATGGACAGAGAAAAGCAATGATTAACTCGAACTCATCTCTATAATTAACAATTTTAAGCCATTGCACATCGCACAACCAGCTTTACAGCATCTGGTATTCCCAACTGATCACCCATCTAGGTACAATTAGACTCAATATTGCTTAACCAGTGTTTCAAGATGATATGACCAAAAGCAAAAAGAAACAAAATAAATCAGAAAGTTTTAGCAAATGGAGAGCAGGACAAATACTACAAAGGCAAAGTGTCACCATAATGAAGCAAGTATTGCCGAATGTGGCTATTTAACCCATATTTAGGGGAGATGTGAATTCATTCAAAGGCTATGTAAGTAAATGTAATGAACCCAACATTTGTGTGCAAGGGAGGGGAAAGTATTTTGCAGTCACTCTACTGCAGATTAGGGCACCCTGAGGTGGTATAATGGTTAGCAAACTTGTCTGGTTAAAATCATTACAGTTGAGTAGTGGGTTCAATCCTCACTGGTGTCCCATACTTTCAGCCTCGTGCCACATCTAAGCTGTGCTTAGAAAATCATCATTCTACCACAGATTAAAACCAATAAATATAATTAGGTATCTGCTTATTTTCTATATTTTCTGTGTACACTATATTATTATCCAAGGAAATGTAAAATTTGACACATTTCTGTAATACATTCTATGATATTGTAAATTACATAAATCTAATTATTTCATAATTTTTATAGATCAGTCTCATATTTTGTTGAAGAAAACTTTAGAATAACCAGAATAATAAAATGACTTAACAGCAATTAAAAAATATAAGCAGAAAAAAATTCAAATCAAAGATTTTAAATTTTTGAAAAAATAGTAAATTGACTGATTACCTTTTTTAAATTTTAATTTGTTTTTTTATCAGATTGCCTTTGTAAAAATGTTTATCAAGATATTCATGTCTTTCACTCCTCTTCCTCAGTTTCTCTTTAACTATCTTATGAACAGGACTGTCCTCTTGTTCCCTCTTAGAAAACTGCATACAAGACAGATAATTAGATGAATAATTTCAGTAAACAAAATAATTACTCAACGTAAACAAAATTACAAACTATTTTTTTAATCAAATTTATAAGAGGTCAGTAATAGCAGTTCATTATAAAACGTTTATAATTTATTTATTTTTTTCTTATTACAGAAAATGGACAAACCATGAGTGCTATTAATTTCTGGAGTTATTCATTTTGAAAAACTATGTATGAGGTTCACTTTGAAAATATTCAAACATGAAATATCTCAAAAACTGGATTGGCATAATATGGTTCTTCATCAGAGGGAATCATACTGCACATTTTTTTTACCCAGTACAAGTCCCACCAACCACTCAAGATAGAGGGGCTTACAGTGATATCACAGTGAAACACCAGTCTTCGTATGATTGTCAAAGTTGAACCTGTTCAGTACTAAGGTGAGTGACTGCTTGAGAAGACCAGGTGCTGTAAGCTTGGATGTATGGGTGGTGTAATGAATAATAACTAGAAATTAAAAATCACAGAGATGATATTCAATTCCGGTCAGGTTTGTTATTTATTTGTAACATACAATGCGTGTTAGCATGTGCAATACCCTGTCTTCATCAGCTGCCGACCAGGGGTGATGTCACGGTTTTGATGGCTATGGCGGGATCGCCACCCCTGGCACCACCAGCAGTGTTTGCCACTAAGCAGGGTATGAAGATAGACTGATATATATATATATAAGTTATAGATATATTCATTTATGTGCAAATACCTTTGGGAAAGGTCTGAATCTAACTCTTCTACTCCCAGATATGGGTTAATTAGTAGGACTTGTATAAATTAATCATTATTATCACCAATAAATTCTTACATTCTAAGAATATTTTTTGGTTTTAAATAATCTGCTAAAGGTTGATAAGCAGTAAAAAAAAAAACAATCAAGGTTGAGGATTACTGAATAGGTTTGTTTTATGGGCATCAGAATTGTAGATTATTATAATATATAGTTTATACACTGGTCAATCTTACAATTGTAGAGATTAAGATTGTAATAGTCAGTGAAGCATCTTCACAGGAGTTTGCATCACAAAGCAGTGGTACTTCAGAATAAATTGCTCAATAAGAACTTGCTTCTAACCAAGATAATATGAAAGGAATGAAGATGGTTTTCCCTGTCAACATGTTATAGTGGGTTCTAATTTTAAAGTTCTGAAGTTAAAAATGTGGAACATTTTCCATCAAAATAATAATAATTAAGGAGCAATAGATGTCTGATGCTACATCTATAGGGAAGGGAGTGAAGGAAGGAAAATAAATATCCAAAAGGCTGTGTACATTTTATCAAAGCTAGAAAGTGAGAATTAACACATCACTCAGTAAATCCTGGGCCTAACTAACAAAACAACAGCTTTTAGTCAAAATTTGACTTTATTCATCAACATAATGTATCACCCTAGAATGAGATTGATTGCAATGCTTTTCTAACAATTTGATCCCTTTTTTGTGTAAAAATTTGTCTTTGGCCTCAAAATATGCCTCAGTTTCTTACATCACTTCTTCATTGAAGCCAAACTGAAATCAAATTTTGAGGTCTGCAAACAGCCAGTTGTTGCTGGGGGCCAGATCTGGAGAATAGGGTAGATGAAGAAGCAATTCAAAGTGTTCATATAGTTTTGCCATTTGGGTTCGACTTGTGATACATGTTGTCTTGGTGAAAGATCCCTTTTTTTCTTCATTTGTGGTTGTTTTTTTGGTGAATTCTTCCTCAAATGCACCAATAAGGCTATATATTTTTTATTGATGGTTCTTCCTTTCTCAAGGTAATCAATGAACAAAATACCTTGAATGTCCTAAAATACTGAGGCCAAAACATTGCCTGCTGATTTTTGCATTTTTAGTAACTTTGAACAGCTTTCACCTGCTGGTGTCCACTCAGCTGACTGCCAATTTGACTCCAGTGTGAAGTGGTGGATCCAGGTTTCATCCACTGTCACATATTTATGCAAACATTCTTTCTTGTTGCATTGAAACAGTTGTGAACAGTGCTCTAAATTGTCGACATGTTATTTTTTATCAACCGTGAGCAAACGCGGCACCCACTTTGAATTTAGCTTTCTTATTGACAAATATTCATGCAAAATAGTGAATACACTGTTTTCTGATATGTACAACTGTTCTGTTATTTCATGCAACTTCAATTTATCTATAACCAAAATGAGTTTGGATTTTTTGGTGTTTTTCAGGACAACTGCCAATTTTGGGTGACAGCATCATTCAGTATCATTTGTGTCTGTATGACCATATTTAAAATAAGCAAACACCTATTAACTGTTTTTTTTTTTTGATGGATCAGAGTTCAAATAACAGTTGCTTTGCTTGAACTGTATTTTTTCCATCAGAAAGCATTGCTTTATCAACACACAAAATTCAGATTTTTTCCATTGTTTTGAAAATTGTCAACAGTAATCCAATTTGGTCCAAATTTTGTCACGTGCCATTTGAAGGTTAGTACTGCATAAAAATGATTATGTATTTTTTTTATTAGTGGTGCCATCTGTGTGTGAGGCCTGGGACTTATTGAGTGATGTGTTAGCAGCTCCAGCCCAGATCCTTCTCCTGTCCAAGAACTCACCAGGTTCACCTGGCCGTTCCCTCAACAAGAAACTTCCACTTGATCCAGTCACTGACAAGTCATATAGATAGAAATCAGCAAGGGGTCTCTCAGATGTTTAATTAAAATAAATGGTTAGAAATATCCCACAGTGGTGATATTCTAGAAAACCTAAGTAACAGTGTCTAAGAAGCTAAGTGCAAATGATTGGGAACCCCATGAGAAAATCAGCCCAATGAGTCATATAACAGAATCTATCATCCAAATTCTGATTAATAGAGCATACATCACAATTAGACAAGAATAATACAGAAGGATATGTAACTATGTTTTACAGATTATGTAAAAGCATTTGATAAAGAAATGTTTGAACTGCTAGGTAACCTTGACATATTTGGAGAAGATATTAGAATATTCCAGAACCTATCTTGATGGCAAATCACCATTCAGTAATGATACAAAATTGAGTAGACGGGTGATGTCACAAATGATGGCAAATTATTTGAGAAGATAATAAATATATATATATATACCACAAAAATCTCTATTATAATAGAGAGACTATATATATATATATATATATATATATATATATATATACTACTCAATGACATAATTATTGCAAAAAATAAAATAATAAAAGTCACTACTAAAGAGCAAACTCAAGGCAAGAGCTTTCTTAAATGGTAGCAAATAGAATGAATTGAGCTGACACTGTCTTACTATTGTCTTTCTCTTTCCATGAGTGTGACAGGAGATAAATAAATAAATAAACATATATATATATATATATATATATATATATATACATACAAAACGGTCTTTATTATAATAGGGGAAGATAGGAAAGGGTGTAAGATGGGATGTGCTTTCTCACCAGACTTATTCAACCTATATTGTCAAGCTGTTCTGAGAGAATTGAAAGTCCTACCAGGATTCATTATTAGCATTCACAATTTTAACAACATAAGGTATTCAGATGACACAGTGGTGATAACAGACATAGAAAGAAAATTATATGAAGTACTTCAGAAATTAATGAAGGAAAGCAAGAAGAAAGAACTAAATATAAATTACAAGAACACAGAATGGATGGTTATTAGCAAAAGAACAGTCCATAAAGCAAATAAATATTGGATATACTAAATTAAACCAGTATAATAACTCAAACAACTGGGAAGGATGTTAACAGAGGATTGAAAATGTTACATTGAAATCCAAGGGTGCATTTGAATAGTGAAAGATGCCTTCTAAAAGCTAAGTATTAAGAAGCAGAAAAATTTTATTAGAAACAAAAGAAAGCATACTAAATTGTTATGCATTATTAGTTTTTCTCTGTGGCAGTGAAGAGACTTGAAACAACAGAAATTTAGTTGTACAGAAGGATATTGAGAATACTATGGTTTGAACATGTGAGCAATGACAAAATCTTAGAAAAAATTGAAACAAAAAATACTTAATATCCAGAAGAAATTTTTAGGTCACATAATAAAGCTTGAAAAATTTGATATTCACAGGACATATTGAAATCAAGAGGGATAGTGTGAGCTTGAGTACAAAGAGCTAATTTTAGGAAAGATAAAAAAAAAAAAGAAGACAAAATTTATTAAGAGCTGCAAAAACAGGAAATTATGCTGAACTATGATTGCATACATCCTGAAGATGCTTACCTCCAAGAAAGTGAGTTGTTGCACCTTCTTTGGCAAACATTCTCAGCTGACATGAAGTGGAAAGAGTATATTGAATCTGCAGCTAGTTTAGCAACTAAGAAAGTTTGTTCACTGAATTGTTGAAGACAATTATTCTCTCCAGAATCTATCTTGTTGTATATCGACAAACAACAAACACGCATATATATAAAAATATGTGTATATTTTTTATTAATGACGATGAACCGTGTAGCCTAGGGAACAGAGAGTGAGAGCGCGCTTCTAATGGGGTTGACGGGGGGGGTCGTATCTGTTGCTCCTCTGGTCTGGTCTGGCTCTCTCGTCTGCCTCTGTCTCTCTGCCCAGACTCGTGAAATCCGTGCCCCGAGGTCTTTTTATAATCTCCAAACCAGAACTTCCGGCTTTGCCTCGCCCACGCACGCCTACGTAATTCCCAGAGACACCTGTTCTGTTTGCCTCTTGTAGCCATTTCCGCTACTGCCAGAAATAAGGTCAAACAAACATCCGTTCCTTTCAACGACCGGAAAACACCCCCGCTTGCATCAGCCTTTCCTCGGGTGGGGCGGAATTGTTATATTACAATCTTACCTATCTATAAGTCTACTATTCACCCATGCTACATATGATCTGGTGCCCCTGATATTTACCTTGATCTTCTTGATAAGATCCAAAGAAGAATCTGCAATATTATTCATCCTGATTTGGCAGCTTGGCTTCAGGTTGCTTCTCTGTGCCTTTTCGATAAATAATTTAATGGTAATTGTTTGGATAAGCTCTTCGATATGCTGTCTAGAATTATTGAATTTCAGCCCAGTACTAGAATAACATTGAGACATGATCAATTTAGAGTTGAGCTGGCTAAATGTAATTATAAGTTTTATGCTAACAGTGTCTTTTCTCGTACCTTTTGCTTGTAGAACTCCCTTTTGGATCTATGCTTTCCAGCCAATTCTAATCTGCAAAAAATTTAAATGCAATGTAATCATTAACTACTGTCCTTCTGATTACTCTTTTCCCTTTCTGCTAATTATCAATGTTTATGTTTCTAATTCTTCCCCACCCTGTAACTATTTGAGTTTTAGTGGCTTTAATCTGATTACAAAAAAAATGCCTCTTTAGACTCATTGCTTACGCACTTTATCCATGAAATTTTCAGTCTCCTCTGTTGTCTCAAGCCTCTTCTTCATATTTACAGTAAATTTATTTGATTTTATGTATGCGGCTTCAGTATGAATTAAATATACATTGTTTTCACAAAGAGATATTGATGAAATTATATTCATAATAGTAACAAATATGCCAGAAATAGCTAAACGTATTTAAATCACAGGTCAAAATATTGTTTAATCAATTCTATGTGTGCATTTGTCCATATATTTATTTTCTGGTTTTTCACATTGTCTGTAAAGAAAGTTTTTAGAAGCATAAAATCAATCATAATATTTTAAAAATACACACACATGAATACTTTCTTATATTAACCATTATGTTTCTTCATCTACTCTTTCAGTAACCCTCTACCTTAGGCTAGGTATTAAAAAAAATAATTTTGCACATTCTTGCTATCATGGGTAAAATGATAGATCTCATTACACTTTATTATTATTATTATTCTTTTATGTGGGGTGCTCCTTTTATATGGGCTATCATGTCTCTCTAAACTTCCTGTCTTTTGTTTTTGTTAGCAATATTTGTCTTTTTTATCATCCTCCCACACTTTGTTCTGCAATCTATTTATACAAGCTAGTTACCATAACATCAGAATACTTTATTATTAAGGAAAGGATCTAAGGTTGTCTATCCAGTAAATGTATAAAGTTATATTATGTTTTATATTGAAGAATGTACATACATGATTAACCAGATTACAGAACAAAAACAAGAGGAAATTCTAGACAAGGATGTAAAAGAAAGTAGAAAAAATGGACTCACAATCAATTGTAGGAAGACAGAATGTATGGCTGTTAGTAAAAGAGACAGTTAAAAATGGCTGTTAGTAAAAGAGACAGTTAAAAATGGCTGTTAGTAAAAGAGACAGTTAAAAATGGCTGTTAGTAAAAGAGGCAGTTAAAAATGGCTGTTAGTAAAAGAGGCAGTTAAAAATGGCTGTTAGTAAAAGAGGCAGTTAAAAATGGCTGTTAGTAAAAGAGGCAGTTAAAAATTTGAGCTAAAAATTGGAGATGGTGAAATCAAACAAGTGTCGCAATGTAAATATCCGGTCATTATTTAAAGAGAGGACAGAAAATGTGACACTAAAATCTGAAGCTGCAGTGAAATAGAGAAAGGTGCCTTACAAATGCTAAACAAAGTATGAAGTAACAGGAAAATTTCATTAGAAACAAAAAGTACTGAACTGCTATGCACTATCATTCCTTCTATATAGCAATGAATGCTGGACAATTTTCTAATTGACTCAAGTGAAGACTTGAAAAAACAGAAATGTGATTCAATAGAAGAATTCTGAGAATACCATGGCTAGAGTGCATAATCAACACAGAAGTTTTTGGGGAAAATAGAAATGAAAAGGAAAATTATATATAAAATCAAAATGAGGTAGCTGAGATAAAAAGCATGGAAAATTTGACACTCACAGAATATGTTAAAGTTCAAAAAAGACAACTGGAAAAAGTTAAAAAGTGAGAGTAAAAGGACAAACATTACTGATGTAGAAAAAAATAGGAAGATGTGGAAAGCCATGATATATATTTCTGCATGGATACTGAGGATATCATTGAAATCACGCAATGTAAAAAAAAATGCCATCCCAACAGTAAAGCATTGAAGTGAATACATCAATTCATAGGACCGTTTTAGCCTAGTAGCAGCTCAGAAAATATACCAGGATTAAGGGTGGAATATATTTTCCTAAGAACTCTTTTATCATCTGTTATCTAATTTATAGGATGTGCAGGTAGTGTAACCAATATTGGTGTGGAAAGTGTTTTCAAGAGGTTGAGTTCAAATCCTGGGCTAGTGAGATTGCATTTTCTTTCACACAAAAGCCCTTGGGAAAAGCATTAATCCATCTTTTTCTCCATATATCAAAAATAATTTTACAAACTTTGGGGTTTGGTTTCTGACTATAAAATAAGGTAAAATGTCCATATAAATATATCTCCAAAAGACCATCATTTTACCTTAACACAGCAACTCATTATAACTGTTCAAAATATCCTCTGCTTGCCTCTACGGACAAATATACTTGTCAGATCATTGATTGGCAAACCTTTTCAAATACTCCTATATGATATCAAATGGTTTTACATTTATCAAACATTTACGAAGATTTTCTGCATTATTAATGTCTGCTTAAACATAATAAACCTATTGTTTTAGGTAGCCTCATAGATAAAAATCCAAAGGACTGTTTGTGGGAACATGCAGGCCATGGAACTGGCCCTATTCTAAATATCCATATTTCATGGTAGATGTCAGCCAGTGCATCACAAACAATGTGCTCGAGCCCGTTCATGCAGGAACCACATGTGTCTTTGTATTAGCAGGATTATTTCCTCTAGCATGTCTGGAAATGTGTTTGAAATAAATCCCTGTAGACAGCTCCTGTAAGTTATGCTTGGAGTACATATGGACCTACCAGACAGTCACCTACAATTCCAGCCTACAATAACTGTCAACTGATGCTGGTATCTAGCCTGTATTGTACCATGGGGATTTTTAACTGCTCACAAATGTGAGTTGTCTAAATCTGTTGTCTTCAAAATATTACCTCATCTGTAAACATGACTGAAGAGGCAAAAAAAATGGATCAGAAGTTTGTCCAATAAACTATCAACAAAAGTTTTCCCATGGCAAGTGATTAGGGGGTAAATGATCCTACACATGTTGCAAATGATCCTACACATGTTGCAAATGATCCTACACATGTTGCAAATGATCCTACACATGTTGCAAATGATAAGGATACAGGAGCTATTCTTGAAGTACCCTCCATGTGGTTTTATAAGATGTATAGCATGTTAGGGCCACTTGACATGTACTGATATCTCCAACACCTGTAGAATGTGTTCAGGCATACAAGTAGATCACAGCTTCCTTGATTCATAATTTATGGTACCATTGATCTTGTCTCAGCAATGTCGTGATAAATGGCAGCAAAGTTTGGATAACTCCACTGCCTTCAGTCTCAGAATGCAATCTGATATAGTTGTGCAGCCTCATGTTCATTGCCATTCATTCATGCAACCATATGTAAAAATCCTATCTGCCTGTTCAAGACAGGAATATCTTGCCATTATTAAATGGAACATATTTTAGTTAACTCACTACTATATGTTAAACACTGAATACAAAATAACCACAAATGTATACAAATGACAAATTTAACTTAATGTAAATGGTGACAAAGTACCAACTTAATAACTCAAAAAACAAAGGATTTGTGGGCATATCTTTTTATAGACTTTTGCTTGAGTTTTGATGTGACAAACCTGGTCCCAAAGTTTGTAAAAGTATTTGTGTGTGTGTGTGTGTATGTGTGTGTATATATATATATATATATATATATATGCTATGATGAGTAAATTGATGCTATTTTATATATTTGATTTTGCACATTGTTAGTTTTTGATTTTGTTAACTAAACAATATAGTAGGGTCAGTTGAGCACTGTCTGAAAGAAAGAAACCATCTTGATGCGCTTCACTCTGCCAGAAATTTGGAAATGGCATGCTGTGCTACTTGCCACTTATTCCAGTAGCTCCAATACAAGCAATTCAGACTGTGTGGGTGTCAGTCTGAAGAACAGTGCAGAGAATTTGGAAAGAGTTGAATGAGTCTAATGGTGATTATGAAGGTGTTTGAAGTGATCACTAGAGATGGAGACATTATTTCTTCATTTATCTTCCCACATATCCTCAGAGGCGTACGTCAAGTGCCTTGAGGTAGTTGCACTGCACTAGGTCAAGAGGGTGGCTGCTGGTAGACCCTATGTCTAGCAACAGGACTCTGCAATATGCTACACATACAGGAGAACATAGTCATGGCTGTCAGACAACTTCTCTGACCACATTATTCTTTACAGCTGGCCACTGAACTCCCCAGACTGCAAAACCCTTGATTATTAAGTGTTACAAAATTCCTTGTAATGCTAAAGATGAACTGGAGTCAAGGATTATGGCAATATTCCCTAAATTAAACAAGAAGACCATCCAGAAGAGTTGCATAAGATTCCAAAGTTGTCTGAAGGCAGTGGTTGAACCTAATGGTGATTTTATTGAATAAATTTACTCTTTATATTTTTGAAGATATTTTTGTGTAATATATTTGTTAAAATGAGATGTCAGTTTTATTTTCCTTTTTGTGCAGTTTTGGCGAAAATTTATCCAGCGTACCCTATATATATATATATATATATATATATATATATGTGTGTGTGTGTGTGTGTGTGTGTGTGTGTGTGTGTGGGTGGGTGGGTATGTGTGAACAATTAAACAATCTTTGTAACAGATTCAAATAACAGTCATTCATAAACAGGAAAACAATTGATTTTTTAAAATATTACATAGAGATATTCTTTTTTCATAAAACCAGAACTGTTATAAAATCAGTTTAAAATTCCAATTTGCAACTTTGTTCATGATAAGAGAATATTGTTTGGTGGTTGCTTCTCCCAGAGCTCTTAAAAGATTTGGACACATTTATGTATGAATGTATATACACATGTATATCTAAACAAACTCATATTCCTGATCATAGCCATAAAACAGTACACTTGAACAAAAGTATATAGACACATTAATGTAACATGTGGAGTTTATACTTTTTCTTTCTTTCTTATTTTTCTTGTAATTCAAATCAACAGGGATAGGGGCAGGATGCTGAAAAGCCATTATGATCAGGGAGCCATGTTTCCCAGTATCCCCACTTCCTACTTTCTATTCACTTACTTGATTTTACTTTTTGATCATATCAGAGTTCTATAATCCACAAGAGGTCATGTATGGCAGCCAGGTTTTGTTTGTGTGCCTTTGTGATGTTTTGTCATGGTTTCAACCTCTGACCTCTCTGAAATAAGTCTTCAAAGTGGAGACGACTCTGCTACTACTACCACAACATAACCATCTTTTTCTATTATACATCTCTACTCTGCTTGTACCCGCCAGTCTCCAACATTTCAGTAGCTTGAAAAATCAAGTATGGAGGTGGTGGTTGTCAGTTTTTCTTTTGTTAATTTGACATAAAGTTCAGTGTTAGATATTGCAAATAAGAAAGTTCTCTCTCCAATTTCTACATTAACGCAAAAATAAATATCTCTTTTTTTGTTTTTGTTTAACTAAAAATACATCAACCAGAAAAAAAAATTACAAAAAATATAATTTTATACCATAACGAAAATTAAAACATCAATGATCAAACAAGGAAGTAAGAAAATATTAATGCCAATAATAATAATATTGGTACAACATTAATAGCAACAATTATAAAAAGACATTAAAAGAAATAATAAAAAGAAAATATTACTACTGCTGATCAATAGGTATATCCATCATAACAGTAATAATAATATAAAAATATTGATACACAGAAAATTTGATCCTAACTATTGAAAATGTAATCATTGAAAGAACTTGTGCTATACTATGAAGGTGTTGATGGACAAATGGTTAATAATTCAGTAAAAGGAATCATCAACCAGGGTTGAAAGTTCAATTGATATAGTTTATGTTCACTTCCCATTAATACTCAAGAAAAACACAAATCCATCATGTCTCCTATCTATAACAGGTCCTGGACATGACGGTCAACTGCATCCAGCAGCAAGGCCTCTGATTGGGTGGTTGTGAGAAGCATGGAACCACCTCTTAATTATGGTTGTTCCCAGGTCCACCCTGACCTGGAGCACCTGTTAGGGTCCCAACTATAGGGCAAATAGTTAACCTCCGAACTGGGTTCAAAACACTTTGAAAGCATAAAAGTACACTTTTATAGAAATATATACATAAAAATAAACTCTTATTAGAAGGAAAAATATTACCAACTATACATTTTTGAAGAAAAAGTTATTACACATTTTTTAGCACAAAACCAGAAAACATTTTCAGTTTTCTAAAAAAAAAAAAAAAAAAAAAAAAAATAATAAAAACAAAAAGTTAAAAAAACCCTAAAAACCCCACCTTTTTTGTATTAAATGACTCACAAAGGTTGATATGCCATTGAACAAAACTCAAACTCTATCTATAACAGGATAGTTTATAATTAGCAGGGTATATGCTCTAGTCAGGGTTTAGTTTCAGCCTGAAGAGTCTCCTGTGCAAATAGTACCTGCAGGCCCTTTTTTATGCATTTAGCCACCACCATACCTATAAAATATGATATTTTTAAATGATGCTATTTTTGTTGAATAATATTAAACATTTCAACTAAATTCTCCATGATTTTGAAACACATCTAATTTCATTTCATGAGCAACTTCATGATATTTTTCAACTGAACTTTCTATCTTACAGAAATGTGTCTAGAATGAAGGGACTGTATCTAATTCTGGGATTTAAATCCATGAGTAAAGCATCCAAAAAATTCATAAAGATGATGGAGAAGAAAAGTTCTGACTTGCAATCTGTAACTGAAAAAAAAACTGAGGCTCTTCTAATCATGGAGCCCTAGAACTTTAAGTCCATACTAGCTCATATAAATCCAGAACTAGATCTAGCCTTGGTTGGCGTCAGGTCTAGAAGAAGGATAATTCTAAATTCAAAACTATGGAGAAAACAGGAAATATTTCCTTTATCTTCTCCCAACAAGGCACAGCTTAGAATTATTTTTAAAAGTTGTGGAGAGAAATGATTAATAAGCATTGATAAAACAAATAATAATATTGGAATAATTATATTAAGATATCAAATAATGATGGGTGATTAATAGTAGCAATTACATAAAAATATCAATAACAATTATTAATAATAATAATAATATTATCAATAATAATAGTGATTATTATGTTGCTTGTCCATGCATGTCTTTCTGGTTTGTTATAACTTATTTTTATACATTTATATTTATTTTTAAAAAAAATGTCTGACTTTAAACCCATACCAAAATTTTGTATCTCCTCACCTGATTAATTAGATATTAATAATACTACTAGTAATAGTATCAGGATGAGCATTATGGTGCAGTTGGTATTGGCTCAGAACAAGAAACTGGAGTCAAGATTGAATGTTAGTTAAATTCATTAGATTCACTTATGTGCAAATACCCTTAGGAAAGGTATAAATCCATCTGTTCACTCCAGCTATAGATTAAATAACAGGATAGATTGGATTCTATAGCCTTGGCTGGCGACTAATCTACCACTGAAAGTAATGGCAACCTACTGTGAGAAAATCAGTCATATCTCTTTCAAGACATGATTATCCAAGCATTTATGATGTATAGCACTTAAATGACTAACTAATAATAACAGACATGGCCTGTGATCTTTACTGATTGAAAATGTTAACAGGAATATATTTTGTTTTGGTGAGTTAAGATGGGCTATAGTAAAATATTCAGTTCAGTTAATAACAAGTTAGACATGTCCCTTAGGAACTGAACCACTGTACATCACTGTTCCTGAGCCAGAATGGTAGAAGAGCGTGGTAGTCAGGTGATAAGAGTTTTGCTTTTTTAAGTTTGAAGGATGAGCTAGATATGCTTGTCAGCTGTCCCAAGGAAGACCATGTTACATAAATAAAAAGGAAAAACTGGAAGGAATTAAAATATAAAGAAATAAAATTAACAATTTTATGGGACTTCACAATACACACAGAGATAACAGTCAAAGCTAATCACCCAGACATCTCGATCAAAGATAACAAAAACAGAATATGCTTTCTTTTTGACATGGCTGCCATACAGATTCTAATATATTTTTAAAGATATTCAAAAAACTATCAAAACGCAAGCATCTTAAAGTGGAAATCTAAAAAAATGTGGCATATGTGGAGTTGTGGTTAGAACCCTTAAATTGATTGGAAAAATTTTTGATAGCCTCATTGACATGATTCCTGGTAACCCATATGTTAAAGAAATAGAAAATGTTGTACTTACAAATACAGCTCACACATTAGGAAGAGCTTTATTTATGTAAAATGTATGTAATCTTAGTTTTTTTTTTATAAAAATGATCAGAGGAAAATGCTATGAAGCCATTTCTGACCTTAGGTCTTTGGTTGGAAATGAGAAGTAATGTGTATATAGCAAAAAACCAAAGGAAATAATGATAATAAAAAAAGAAAATCAATAGCCAAAAACTTGAAAAAAAGTAGCGAGACAAACAAGAGATATAATAAGAACGGAAAGTAAAATATGATGAATAAGATACCAAACAAGAAATAATGCAACTCATGTTTTCTAATCCCAATTGCTTGAAGGCTTAGTGCCAGATTTATTTGGCAGTTACCTGACCTTCACCAAACTAGGTGCTACCTACAAGGTTATATAATGATTTCATCAAAACCTTTCTCAATACAATACAAATTTGGCTGTGGTGCATGTACCATGCATATAATTATCTATCTAATTGTCATGATAGGCTTTGTATATTTTTTTACTCCTGTGTCACTTTCTTAGTCTGCTATTCTCTAAAATAATAATAATAATAATAATAATAATAATTATCCCCCATGGCTTCCTCCTTGGTCTGCTTTTAATTTTCATTAATGACTTTCTTCATGGCATCAATTCTTAACTTGGTATTTATGCCGATGACAAAAATCATTTACTCCTGCCTCAATAGTAAGGCTGATCAGACAGACAAGTCAAAATATCAAATAATGCTTAAAACAGTCTCAACTCCATTGTTAAATGGGGCAAATGATGACTTGTTCATTTTAACACCTTAAAAACTAAACTTCTCTTCATTAATCATCCGAGTGACTTTTCTCTGCTTCCCATCAGCATGGATGATTCAAATCACCAGGAAAATAACTCTTGCACCTTCTTGGGCTAATTTTCTCAGCTGACATGAAGTCAAAAGACAATATGGAATTCATTGCTAAGTCAGCTGCTAAAAAAATTGGTTCACTGCATCATGTGAAACATTTTTTCTCTCCAGAATCTATCTTACATATCTATGAGTTTACCTTTTGCTCATGCTTAGAATATTGCTGCCATATATTGTCCAGTGCCCCTGTTATTTACCTTGTGCTTCTTGATAAAATTCAAAGAAGAATTAGCAATATTATGGGTCCTGATCTGGCAAATTTCATTTCATCTACATAGAATGATAATGAAAAGTATAATTACACTAGTAACAAGATTAATAATAATGAGCTGATCCCAAGGAAATTCCATGACTGTTAAGAGCTAAGATTATCTATTATTTCACGCTTCTGTTTTATTTTCTCACCCTGCCTGTATTCTTCTTTTTTTCTTTCTACTTCTTTGTGTTATGTCCCTTCAGGACATAAGCGATCATGGCCCTCCTCATCTCCCTATCTCTTGTAGCTCTTTCTCTTGTTACCCCTCCCAAACCCTGATTTACCATTCATTTGCTCAAATCTATCAACTATGTCATGCATTGCTTTTCCTTGTTTCTCCTTCCATTTTGTGAGTATCAGATTCTCTAAGCCCTCCTTCCTCATTACATGTCCCAGAAACTTCAGCTGTCTTTTTCTTAAAAGTATAAGTTTCCTTTTTGTTTCTATCCTCTCCAAAACTTCGTTATGGCTCACATGTTTGGTCCATGGTATCCTCAGCATCCTTCTGTAGAACCACATCTTAGCCATCCAAATATTCATTGCTTGACCATGTTTTTATCTAAACGTTTTGCAAACACTGATTTGTTTCATATATAAATAAAGATTAAAGTATGCACAGATATCTTGGTCTTCATATCTTTACTTTTGAGGGTTTCTTTTTCTCTTTTGCTTTGAAAAGAATTTTTATGTACCTTGCCCCCAGATAAGGATTAATTTTTTATATTTCAATCTTTTTGCAATCTTTCTACACGGGTGTTCAAGGGTATTACATTAAGAAAGACAATAATAATCCTGATAAAATATAAAACCTAAATAATAATAGCCTAAAACAATAATGGAAATGGTGAGAGCAATTGAATTGATGATAAACCCTGGAATTATTTTGAAGAAAGAAAAGCTGAGAGCAAAAAAATTAATCAGAAAATCATGTGGTCACCATATATATATGCAATAAACCATATATGTATGCAATAAACCATATATGTATGCAATAAACCATATATATATATGCAATAAACCATATATATATATATGCAATAAACCATATATGTATGCAATAAACCATATATGTATGCAATAAACCGAGCAATCAACAACATCTTAAAGAACAATCCTCTCAATACCAAGTTTGCCAAAGAAGAAGACATGATCACCCAAATATGCATCACATATGCCACTTAACTGCAATATATATATATATAAAACCTTGCATGATTCTTGTATGAAAGTAAATACAAAAAATGTGAATTGAAACTGAACTTGAATTATTTTTTTTAAATTTAACGAGAGAAGATACAACAAAAATTGCATTCTCATCAACAACCTGAGTCGGAAATACTTCTTCTTTCAGCTTCTATATGCCAATTCCGGATGTAGGCAATCATGATTTTCCACATCTCCCTATCCCTAGTGGCTTTTAGCATACTTCTCCTGTTACCCCTCCCAGACTCCATTCATTTGCTCAAGCCCATCAAGTATGGTACATGTTGCTTTTCCCTGTCTCTCTTTCCCTTTATTTAATTTATTTGTAGTCTTTTCTTTCAGCTAGCTTTGGTAGGAAGTCTTGTAATTTTCTTTCTGTTTCTGCGATCAGCACTGTAACTTGTATTGTTCAGATTGTGGCCACCAATGACGAATCCTTGCACGACTTCTAGGGCTCTCGGAGTTGTCTCATTGTATAACATCCTTGTCTTACACCTCTCTTTATTTGTGTATATTGGCTGAATTCAGTTCTTGTCTGTATACAGGTAATTTGTTGCCAGTAGAAGTTCTTGATTACTCTAATGTCTTTACTTATTCAAGTTAATTCCTTTCTTAATCATTCATTGAATTTCTCATTTTCAAAGTCTTAGGTTTGGTATATTCAAGAGGTGCTGAAAAGTTCTTAACTTCAATCTCATTCTCCAAATCTATTCTACCATTGTTATTTTAAATAATACTAGCAGTATAGCCTGACGTTGCTCGGGTGTAATGAAAGCTTTAAAACTAATCCATGGTCCTAAAGCTCAGACTCTTTGGACGTTGGCACAAAAGACTAAAAAGCAATAGTTGTTTCCAGTTAGAGCAAAACTGTAGACTGAAAGAAAAATGGATGTAAGTCAAATTTTGATTCCCTGGTATCGATATCAAATAAGTTTTTTCATCGTAAACTGAATTTTGAAGGCTAAATAAGTCCTCTGAGTAAATGATATCATGGCTGAGACTAGGAACTACAATTAAACCTACTTAGAGCCAAACCCAAAGCAAAAACTAAAATAAAATGGCTGAAAAAATACAGACATACAGGCAGATAAACAGACACACACATAAACATCTTGCCATATATATTATCAATTTTCTGCACTACTTCTGAATATCATTTCTTATGTCTTTGTCTATGAGTGTATCAAATTTGATTAAAATCGGACCACTCCTTCTATAACCCGATTTTTTTGATTTTCGATATTTATTGGGGGTACCTCAACACGAAACCTAGCTAAGAACACTCACAGATGCTTATAGTACAACTGTGTAAATTTTCAAGAAAATTGGTTCAGCCATTTCGGAGTCTACAGGTAACAGAAACACACACAAAGTTCCATTTATAAATAAGTTTAGATTAGCTACAATTGTGATGATTCTGTTAATTATTTTTGCAGAAATTTCTTAAAATCTTTATTGTTATATTGCTTCCACCAAGGCTGGTGTCAAGATAACACTAAGCATAGAAATCAGATTTGTCTGACACCATCAAAGAAGATTTCTTTTCATTCTCCTGCTGTGTTACTTATGCTACTTGGATCATCTATCAGGAGACTCACCAAAACTTTTGAAAATATATTTGATATATGTACATATGCTGGGAGTCATTCCCAGCTTATCATGGAAGTAGCACCCTACAAAAGAAAAAAAAATTATGGTAAGCAGGCTCTCATATTAGATGTAATAAGAGAAGAAGGAACTTGCCAAGCACTATTGGGGAAACAAAGGAGAGTTCATTAGCAATGCACTTCTCAAGCCAAACAAGGCAGAACAAAGACTGGAATGTGCTAGAATTAATACATCTCTTCTCTTCAACAGTCTTGTTTGAAAGGGAATTTTGGTGTTTAATTTCATGAAACATTCTAAATTAAAACATTTTCTGTTGATTAATGTTTAAGTTCCAAAAGTGTGTAGTACTGCTATAGAAGCATTTAAAACTCTTTTAGCAGTGAACCTTTGGTACCTTGTCAGTTTTTTCTTTTTCACGAATTTGCACGAGATACTAGATTAGCAACTAGGTCCCACACTTTTACAGTAAAACAGATAAGATGTAACCATAATTTCTACTCCAACAGCTTCTTTTCTTGCACTTCCCGCCTGTGGAATTCCCTTCCACAAGTCTGCTTTCCTGACAACTACAATCTCCAGGTGTTTAAATGTAGGGTCAATAGACACCTCCTATCACTAACTCCCAATTATTCTCAGAACACTCATCTACCCAACCCTCATTCGTGGTATCCTTACCCGCCTATCACCCACCCTCTGACATTTCCTATATTTAACCATCCTTCCTCAACTCTATGTAGCCCCCTGTGCAGTAGTGGCAGTGAAATGCCTTGCTCAGGGTGAAACGCTTGTAAAAAAAAAAAAAAAAAAATCATTTCACCAGGAGTAAGGTTATAAAATCACCAAGATGTAGGGATTAAAGAGTGTGATAGAATATAAGTAAAATAAAAAATTATTAAAGAGCAAGAACATTAAAATAACAGGAATCAAGAATATGAAACAGGTAAGAATTGTCATTGCATTAAAATTTTCAAAAATCAAAGCAAAAAGAGAGTTTTGCAAGTAAGAAACTCAAGAAAAGAAATAGTCAGCATAGAACTTATGTCTACATTTAGCCATTTCAACTGTAAAATCATGACACCTTGCTGCCAATCTAGCCAGTGAGCTAGTTAAATTCCATATGTGATACATGCTTGGTTGATCATGTCTTGAAAGAGACATGACTGACTGGGCAGAAGATTTTTGCACAGTAGGTTGCCATTACTTTCTGCAGTAGACTGGTTTTCAACCAAGGCTATAGAACCCAATCTGTTCTGCTGTTCAATCCATAACTGGTAGGAGAAGAGATGAATTAAAATCTTTCCCAAGGCTATTTGCATGTAAGTGAATGCTATGAATTCAACTGGAATTTAAACCTGGTCCTTTGATTTCTCATTCTGATATCCACTGCACCATAATGCACATTTAATAATCTGGTCCTGCTCTTAAATTCATGTACCATAGAGGAAAGCTTATCAGAACAATTACCATAAATGTATTTATAGAAAAGGCACAGGGAAGCTACATTACAGCAGTGAGAAAGTGGTGCTGAGATGCCAGGCCAGGATTAATTTTTTAGACTTTATCAAGGATCTCTAAATATATAGCAAGAGCATTAGACCATATGTGGCAGCAATATTCTAAGCATGGATGAGTGTACTGAGAGTGTGGCATTTTTATTCTTGAAATAGCTAAATGTACCTGTAAATTCTGTTCTATTAGTTTCCTTTCACCTGTGGGATGTTGTTCCGATTTCTTAAAAAACAACACAATCTGCAATTATAGACCTTTTAAAACTATCCAGCATACACAACTTTTTACAATATCCACATGCTTGTTTGAAATTATTTTAACTTTTTGCTCACGTGCTGTATGTCTATTCTGATTTCATGCAAATGTCCTTAAAAAACCAACACTCACTGTATTTGACAAGCCTCACTCTTGAAGAAAAGCCATTTTAAATGAATAAATTTTGAAAGAAATTGTTGAGTTGGATCCATGTCAAATCACCAGAGATCTGATGCAAAAGCTTAATATGTCATGTTCAGCAGTTCATGAGCCTCTTTAGTAAAATGGATAAAATTACAAAAAGGGAATTTGGGTTCCTCATAAGCTTTTGCTTGAGAAGTAATACCCAATCTGCAACAATCTTTTAAGTAAGAAAGCCAAACTTTAATTTTTGTATTTTATTGTTTCAGATGATGAAAAATGGGTTTTGCATATCAATAAAAAATGAAAAAGAACAGTAGTTATCACAAAATAAGAAGCAAATGCCAACCTCAAAAACCATAACTCTATCCACAGAAGTCTTTGCATAGTGCCTAGTAAAATATGAAAGGTGACATCGATTATGAGCTGCTAGAACATGTAAAGTCGATCATTGCAGATGTGTATTTCTGGCAACTTGATTCAGAGATCTGCTGAAAAATTTTTGATCTGATGAAAAAACAAATTTCAAGAAAAGGAAATTTATTTCTGCCTGAATTTCTGGGTTAAGAAGTTATTATTTACTTTTATTCTAATGTCCTCAGTTTTTGTTGTTATTCTCACAAAATTTCAGCTGTTATGTCCTCCAGTTTTCTTCAGGTGTTTGGTGATCTGAATAACCATCAGATAATTTGAACTTTAATTTTAGTCTTTAATCTATGAGGCTAGGTTTTTCTTGTCCTGCATTCCAGATTTCTGGATATCTTAGCTTTTTCAAGTACCTCTCAGTTATTACTATGTCTTCTGAGTCTAGTCTACTACACTCACAGGATCAACTTCAGTCACTTACTTACCACCATGACTTAATGTCCCTCTGTATTTTCTATAAATATTTTCATGAAAATTATTCTGATAAACTTTCCTTTTTGGTGTCTCAGCCACATGAATTTAATTCTGCTACTAAATTAACCAGATCTCACTATTTTACTGTTGAACTATGTAGCAGAAACCATCAGTTTAGAATGTTATCAGAAAGGGCAAAAAAATGCAGAAAGACATGTACCTGTGTTTTATTGACTACACAAAGGCAATTGACAAAGTACGCCACAAAAAATTGATAGAGACGCTCAGCAACTTCGACATTTTTGGGAAAGACCTTAGAGTAATCAAGAACCAGTACTGGCAGCGAACTGCCTGCATGTGGACAGGATATGAATTCAGCAGATATACAAAGATAGAAAGGGATGTAATACAAGGATGTGTCTTCTCACCAGATCTATTCAACTTGTACAGCAGGGCAATTCTGAGAGAATGAGAAATTCTGCAAGGATTCATCATTTGTGGCCACAATCTGAACAATACAAGATATGCAGATGATACAGTAATGAGAGCAGACGCAAAAGAGAAGCTACAAGACTTCATACAGAATGTAGTTAATAAAAGCAGAAAAAAGAATTAAACATATACCAAAAAAAAAAAAACAAACAAACTAAATGCACGGTCATCAATAAAAAGAGGATCTCAAAATGCCAACTACAGGTCAGGAATACTAAACTCAAGCAAGTGCAGAAATTTAAATACCTGTTTAAATCTTCCAATACAGGATGAAATGTGAAACGCAAAGATTCAAAGGTATATTGGCATGGCCACAGATTCATTCTAGAAGGTAAGTGTAGTCTTAAAAGACAGTAAGATTTTGCTGGAAACAAAGAAGATAGTATTTGAGTGTTACGTTATGTCTGTCACTTAAAATCTTTAAAAAACTAAATGCAATGCCACTCACCATCTTCTTTTTTCCTGAACCCTGTTCTTTTATTGTCCTTTCTTCTCACTAAAGTCTTATCAGTTGCTTTCACTCCTAGTGCCCCTTTGTGCCCTCAGAACATTATTGCCTTGCTTGGGGTGAAATGAAAAAAAATCTTACAAATTCTATGCCAACAAGTTACTGAACCAATACTTTAATTCACTAGTCTTCTGCATCGAACGATCTTCAAATTAAAATGTGGCACTTTAAACTTAGTCTTCTTATGATCTGCTCATTGTTGCTTGACTGTAAGAAGTGAGGGGGAGAGATTAGTGAAAAAATAAAAAAAAGAACTTCATGATGAAGTATATTAATAGAATGAATGGGAATATTTTCCTACATGTCAACATTTTTGTTAACCTTATAGTATAATATATATATATATATATATATATATATATATATATATAAGCACAAAGTGTTTGTCACTTTAACACTTTTGAAGACACAATATTTCAAAGTCAGCCTGAATCTGCTCAGTTAAAGTGACAAACTCTTTGTGCATATCAATGCTCTATTTTCACCCTGCTGTCGAGCACTTTTTCGATAAAACCTGCTTGCCAAAATAAATTTCTGTGAAACAATTGCATAAACAACAATCTTAGTGCTAAATATTAAAATATTACCACAACTTAACATTATATATGTGTGTGTGTGTATGTATATATATATATATATATATATATATATATATATATAATGATAGGATAAAAAAGTACAAACAGGAAATGTTTATAAATTTAACATGCTTCATTTTTATTAAAGCTTGATCAGAAATTGAGATATAAAGAAAGAAATGTAAGTTATGCCATTCTGAACTAAATGAACTCCATAATTAATATTAATGCAGCTAAACAAGTCAATGGCACTTGAAGCCTGCTTAACCTATGATAAATAATAAAATATCTGAAGTATGCCATATGGATGGGAAAAAATTCTCATTGTAAAGGAATGGACCATATGTAAATATAAACAGGGTGGACATTGGTACCAACACTAAATGACAGTAGGCAGTTTCATGCTTCAATCAATGGGGTCATGAATAGTGTCTCAGAATGGGAAATGAAAACGCCAAGTTTGAATTTCAGTTGGGTTCGTTACACTCACTCACACACAAATACACTTAAGTAAGGTATGAATTTGTATCCTTCCCCTTAGATATGGATTAAATAATTGGGCTTGTATGTGGAAAAATCATTTATATTCTCATAACATTAATGAAATATTCACTTGCAAAAAATAAAAGTATTCTTATAATTCGGAATATGTTTTAGGCATAAATAACCTACAAGTGGTGATAATTCATAAAAACAAATGCATCAATCTACGCTTAAATGTGATTGTCAAGCCACATATATTACTTGATATGATTCATTGTTGTTGACAAACATATTAGCTTTATCAAGAAGTGTATAGCTTGAAATATTATTATTATTGAATTCTGATCTAAAATTTTCACGATATAATGCTTGATCTATACAATTAGTATTTATGTCTTAATTAAAAGCACTAACAAGGAAATAGATTATAATTAAATATACAGATCTGTTGTTTAAAATAGTTTTTCATTATTAAGATTCAGATTTACTGATGTGTGTGTGTGTATATATATATATATATATATATATATATATTCCTTTCCATAAATAAATTTACTCTTATTCACAAAAATAAAAAAATAACCTTTTTTTTCATGTATAGAAAACTTTATCTTTCTGACAGGAAAACCAATTTCCATTAAAAAGAAAAAAATGTATAAAAAAACAAACAAACTTCATGATGAGAAAGGCAAGTTCAGGTCTGTAGCCTGTGAATGAAAGGCAAAATTATTATTATTATTTTTTTCCTTTTAATGTCGAAACAAGTGAGCCAATTGCCCAATCTCATCATATTAGTTTGTATAAAATTTTCATCATAAAAATCATGTAAATCTGAGGGTGATTCTGTGCAGGAAGAGTCACATTAGTATTCGTCCAAGACTAGTAACTCAGCAAGTGACTACTTTGGTTCCAGCCACCAAAACAATATTTATTGATTCTGCAAGTATTTTAGACTTTTCATGTTTTTTTTTTGTTTTTTTCTTTTTATAGTTTTGTACATTTTTTATTTCTTTTTTGTTTTATTTTTTTTTTCTAAATTAGTTGGAGTGAGTATGGGATTGTTATGATTGCAGGTTTTGTGGGTACGTATTAAGCTAGAATTATTTTCTGTTTGTTATTTTTTTAATTTGTTTGCATTTATTTTTCTATTATTTTACTGCATTTATATTTCCTTTTCATCTCCAAATACATTTCAGGAATATTTTTCTTTCACTGATAAAAACTGAGTCGGCCATCAAATATATTGTTAACTTCTTTATATTTCCACAGAGGATATCAAGCAATAAATTCAGGTCAGGCAATCAGTTACTTACTCATGTATCCTGCCATCAATACAGAGCAATATATCTATGAAGAGTATATATATATATATTTGTCACTCTGATGTAGTAACATCATTGACTATTGGAACCAGAGGTTCCTTGTTGATAACAATAATGCAGACATGTAATGCATGAATAAGGAGATTTCCGACAGTCCCTCATGAATGGGAGAAGCCTTTAACGTCTGGGTTTTCTTTAAGTATCCCTAAAAGGTCTTTGCTGAATTAGTCTTTCACGAGTTCTAAGACAATCAGTAAGTTAAGTGTCATACATGATACACGCTTGGGCGATCATGTCTCGAAAGAGACATGAATGACTGGGCAGAAGATTATCCCCCGGTAGGTTGCCATTGCTTTCTGCAATAGACTGGTTGCTGACCAAGGCTATAGAACCCAATCTGTCCCGTTATTTAACCCAGAACTGGAAGGAATAGATGGATTAATACCTTTCCCAAGGGTATTTGCACATAAGTGAATGCAATGAATTCAGCTGGAATTCGAACTCAGCTCACCAATTTCTCGTTCCAAGCCAATATCCAATGCACTACAAGGCACATACAGAAATTTAATTTAGTACATATGAATAAAGGTTCTTTAAATGCAAATTTCAAATCAGCTAATGATAAAGCAACAGTTTAAAGGATGTAAGCATTTAAACATGGATAAAGTAATAAGCTGAATTTCCTTTCTTGCATTAACTGACTTTATATACAGCATGATCATTGATGTCAAGTAGGCAGATCTGAGGATTTTGAAGAATGCTGATATATTAGGATTTTCATGCACACCCATGTCTAATATTGGAATGGTCAAAAAAATAAATAAATTCCAGTGAATAGAAATTCTCTGGGCAAAAATCTCTGGTTCAGGAAAATAGTCAAACTGGTTCAAACTGATAGAAAGATCATATTATCACAACTACAACTAACCAACCTTGACAATGAAACATACATTCGGCAGCCCATGTCAGGGTTTGATTATCATCTCTCAGTTGTGTCTCAGTCTGCAGACAGCGATGGAACTGGAGAAAATAAAAGCTGTGTGGTGCTTAGAACTGATGCCCAAAAATGTACTGAGCAATAAAATAGAGAGAAGAATTTGGTAGTCATACTAATGCCAGTGCAACCAACATTTGCTGTGGCAGGATAAGTTTTGTCTTTGAACCAAGAGTACATGCTCAGAATCCCCACATAAAACCTGACATTGTATCACATCTCATTTCATCTCAGTGGGGAGACTGAAGTAAATAAAACAATGGAGACATACAGAAGTTCATCTCTGAATTTACAATGTGTTGAAGTAGACGGATTACAGCAGCTGAAGACCACAGGAGATGCCATTCAGTCAGTCAGTTAAGGGCCAGATGTGATACACGCTTTTGGCGATCATGACTTAAATGAGACATGACTGACTGGGTAGAAGATTATTGCACAGTAGGTTGCCATTTCTTTCTGCTGTAGGCTATAGAACCCAATCTGCCCTATTATTTAACCCATAACTAGAGGGAAGAGACAGATTAATATCTTTTCCAAGGGTATTTGCGCATAAATGAAAGCAAGAAATTCAATTGAAATTCAAACTTGGCACCCCAATTTGTCATTCTGAGTCAATATCCACTGCGCCATGCATATACTGTGATGAAAATCAAGAAACCGAGGCTAAAATTAGCAAAGGATCACAGAACATGGTGAACAGAGACAGGGAAACTGGTCTGTTGAGTCTTGATTTTTATGGCAGTACTTAGATGGATGGTAGGGTAAAAAAAAAAAAAAAAATTGCGTTGCTCATGGACAAAATAAAAACAAAATTTTACCAAAATTTTAAATGCATTACAAAGAATTAAAAATTTTTAAAAAATTATTTAAAAATACTTTAATCTATTCTCTTAATAATAACAAACATTTTGCCGATAAAACTTTGTTTTTGTTTAGTATGGGGCCTTTTTTCTTGATAATATACTGTTTATTCAACGATTTAGTGGAGATACCTGCACAACAAAAATCTTAAAATACTAAAGAGTAAATTTATTCAATAAGATTGTCATTTGTTTCAACCATGACCTCCATGTGACTTCAAAATCTCTTGCATCTTTTCTAAAGGGTCTCCTTGTTCAAGCTGATGAATGCTGCCAAATTCATTGCCCTCAGTTTATCTTTGGTGTTACAATGTGTTTTGTTAAACTCTCACTCAGCTTTGCCCAATATAATAATCAAGAAGGTTGCAGTCTGGGGAGTTAATTGGTCAGATATAAGGTATGACGTGGTCACAGAAATTGTCTGGCAGCTATGACCATGTTATTCTGAGTTCAGTTCAGAGTTCTGTTGGCAGATATAGGGTCTTCCAAGAGCCACCCTCTTGATCCAGAACAGCACTATCTCCTCAAAGCACCTGATGTAGGTCTCTATGTTGAGTTTGAGGCTCTGTGGGAAGATGAATGAAGGTATAACTTCGCCATCACAAATAATCACTCCAATTCACATCATAACATCCCGAAACATTTGTATTAGAGCTTCCAAGCAGTTCAGTGATGCTTTCAAATTTCTGGTGGAGTGAACTGCATCATGGTGCTCTTTTTCTCATGGACAGGGCTCATCTGACTCTACTATTCTGTGCAGTCAACAAAATAAAAAAATGGGGATGCACAGAATAAAAAATATGAAGTGGTGACAATTTACACATCACAACCTATAGAAGAACTGCAGGATGTCATAATAACAGTCTGGATTCAAATATTGAAAGAGTTTTTGCAGGACTTTGTTGAATATATGTAAAGAAGAATTGAGGCAAGTAAAAGAAGAGGGGCCAAACTGGTGCTAAAAGAGTATAGCTAAGAAAATTACCAGTGAATATATATATATATATATATATATATATATATCAATAAATAAATATATTGTCCTATGTCTATCATACATCTGTGTGTATATATATATATATATATATATATATCAATAAATAAATATATTATCCTATGTCTATCATACATCTGTATATATATATATATATATATATATATATAAATAAATAAATATATCCTATGTCTATCATACATCTGTGTATATATATATATATATATCAATAAATAAATATATTATCCTATGTCTATCATATATATATATATATATATATATATATATACACACACACACTCACTCCTGTCACAGTAGCAAGCCCAACAAGACTGAAAAAATAAAACTGGCAACCTCTTCCCAAAATGACCTCCAATCAGTAGTTAACTTATCTAAGAACTGTCTTGTCAATTTTAAAAGCCCCAAAACAAAACTTCTTTCATTTGATCACCATAGAGAACTTTTCTATCTGTCATCAGCCTGGATGATGCTAACCTCTTGGAGAACAACATTTTGTGCTCTCTTGGGCTCACATTTTCCAGTCAAATGAAGTGGAAAGATTATATTCAATCAACTGTGTGGTTTACCACTCAGAAAATTGGTTCATTATGTTGTGCCAGACAACATTTCTTGTCAGAATCCATCTTGCATAATTATCAATCTACCATTTGTTTGTCCATTGAATACTAATACCATATTCAGTCTTGAGCTCATATATACATCTCAAAATTTTTTTTACCAAATTCAAATAAGGGTCTGTAATGTAACTGATCCTGACCTGGCATTTCAACTTCAATCACTTTCTTGCCAACATGACATTGCTTCTGCACCTTTTTTTTACAAATATTTTCATGGCAACTTTCCTTTTAAGTGCTTATTACTCTACTTCATGAATTTAAGTGCTCGACTAGACTGGCAACTAGGTCTCACTTTTTTACTGTCAAACTAACTATATTCAATAATTGGCTCTATTGTAATAGTGTCTTTTCTTGCATATCTCACTTGTAGAAATCCCTTCCAATTTCTTGCTCCCCTGCCACTCATAATCATTAAAAGTTTTAATACAATGCCAATTGAGATGTTCTGTTATACTGAAACCTGTTCTTTTATTGTCCTTTATCCTCACTAAGGTCTTTTCATTCTCTTTCACTACCAGTAACCTCTTGCATCATCATGGCATTATCACTTTACTTGGGGCAAAATGATTAAAAAAATGATATATATTATATTGGTTATGATCACAATCAGGAGTTGTGTAACTCATTAAGGTTGTAGGGACATGTGCTTTAGATGTGGCTCTAATGGGTTTATCTATGGAAAGATGGCCTGACAATAGTTCATCACTCTTCAGAATGATTTTGAATTGAGAGTTGTCATTCTCCTAACCTGACTGCACAACCAAGGCTGAAGAGCCCAAACTGCTCTTCTATTTGACACACTAAAACTCACTGTTCCGTTTTGGAAATAATGGACATAAATATATTATAAATAGAAACCAATAATTAAAACCAAGTTTTCCGTAAGTCTATAATTAATACGGTATACAGTATCACACGGACATAAGATAAACCCGGATATAAGAGAGATAGTATCTGGTCCCACATTAGAGCCTGTGGTAATGTATATAAAATAGACCAAACCCAAATATGAGAGAAACCCAAATGTAAGAGAACATTTATCTGGTCCCGACAATTCTCTTATATCAGGGATACACAGTATTTGTTTTTTATAATTATAAAATTTTCAGGGGACATTATTAGGTAGGGTATGAGGGATTCATGCTCTTTACAGGACTATTTGTACTTAGCGAACCTTCATTCTAGGCATGTCAATTCCACTTGACAAGTTCATAACCTTTACATGAAAGGCCTGTTTCATTATGTAGGCAGTGTGAGCAATCAACATTCTACCATCTATTCACATAAGCTATGTGTCCACTGCCTCCCTCTATCTTTTTTCTTCATTATATCCTGTGAGTGTCAAACTCTCTAAGCCTTCCTTCCTCATCATGCATTCAAGAAATTTCAGTTATCTCTTTTTGATGCTGAGTATAAGAGTCATTTTTTTTTCTTTTATTTTCCTTAAGTCTTCTCAGTTGCTTTTGCTCCATAGTATTTTCAGTATCCTTCTCTAAAAGTACATTTCTGTTACATTTTGTTCACCTTTAGGGGTATTTACAAGATTCACTACTAGAGTTGCTCAAGGTTTAGTCAAATTAAATTATAAAAAATTGTATATCAGTCTACTTAGAGTCTTTTGTAACCTCGTTTGTTGTGCTGTAGCCTACAAAGTTACTGGTATGTTATATTGGTATCAAATGGTTGTATATTTTTGTATATTAATCAGTTACTTGTAATATGACTGATCTAGAATAGAGACACATCTGGGTTACTCGATAGATTTGTTATTCTCTGAATTTTGATTACTCACGATTCACTATCACTCATCACTCCAGACTTCTGTCTGGTGCTTATATAGTTATTTTTATGGTCACCTGATCACCAGTGAAATAATCCATTTTCCTAGTATTAGTCTTTATCCGACGATCAGTGTTCAACCACACATACCGATGTCAATACTTTGTTATGGTTTATAAAATGGCAAATGTTCTAAAAATAGGAAAGGTAGACACACTGATGCCAAGAATTCAAAATTGGGTGGCAAATAGGAACCGTTTCTTTTGGTAGGAGTGGGAGTAAGAAGTAGGAGTTAAGAACAGTAGCTTTGTGTAGGAGATTTGAAAAGAGGAGATGCTAGTCAGTTGACCACTAGAGTCCAGAAGGGATAGGCTCGTTTACTACTAGCCTCCCACAGTGAAGAGAATTTAGCTAGTCTGCTCCTGTATCCCCGCAAGATTTAAAAGTTGTAACTTGATGTAAAAACCTAAAGTTTTATACCAAAAATAAACATCATTAATTCAAGTTTGTGTTATCTTCTAATTATATCAAAATGAAGTAACACAACAACTTCTTTCTACATGACAGTTTCTTTCAATATAGTCCTACTAACCTTTGAAAGTCTTTTCATTCTTGTGTCTTAGTGGCATTATCACCTTATTTAGGGTGAACTCATTAAACAATAAAATTAAAAAAAAAAACACACCCATATTTCTTACTGGAACATTTTAACTCATTGGGTGATGAGCATACTATCCAGTTGATCACTGATATTAAATTCCAATATGACAAATACATTTAATTTTTCTTCTGATGACCTAGAAATTATTTTTTAAAATTATAAATATTACATGTTGGTAATTGTTGAAAAATAGAATAATTTAATTGAAAGGCCTTTGGAAAAAAGAATTGATTAGCTTTGATATAGCATTGATCTCTGCTGTATTGGATTGACTCATTAAATACAGATGACGCAAATTTCTCTTATTCAAATTTTATGGACCAAATTTGAATGAGAAAAATTTCTTCCTTAGTTAAATGGTTTAAACTGTGTTTGTGAAATAGCATATCAGTTCCTAAGAAAAATGTTAGGTTGTCTAGTAATGGAAATAGAAACTCATCAGAAATCTAATAGTTTTAGAAATCTATCTTTATATATATATATATATATATATATATATATATAATATTATAAGAAAGTGAAGAAGAGATAGATTAAAACCCACTGTTCATGCATTTATTTTATGAAGAATGCTCAATACAAAGTAGAGCTTAATATTGTAATTTTGTTATTAAAATGGTTTATAAAAGCATATCACTACACAAAAATTATCATGTTTCAGAACTATACTGTTCTTCTTCAGGTGATATTTTAAAATAAATCTTACTCCCACTCCTACCAAAAAGATTTATTTAGAAAATATGAAATCATCTTATATTTTCAAAAATAAATCATTTTGCAATTTATTTTAAAATATTACCTGAAGAAACAATTTTGTTTTAAAGCATGAAAAGTTTTGTGTAGTTATACATATTTATAAACTATTGTAATAACAAAATTATATATATATATATATATATTGTAATTTGTTATTACAATGATTTATAAAAGCATAATATCACCACACAAAAAATTTCATGTTTCAGAACAAACTGTTCCTCTTCAGGTGATATGTTAAAATAGTGAAAATAATTTATTTTTATAATCTAAGATGAAATCCTGGTTATTTGGAATATTAGCAAGTGGTAGTTGAAGGAAACGCATTTAGATGTGTGGAAAGTGTTCAATCAAATTTTAGAATTATGTAACCATGGAGATTTTAAAATTTGGGTTATGGGAGGGGGCAGGATGGCTTAGATCGAGACATGTCACTTTTTAATTTTGTCTGGGTAAGATACATAGTGGGACCTTAGATTTTTCAAAGGTAGACAGTAATTTTAATCAGGAGGTTGGATTTTAGTTTTTTTTTATTAAACAATAGATTTTTGTTTTTACTACTATCTATGAATGTAAGTCAGAATTAATTGTAGTATACTTAATTATATTGTATTAAGAATAACAATTTAGTATTGTGTAGGTCATTTTATTTTATTAAAATAATATTCATTTGTTTTTATTTATGTTTAAGTGTGCAAGTTATAAATGAAACATAGTAATTAATTCAAGTTTAAAGAAAATTATCTTGTCTGAATAAGGTACCTAGTGGGACCACATAATACACAAATAAATAATTTTTAACAGCAAGTTGGATTTTTTTTTTTAATTACTTCATGAGTAAAAGGTCTGAAATGTTTATGCTATAATTATGATTAAATAATTATGGTATATTGTAGTTAAGAAAACTGATTTAGTATTGTGTGGGTCTTTTACTTAGTAAATTGATTATTAATTTTTAAATTATAATAGAACATAAATTATAAATAAAACTTAGTTTTAAAAAAAATTTTTTTTTTTAATCATATCACCCCAAGCAATGCGGTAACATCACTGATGTGCAGGGGGCTACACAAGAGTAAAAAGATCAGAAAAAGTGAAGAGAAGGATGAACCAGTTAGAAAGGAGCAAGAGAAGGATGGGAATACAGGTGTGATAACCGTTGCAAAGGTGGAGAGAAAGGAAAGGATATACAGGGCGGTGAGGAAAGAACTAGGGTCAAGTAGTTAAAAGACGTGTATTGATCTTGCATTTAAATTCCTGGAGGTTGTAGCTGTCAGAAAAGCAAGATAAAGGAAGCAAGTTCCACAGGCGGTAAGTGTGAAAAAAGAAGCTGCAGGAGTAGAATTATTGTCTGCATTTAGTTGATCTAACTGTGAATAAATGAGACCCAGTTGACAGTCTGGTTGCACGAGTAAACACCTATTGCGGAGGCACCAGTGATCGTTGGAGCAGAAGCCATGGAAGTATTTATAGAACAGCCAAAGGGAAACCACATCTTGTTGGTTGGAAAGTGGCTGTAGTTGAGCCGCCAAGTTGGTACCTATCCCATTACTGATTCTCCTTTGGAGCCTGTCAAGAACACGGAGATGAACAGTGGGGGCACCAGACCATATATGGCAGCAGTACTCCATGCACAGATGAATGGTTGATTAGGTGCAGGATGGTTTCAGGTGGAAAAACATCCTGGCCGAACACAGTGACCCAACCTTCCTAGCAGTGGATTTAGCTATTAACTCAATGTAGTGGTTCCACTTGAGAACAGAAGAGAAAGTAAGGCTGAGGAGGTGCAAAGTATTGCTCTTGGGGAGACTCACTTGGTCCATGCTTATGGGAGGCAGGAGAGGTTGACAGACAGCAGCTTGGTTTTTGATGCATTTAAATTTACAAGCCAAATTAAAATAGAATTATTTTGCCTCTGTAAGATCAGTCAGTTAAGTGCCATACATGAAACATGCTTGGGAGATCATGTCTCAAAAGAGACATGACTGACTGGGCAGAAGATTATCCCACAGTAGTTTGCCATTGCTTTCTGCGGTAGACTGGTTGCCTGCCAAGGCTATAGAACCCAAGCTGTCCTGTTATTTAACCCATAACTGGAAGGAACAGATGGATTAATACCTTTCCCAAGGGTACTTGAGTGTAAGTGAATGCAATGAATTCAACTGGAATTCAAACTTGGCTTTCCGATTTCTCGTTCCAAGCTGATATCCACTGGACCACCACGCACATCCATATGTAAAATACATTGTGGAAACAAATTATTTAAATATCAATCTTTTACAGCAGGCTGAACATCAATGTAGTTTTTTTTTGTTTTTTTTTATAGAATTATGATTTTAATAATTATGGTGTACTCAGGTATATTATAGATTAAAAAACAAATTTAGTATTGTGTGGATCATTTTTTTGTTAAAATAATTTAAACTTACATTGGAAGCATAAATTATCAATGAAACATTCCAATATATAAGATTTAAAGATTTTTTTTTAAGGGGCTGGAAATTTTTTTACGTTGGAATTTTAACTGAATAATTTTAGTATACCAAGGTATACTGTAGTTAAGAAAACCAACTAGTATTTTGCAGACCATTTATTTTAGTAAGTTTAATTTTAATTTTTAAGTTACATTAGAGTACAAGTCATAAATGACACCTTATGATTAATTAAATTTTAACGAAAAATATTTTTGATGTTTACATAAAACAGTCAATTCATTCCTATGGTTCAATAGTTCACCATTTTTAGGGAACCTTAAAATCTGCAGCTTTTCCCTCAGGCACAAAAGGCAGATGTTGTTGAACCACTTACAGATTCTCGTTTTTTCCAGAATTTTACATTTTACTTTTGGGGTTTTATTTGTGTCCTTTAACTTCCAAATGTATGCAGAAAGGGATGTTTGGTTTCGATATGTGTTATTTTTTTAAAAAGTTCAGTGCATATACCAACATTTAAAAGTGTTCTTTGTAGATCCAATGTAAAGTTTTTAATAGTTAGATTTTCATTTGATGTTATATTACATTGGTACACAATAGAATTAGTTTGACACCTATTTTGCAGTGGGCAATTATTAGGATTTAAACAATAACATAAGTTTGTATCAATGTTCTCTTTATTATTTCGATATTTATTGTTACTATGATTAATGTGCTGATTTAAGATATATTTATTATGACTTGTAATGATTTTTTCAAGATTATTTAATGGTATTTTTATTGAAAATTTTGTACAGATGGTTATTAATAAGGAAATGTTTCTAAATTAAATTGAAGAACTTCAGCCCTAACTTGGTGCTGACCATTTGATTGAAAGTGGGTGTATACCAAATGATTTTTCTTGTTATAGTTATTGTTTTTTTATGTATTTGTTATCTTGGTTTTTTGTAGCCATTATTTTTTAGGGCATTATTATAAAAACCTTTATATTTATAAAATATTTATTCACTAGAAGAGTTTTTCCTAATTCCATATTCTATGGAGAAGGGTATATGTTTGATTATAGTTAGAGGGGGATTAGACTTTGGATGGATGTATAATGGATATTCATTAGGTTTTATGTTTGGTTGATAAGTATTATTTACTAAGTCAAGTGTTACATCAAGGAAGTTTACTACTTTTAAATTAATGTTGATTATTACTTTTAGATTTAAACTTATGAATTTTTTGTGGATGAGTTTTCTTATTTTATTTGTTTTAAAATGTACAGAATTTTGTACAATCAGAAGACCATGTCATATTATATATATATATATATATATATATATATATATATATATTTATATATATATATATATATATATATATATATTATTTTGCATTTGTAAACAAGTTATTACACAACCTAGGTATCTACTATGTTGTATCTTTAGGTGATTTGCGAATCACCTGAAGACACTACATGGTAGTAACCTAGGTCTTGTAATAACTCGTTTACAAAGGAAAAATATTTAAAAGTTCTACAATATAATTGTATTGAACATTTTTAATACAAGTGTGTACTGGTCTAATTTTATTATGGCCAAAAACTAAGTGATTATATATTACTGTATATTTGGCTAGCAATCTTTCATTTAAACATGTTTCGTTAAAAACGACATACAAGGAAAATTTTATTCATTTCTTATTTAATTTTTCCAGTATTCTTACATGTTTCCTCTTTGCTGGAGATAAGGAGTGTAAAAATGTTCCATAATTTTTTAACTTTACAAGCACTTTCAGCCATTTGCAAGGATGTTATTTTTTCAATGTTGTTATTATGTCCTTATATTTGATAGTAATGCAATTTCTGTGTTATATATATGTGTGTGTGTGGGTGTATGGATGTTGAGTTGTGAGATGTTAGTGACAAGATTTTTTTTTCAGTGGTTTACTGATAAAAAAATATGTTTTTGCAAGCAGGTCTTTTCTCATTAAGTGCTCGATATCAAGATAGAGTATTGATACAATTAATGTGGAGAAGTTTGTCACTTAACTGAGCAGAATCATGTCATTTCAAACTTTTGTGAAGGCACCACTATAATGTAGTCAACTTCTCAGGGTATTATTTTCTGTCTGCTTTGAAGTCAACATAACTCTGCTCAGTTAAGTGACAAGCTTCTCTACATTAATCACATGCATATACATGCACACGCATATATATTAGTCATCCACATACAAGCCTGTTTCGCTGTATCACAGCTCATCAGTGTGGATAGACACATCCACTTGCTTCTGGCTGGGATCAAAACTCGACTGATTTGGTGTCAGTCAGAGTCGCTACTGGCAATTGACACATGGATAAAGAGAAGGGAAATTTTAACATGTTGTATATAAGCAGTGTATACACACGATATCCGAGTGAATACAGAATGAAGAAAGAATTCTTACAACATCCAAAACATTAATTTAAAACAGTGCTCGATATATAATATATCAAGCTGTGAATATTTATTATAAATTATATTTTAGAACATGTACATAATTTTTCTATATATATATCCACGACAAAGGTATGTTTGTTTCGACATTGAAACTTCAATGTCTCATCACCTGATGAGACATTTAAGTTTCAATGTCGAAACAAATGTACCTTTGTCGTGGATATATATAGAAAAATTATGTACATGTTCTAAAATATAATTTATATATATATATATATATATATATATATATATAAATGTATCAACATTTAAAATTTTAAATAACTTTCGACCAACATTCCCTCAGAAATATCGTTGGCAAAATAAAATTGACTGATTGATAAAAAAAATCTTTATTGACACTGAACTAAGAGAAAAAAACAGAGGGAACGAGGGAAAAATTCCTTTCGGTTAAATGACAGTTTCTCTAAGGGGCCAACTTATGTTTTAGTTCTTTCTGCCTGTAGAGGTTAGTCATTGTAAATTAATAATTACAAACACCAAGATGTTTAAGTGGAGCCTGATTTATGCCCTATGCAGGACAGAAAAAACCCAGGAGAAGAATTAGTCTTGCAAGCAACAAAATTTAAGAAATGCTCACCAATAACAGAGTTATGAGTCTGTGAACAGCTGGATAGCTCATGTCTATGTACCTAGCCTAGAATATGCTGAGAGGTCTTAACCTCTAACCTCTGGATAGTCCACATAGTAAATCTCACATTGACATTTAGATTGATATATAACAAGGCTAAGTCGATGGGAACACAAGGCATTCTTACAGCAAGAGGGAAAAGCCTAACTCATTGAAAAAATGTTCCAAACCATTACGGCATTAAAACATTGCTCGATAAAAAAAAAAGAATTTTATCAGAATATATCTGACTCACAAAAATGATCCACAGTAGGCTGACTTCTACAGGACATTTAGAAGGGCCATACATCTTAAATTCATTGAACTTGACAATTTTTCATTCAATGATAGATGCAACTACACATTCGCAGTAACCGTTCATCAAAAACAGCTGTTTAATATTCTTTAACTCAGCATCATTTGCACTCAGAATATAACATCAAAGCTTGATAGGCAAGAGTGCTAATAAGATTAATTTTTCTGGTTCTGGGAGCAAGTAGTCCCAAGTTAAATAAGACCCAGAGAGGGTGAGTTTACAATAAACATTGGTAAGAAAGCCCAAAGGTGATCTTTCTACCAGTACATCCAGGAAAGGTAACTGATTGTTCGCCTCCATTTCCGTAGTATATTTTAAAGATGAATAGAGATTATTCAAATAAGAAAAGAACTTCTTACACTGAGTATGAAATAATATAAACATAGTAGCAATGGGTATTTCATTGGGTCCTCTGATTGCTAACGTTTTTGTTAGCTATAAAGAAAAACAACATTTTGGAAAGACTATGAAACTTTACAGTTATTTCCTTTATGTTGATGACATGCATATTTGAGTAGATGCTCAGTATATTAATTTATTTTTATCTACCAGCCTAAATATTAAAGAAATCTGAGAGAAAAATATGCACTCTCTAACAAGATTTGAACCAACATTCACCAAAGGAAAATCATCATTAGATATGACATGCTTTGACCTCTCTGCTACAGAATGTGTTGATGACCAAGAAAAGCTGAATAGTGTCATATTTGTACAGTTTCAAATTCTAACATAAATAAAGCAGTTTCTAAAGAAAGGAGAATGGATTTTTTTATGCATTAATCTGAGAGAGTTTTATTACTTAAGCATTATTTTTGTGGATACTTATATTGGAGCTGATTCTCCATTTATTTATTAAACAGTATATTTATTTATTTTCGTCTACCAGCCTGAATATTTTTAAGAAATCATATTAGAAAAAAATATGCACTCTCTGGCAAGATTTGAACCTGTATTCCCTCAGGGAAAACCATCAATAACAACCACTAGAGGGCACATTTTTCTTTATAAACATTTCTTCAATATTCAGGCTGGAAGACAAGTTAAAACATTGTTTAAAAAATTGATCAACTCAAATATGGGTATCCACGAAAAAAATTATTTAAAGTGATATATATATATATATATATATATATATATATACACATATATAAAAAATATAGTTTAAGGTGTGCTATATTTATAGGACAAAATGCCCAATATCAGAGATATAGTAATATAAAAGTGAACATTGAAGTCAACACCCAGAGGCGAAAGACAGTTTCATACTAGTCACATTCAGCAGGTGCCCTCATTATTGCATGTAGCATGAAACAATCTGTCGCCTATGAGTGATGACTTCAATGTTCACTTTAATATATATATATATATATATATATATATATATTTATATATATATCGGAAATATTTAAAATGTGTCTTCTGGCAGGAATTTTCCTTTTTATTGATATTACTTGAATATTCAAGCCAGTAGACAAACAAAAATATTGGTTAAAATGAATGGAGAGTCTACTCAAATATGGATATCTGCTAAAATAACTCTTCAAGGGATATATTTTTTTTTTTGATCATTTCACCCCGAGCAAGGCGGAAATGCCTTGTGATGTGCGGGGGGCTACATAACTGTAAAAAGACTAAGTAGAAGAGAGTGTGGAGTACAAAGCAGTTAGAAAGGAGCAATAGTCTGGAGCATGTACTCCGTTATGGTTGTGAGCAAGTCGGCCATAGACCTGGCAAAGCGGAAGACTGTCAGAGAAGAGTTTGTAGGCAGTAAGATGTTGAACTATTTCAGCATTGATTATGGCCTTGAACACTTTCCCAAATATTGGTAGAAGACTGATAGGGCAATAGTTGGATGGGTCAGAGAGTTCACCACAATTCTTAAATACAGGAACGACTGAAGAGAACTTCCAACATGCAGGAAAACAGGAAGCAGAAAGGCAGGAGTTAAACAGTTTAGAGAGGACTGGGGAGGGTTCTGGAGCACACTTCTTAAGGACTATCACTGGGATTCCATCGTCTCTGCTCGCCTTATGGGGGTCAAGTTTTGAAATTACTCGGGATACTACTGTCGGGGTAATATATACATTGTGCAGTTTGGCCTCAGTTCTAATAGGGAAGTCAAGTGGGTATACTCCAGATGAGTCAAATGTGGAGTTGGATGAGAATTTGCAGGCAAAGCACTCAGCTTTGTCCGCAGATGATGTGAGAACCTCAAATTCATGGATTAAAGGAGGTATTGAGGATTTGCTATTGTTCAGCACTCATTTGCAAATCCTCCAATAGTCCTTGGAGCCGAACTTGCAGTCAGCTATGTGCTTTCGCATTCTCTCAGCAAACAACCGTTTGGCGTCATTTAGGGTTCTCTTGCACTCATTGCAAGCAGACATGAATAGGTGCCTATTTTGATCAGATGACTGTCTCCAGAATAGACGGAAGTAATGGTTCCTGTGGGCAATGGCGGCCAAGCAGGCAGGAGAGAACCACGGAGAGGAATGAGGTTTTAGGCAATACTTCCTGGTGGATATGAAGGCATCAATGCCAGCTTTCACCCATGACAAGACCTTAGAGGCACATTCATCAACTGGTAGATTGAACACTTTTCCCCAGGGGATGCCGCAGAAGAAATCGCGAAAGGCATCCCAGTCAGCTGTTTGGTAGAGGTAGGAGGTCCTATAGGTAGGGGTCTCCTGGGGGGAGTGAGAGTGGAAAGAGATACTGAGAGAGACAACAGCATGGTCGGAGTTGCCAAGAGGGCAAAGCTGTGAAACTTGACAGGCATCAGGCGCAGAGGTAAAACATGTATCTAGTAGTCAGGAATGACCTGAGGGAGTGCTTGGGAAGCGAGTGGGCAAGTCCACCACTTGCGTAAGGGATTGGGAAATAGCAAAGTTCATGGTGTGGATGCCTGCTGGATCAGTAACAGAGTTTTCGAGCAACTCAGAGTGATGGGCGTTGAGGTCTCTGAATACAAATATGTGGGTAAACGGGTGGTAGGAAATAGCCTTATCTATGTTGTCAGCAATGCTATCTAGTAGGGAGCAGTCAGGAGAGGAGGGAGAATGGTAAAGAAAGAATGGGTAACTTACCGAACTGAGGAGAGACAGACGAAGACATACATATTGGTGGTCAGTAGATTCGAGTGAAGACAACCTAGCTATGGGGAGGTGTTCACTGACGTAGACCCCCAGCCCATGCATGTGGACAGTGGAATCCTTCCTTAAGAGGGGAAGATAACCAGGGATGGAGAGGTCAGAGGAGGGAATATATATATATATATATATATATAGAATAAGTTAAAGCCTTAAACAAAATAGACGTCATAATTATCCTGAGAAACCTTTCAGCCAACATTTGTCAAGGGGTACGTTGGCTTTATTACAAAGGGGGTCAAAAATAGAGGACAGAAAAACAATGGAAAAACTTACAATACTGGGGGTGGGGGATGAAACTCTATTAAAAATAAACTTTATTCAATAGATGTTAAAATGTAAGGGAGGTGTAAACATGCAATTCCACAAGAGTGAAATAAAAAAGAAAAACTGTTACACTTACAATCCCTCCAGTAATTGTAAAAAGCATAAGAAATGCTCTTTCTGCCTGCACAGGCTTGGCTGCTGGATTTTTAAGCAAATTGCCTCCAAAACATGAAGATGATATGCCGATTGAGCACTGTGCAGAACAATGAACCAATTGTCCTCATACAAGGAGGCACATTCCTGATTGTCCAGCAGGTGTTGGTCGATTGCTGAATCAAGAACTGCTTGGGTTGTTCTTATATGTCTGTTAGGGCTACCCAAATGTATATTTGCAGGGATGTGTTGCGCTACCCGCATCTCCAACCTAAGATTGGTTCGTCCTATATATGCCGCATCGCAGCAGCACTTAAATCTATAAACAACACAACTTTTCTAAAAATAGGACAACCTATCTTTACTGAAGGGTGGAAACACATGTCTTGTCTGAAATACAACACGTAACTGCACCAAAAAATAACTGGACGAAACACACGCCAAAATCTTATCGGTTACAGTTTGACACTTTTGTCTAAGCCAAGGTAATTTCAAATATAAAGGACAGCGACTAGGTCCTTCAACTTTTGGTTCTTTAAAACATTTGCCCTTTCGTTTGATCACCCATTTCACTCCATTAGCTGGGTACCTGTTACCCTCAAAAATATTTTGCAAGCAAATTAATTCGCTGTTCAAACACTCCGGAGAACAAATGTTAAGGGCACGGTGAACCAAAGTTTCAATGAGATCTATTTTGCAAGACTTAGGAACAAACGAGTTCCAACTGGTGTACAAACCAGTAAGAGTAGGTTTACAAAAGGTTTGTCATTAATTTTCTGATATATATGAGAAAATTAATAGCAAAGGCTAAAAAAATTTTCATGTAATGTCTCTTATCCTTCAGAAATTCATTTAAATATTTACATTAATAAAAATGGGAAATGCTGAAATAAAATATTTTTTAATATGTGTCAGGATATATAGTGTAGGCAGTTTAGTTAACTTTCTTTTTGTCTATATTTTTATCACTTTTGTGATTAAGTATCCTATATTGTGATAATGGTGAACCTGAATGCAAATTTACTATGGATGATGTTGCAATTACAACACTTTCTATAGACTTTTTGTCTGACTAAATACCTTGCTCTTTTAATTAAAGTAGTGTTTTTAAAATGAAATATTCTAGTCTCTTATTATGATGAGCAACTAATGAATTGAGTGTGTTGTTTTGTAAAAGATCTCTTATGTGCATATAATTTTTTATTTAAATTCATTGAGGTTTCTCCAATGCATTTCTTGTGGCAATTATGACAGGCGAGAGAGTAAATTTCATTTTCATGTTTTTGCTTATCATTTTGGTTTTTATTAATTAATTTTTTATTGTTTGAGAATAAGTTGTAACAGATTTTATGTTAAGTGAGAATAAAATATTTTGATTCATTGGGTTTGTCAGAATGATCCACTCTTAGATTAGGAAATATTACACATTGAAAACTAACCAGGCTTTTTATGTATCAGAGTGATTTCATGATGAAAAGGATTGTTAGTCTGCAGAAACACTTTTGTGGAATAAAACATGTCACTTATTAGGTTTTTATAATCATTTTATTAGTCACACACACACACACACACATATATATATCTATCTATATGAAGAGAGTACTAAAAGGTTCTTGGATAAACACATTTTTCAAAATCTAACCGAATGACCAAACATTATAATTTTGTATGAATCGTTTCTTGTTAGAACAAAGAAAATTTCAGCAATCCACACATATGTGTGTTTGTGTGTGTGTATAAATTTTTTGATCAAACTGTCTAATCTCATTCATTCTGTATTTTTGTTTTTAAATATTCCACATTGTGATAACAAAAGGTAAAATGTAAGAATTTGCATGCAAATTTACCACAGATGATTTACAAATCAGAGCACTTTCTATACATTTTGCCTGAATAAATTGCTTTTTTCTTTTAAATAAAGCAGTATTTTTTAAATTGAAATTATAGTCAGTCTCTATTTCAAATGACTAATGCTTTGAAAAATGGTTTATGGAAATATCATTTTGTGTTCATATAATCATTTATTTAAATTCAAGATCTCTGCTATAGATTCCTGGTGAAAAAATCCTTAAAACTCAAAAATAGATCCTTCTCAATGACATCAGCTCTCAACTTGATATCTACACTGATGATAAAACCATTTACTTCTGCCTTAATAGCAAGGTTGATCAGACCAACAAGGTAAAGATGGCAGCCAATGTCCAAAACAACCCCAATTCAGTTGTTAACTCAGACAAAAATGACTTTTCAATTTGAACTCCCTCAAAACCTAAACTTCTCATTATTAATCATCTGAGAGACCCCTCTCTGCCTTTCATCAGTATGGCTGATGTTAACCTCCGTGAAAAGAGACTTGTTGCACCTTCTTTGGCTAATGTTCTCAGCTGACATGAAATGGAAACATTATATTGGATCCCTTGCTCGGTCAGCTGCTAAGAAAGTCAGTTCACTGTTGTGGAAGAGAGTTTTTCTCTCCAGAATCTATCTTGCATATCTATAAGTCTACCATTCACTCATGCTTAAAATATTGCTGCCATATATGTTCCAATGTCCCTGCTACTGACTTTTAGCTCCTTGAAAAAGAATCTGAAGAAGAATCAGCAATATTATTGATCCTGATCAGGTAGCTTGGGTTCAGTCACTTTTCCACAACCATAAGGTTACCTCTCTTTGCCTTTTCTATAAATACTTTTGTGGTAATTGTTTGGATGAAGTCTTTGCTATTGTACCTAGTCTCTTTGAATCTGTACTCAATACAGAACAAGACTCGTGTCAAGATCTCATCAATTTACAATTGAACTATCTAAGTGTAGTCATAAGCTCTATGCTAACAGTTTCTTTTCTTGTAGTTCTCACTTTTGGAACACCCTTCTGGTGTTTTACAACAAACTTTAATCACCAAAAATTAAAATGCAAAGTAATCTAATATCCTCTTGATTACTCTTTTCTCTTCCTGCTCATTAATAATGTTTCTGTTTCTAATTCTTCCACACCCTGTTATCTCTTGTGTCTTAGTGGCTTTACTGCCTTGCATCGGTGATTCCAATTAATATATATATTGTTTTTATAATTGTTTCACCCCAAGCAAGGTAAAATAACCACGAGTGCACAGGGGTTACAGTGTGAGAGAAAAGGGAGAAAAAAGAAAAAAAAACAAGGAGGATGTCAAAGAAAGAATAGGAGAAAGGTGGGAATCAAGGAGAGAGAAGATGGTAATTGATGTTGCATTTAAACTTTCTGAGACTGTATCTATCAGAGAAGTATATAGAAGGGAGTTTTACATGTGAAAAATATGAGAAAAGAAGCTAGTAGTGTAGAAGTGGTGGTTACATTTGACTGTTTTGTCAGTGAAAGTGTGGGAACTAGAATCCAATCCAGTAGAATCAGTAAATTCATGTAGTCAGAGCACCAGGGAAACAAACTTGTCAAAGTAGAAGCCATGAAACTGTTCATAGAAAAAAACAGAAGGAAGACACATCCTGATGGTGAGAAAGTGACTGAAGTCAGGCTGCTAAATCAGGATCAATTATGTTGCAGATCCTCCTTGGATTTTGTTAAGAACCCTGAGATAAATAGCAGGAGAAGCCAGCCAGATATGGCAACAGTACTCAATGCACAGATGAATGGCAGATTTATAAATGTGCAAGATGGATTCTGATGAGAAAAAACTTTCTGGCTCAATACAGTAACATGACCTTCTTAGCTGTAGATGTAGCTATTGATTCAATGTAGTCCTTCCACTTGAGATTGGTTGAGAAAATGAAGCCAAGAGGGCACAGTGTGTTGCTTTCTAGGAGACTAGCATCATCCATACTGATGGGAGGCAGGAAAATTTCTTTGTGGCAGCTAATGGAAAGTAGCTTCATTTTGGAAGTGTTAAAATTTACAAACTATTTCTCACCATAATCCAACATAGATTAGAGGTACACATTTAGATAAAAGGATCTGGAAGCATAGCTGGTCACAATCTTCATTTCATGATTAGACAGGAATAGATTAAATCAAACAGTTGTCCAGGAATACTGTAGCCCTTTAACTTGCATAAAAGGCCAGCATGCCATATCTATCAAATACTTTAGAGATATCCAGGGCAACAGCTCACACTTTTCAATTCATATCAAGAGCCTGGTGTGTGTGTGTGTACATATATATATATATATATTCAGTGATGGCTGTTTGCACATCAGCAGTAGACCTGGCAAAGCAGAGCTATACTACTTGTCAGAGAGTAGGCTGTGGGATGTGAGAAGATAAAACATTTCAGCATTGATAATAGCCTCAAACACTTTGCCAAAAAGTGCTAAGAGGTTTATAGGGTGATAATTAGAGGAGTCAGAAGGTCTCCAGAATTTTCCTAAACCTTAAGTACAAAGGAGGAAAACAGGAAGCAGTGAGGCAGTAGTTATAATTTACAGAGGACAAGAGAGAGTTCAGAGGCACATTTCTTCATGATGATGACTGACATTTCGTCAACTCCACTTGTTTCATGGGGGTCAAGCTTAGAAATTACGTTGGAGACCAGAGAGTGGGGGAGTTATGTACATGTCTCTCTGTTGAACCTCAGTTCTAGCTAGGAAGTCAGGTGCTGATACTCTAAATGAGTCAAATGTGGAGTTGAAAGAAAATCTGCAAGCAAAGGCCTTGTCTGCCGTGTTTGTGAAAATTTCTTGATTAAAGGAGGGATGGAGAGTTGTTCAACACTTTTGCAGTAGTCTTTGGAGCTAAACTTGTGGGTTGCTATACACTGTTTCATTATTTCAGCAAACAACAGCTTAGCATCACTTAGGCTCTTCTTACACTCATTACAAGCGGAAGCAAAAAAATGCCTATTATGGTCTGATGTGTGGCTCCAATATAGCCGGAAGAAATGCTTCCTATGGGCATAGGCAGGTGAGCAGGCAAGATAGAACCAGAGGGACAAATGAGGTTTAGAACAAAACTTCCTGGTTTGGATGAAAGCATTAATGCCAGATTTCACCCAGGAGGAGACTTCAGAGGCACAATCCTCAATGGCAAGGCTAAACACTTAATCCCAGGGAACGTCATTCAGAAAACTGTGGAATGTCTCCCAGTCTGCTCTTTGATAGCAGTAAGAAATTCTGTTGATAAAAGGTTCTTGTGGAAAGTGGGATTGGAGAGAGATATTAATAAAACCCACAGCATGATCAGGGTTTTCAAGAGGGCCAATCTGCATGGATTGGCAGGAGTCAGGGATTGAAGTGAAGGTGAGATCTATAAGAAAATCATGTCCTGGGAGAGACAGTAATTGCAAAGTTCATGGTATAGATGCCAGCAAGATCAGTGACAGAGCTTTTCAGCAATTTGGCATGGTGGGCATTAAAATCACTAAACACAAATATGTTAGCAAACAGGTAAGAGGAATTACCCTTATCTATATTGTCAGAGACACTGTCTTGCAAGGAGCAGTCAAGAGAGGAAGGGGATTGGTACAGAAAGAAAAGATAGCAAACTGATTTTAGAAGTGAAAGACCATGTGTATAAGTGGTGAGGGGATTCAAGAGAAATCACTCTAGTGAGAGGCGGGCGTTCACTGACATAAACCACCAGACCATGCATATGAACAATGGAGTCCTTCCTTAAGGTAACCAGAAATTTAAAAATCAGAGGGAGAAATTGAGGGGTTAGGATAGGATTTGCAAAGCACTAGTCTGTCAGGGGATGTTTCGTGGGGGAAACATTTTATGCTGCAGTAGTTAATACACATACCACAAATGTTTGTGAAGATAATGTTTATGGTTAAGGTAATTTTTGTTTGATTGTGTATTTCTGCAACAATCCTTTTATGCAAGGTTTGTTAAAAATGACAGACAAGGTGCTATGGTTAAGTTCTTTACATATTTTTTCATGTGATCTTATAATTTTTTTCTTCAGAACAAAAATTATATAAAAATTGTCTAAATGTTTTATTTATCCAAGCTATACTTTTAGCCATTATCAAGAATGAATTATATTTTACTTTTAAATGAATATGTCAGTCAAATAAGGGCCATATGTGAAACACGCTTGGGTGATCATGTCTCGAAAGAGACATGACTGACTGGGCAGAAGATTATCCTGCAGTAAGTTGCCATTGCCTTCTGTGGTAGACTGGTTGCCAACCAAGGCTATAGAACCCAGTCTGTCCTATTATTTAACCTATAACTGGAAAGAAGAGACAGATTAATACCTTTCCCAACTGGAATTTGAACTCGGCTAAGTGATTTCTTGTTCCGAGCCAATATCCACTGCACTACAATGCACTGAATATATAGATTGCTTTATTTATGTATGTAGAGTTATAGGAATGTTTTATTTTCTAAACATGGACAGCACATTGTGGCCATGTTCTTAGTTGATATTGTTGAGTGTTAGTTTTTTCATTTTATTAATAATGTTTCCATTATTCTTAGCATTTTTTACCTTGTGGATGATGCTATTATATTTATATTATCCACAAGTCTGCTACAGACAGAATTTAGTAGGTTTACGTGTGTATTTAAAGAAACCTAACAGGGCCATAGTCAGAGAGATGCTACAGAAGTCTTCTCATTAAACATGTAGTAGTACATCCAGTGTAATTATTTACCAATTTATATTGATCAAGAAACCAGTTCTTTAAAAGACATTTAAATTTGTGAATAAATTTGGTTTTCTGTAATTTAGATCTTACAGGTGAATTATTATTTTTGACAATGAGGTTAGTGGTTTTAAATTATGCATAATAAATAATTTAATTTTCTTGTTTATGTCAACTGGAGTTGTGTATTTTCTTACAATGTTTCTAAGTAAAGATTCATCTTGTGTATAGTTACTATGCATCTGATTTTTGTAGAAAATATTCAAGGGATTGTTTTTTTTTTTTTTGCATGTTTGGTGATGCTATTGGTTATCTGATAAGAAAAATATTTAATATGGTAATTTTATGATGGTTTGAAAAACCATTATTAAGTGTTTTTTTATACATTATTAAGTTCTTTAAAAAAAGGTGCACTCACATGAAGGAATTTTTAATAACATCTATTTTATTGAGGATATTGAAGAGTAAAATTAAGATAGCAAGAGTTTTTACCTGTTTTTTTTTATATAAATTATATTATGATTGATATATATAAAATGAATTGTTTGAACATTATTTTTTATCGATACTCGTATTTAAGTAGATATTCTGTTTTTAATGAAACAGTATTATATATTTATATCTACCGGCCTGATTAGTTAAAATCCGTTGATTTCCGGAACATGTTTACATTTGTTGACATTACGATACATTTCAGAGCAGATATGTTTGTTTACGATAGATCGAAAATTTTGTTATATAGGCTTGATAAAATCCTCATTTAGACTGGAGGCTATTCATGGTCGAGAGGTCTAAGACGTTACCAGATCAAACGGTAGCTTCTCCTATCTAGATAGGGGTTGCAGGTTCGAATCTTGCCAAATGGCACACATTTTCGTTATAAAAATTTATCGTAAATAATCAGGTCGGTAGATATAAATATATAATACTGTTTCATTAAAAACAGAATATCTACTAAAATACGAGTATCGATAAAAAATAATGTTCAAACAATTCATTTCAAATTGTCGGTTGCTTATAACCAAGTTTCGTTAAAATATATATATATATGAATATATTCTCTGGTTCCCTGAGCATATGTATGTATGTATGTAACAAGAATGGAATCAACGTCTCATACTTTTATCCTCAAAATAGTTAAATGTAACTGCCTCTTCTCTTCTAATAGTTTCTTCTCTCACACTTTCCATTTATGAAACTCCCTTGTTTACTTGCTTCCCTGATAGCTACAATCTTCTAAAGTTTAAATGCAATGCAATTGCCATGTTTTATTTCTTTGATTCCTATCCATCTATTATCATTTCTTTGACTCCCACTGTGCCTTGTTTTTTCTCTCACTGTAAGCCCTTGCACACCAGTGGTAGTCCTGCTTTGCTTGAAATGAAATGATTATATATATATATATATATATATATATATATATATATATATATAATGATCAACTACACTACATGCATTGGTTAAAACAAAATCTAAAAACTAATCAGAATATTTTTAGGGTCTATGATAACAGTGTTAAATTTTAAGGTGTGTGCTTCCATTCTTTTATATTTTAGTTGGTGCTAACAATCTTGAATCTTTTGCTCTGTGCTACAAATCTTGAATTTTGAAGGTCTGTGCAACATGACTTCTTACAGAAGATAGCAAGGGAATGCGAGAAGGCAGGATTAAATATAGACTACAAGAAAATTGAATGTAGGGTCATCAGCAAAAAGAGGCACCCAAAATGTTAATTACAGGCCAGAGAGACTAAAATAAAGCAGGTTCAAAAATTTAAGTACTTGGGAAGTGTTCTGACAGAGGACAAAAAGTGCAGCAATGAGATCCAAAGGTATATTGGCATCGCCAAGGACACATTTCAAAAGTTAAGAGAAACAGGAAAATTTTATTCGAAACAAAGAAAAGATTACTGAACTGTTATGTGATATTTACCTCTCTATATGGCAGTGAATGCTGGATGATCTCCTCAAAGATGAAGGAGAAACTCAAAGGAACAGAAATGTGGTCCTACAAAAGGATGCTGAGGATACCATGGACCAAACATTTGAGTAACGATAAGATTTTGGAGAGGATGAAAATGAAAAGGAAACATACTTAACATCAGGAATATAAAGCTGAAATTTCTGGGACATGTAATGAAGAAGGAAAGCTTGGAGAATCTAATACTAACAGCACAGAGAGAAAGAGAGACAGGAGAAAACAATACAACACATACTTGATGGGCTTAAGTGAATGGTAGAGCAGGGTTTGGGAAAGAAACTAACAGGCAAAGTGTTAAGAGCAACAAGGGATAGAGATAAGTAGAAGTCCATGATCACCTATGCCCTGAAGGGACACAGCGCATAAAGAAGAAGAAGAAGTGGGTTTGATTCAGATGAGTCTCACAAATATTACCCAAAACTAACTCTGCATTCAAAAAAGATCCCGGTCACTATGTACTGGTCAATCAAAGGGATCATTCATCATTCATTTTTGCAACAAAGTAAATCAATTAAAGCCAACTTGTATGCAATGAAACTGATAGTACCCATTAAAAACTAAAAAGAAAAAGCCTGGACAAATAAACAGAGATGGCCCAACTCTGCTTAAGGATAATGCGATAATGCGAACCCAACATGCTTCAGGGTTCACTGTTGAAAAGTTATAGTTTTGGCTATGAAATTTTGGCGAATCTCCTTTATTAACCTGGCAACTCTTCCAAAAGTGACTATCACTTATTTAAAGAATTTGAGCTTTCCAAATACAAAAAAGTTTTCTGTTATAGTGAAGTAATCAAAGCATTTAAACAGTTTATTAGGGTAAAAGACAAAGTGTTCCTTTTTTAAATAGAATAAAAAACCTTCTGCTATATTGGAAGAAAACTGTAAATAAAATCATTATTATTTTGATTGAATAAAAGCACATTTTAATTAAATAAAAGAGCATTTTACCTTTCATCAAAATACATTTTATATATATATATATAATAAATTATATTTTAGAACATGTACATAATCATTATTTATATATACGCTACAAAGGTACGATTGTTTCGACATTGAAACTACAATGTCTCATCAGGCAGTGTGTAAAGTAATGGAAATCCTCTTTCCTTATATTTATTTAATTTTGTTAGAGGTGTTGGTGGGGGCTAGTGATAAGGGAAATATCTCTGACTGTTGGAAATTTTGGAGAGAGTGTTTTTTAAGTGGTTGATTAATGAGATTCTTTGATTTCTAGACAGTTGTAAGTTTTTATTATCTAGTGACAAGACTATATCCTTATGGGTTTCTTGGAAGAACCTGTAGTGGTTAGCAAGGATATTTTTAATTTAGGCAGAGTCTTTATAATTAATGTAAGTTTGCATATTTAATCTTAACTTTGGATTTAGGGAATATATTTCAGATCATCTCATCTTTAAGAGAGCAAAAGTAAAGAAACAGATTGTCTTGAAGTAAATAACATTTCTCTGTCTCTTCTCCCCACACCTATGAGTAAAATAGTCGGGTAGTTTGGGTCTTTTAGTCTTGGTAGTTTAACAAGTCTAGAAGCCAAACAATATTGAATTGAAAATCCCTTCTAGCACAATATGAGTTAGCATCATGGGATAAGGCCCATTACTGCTTCTGTCTGACAGACATAAAAAAGGTCTAAGTTCTGCAATGAACTAAGTCAATTGTTGATATATATATATATATATATATATATATATATATATATATATTGCTTATACCCACTGATAAGTGGACAAAGTTATTTCTTGAAAGTCCGTCAACAAAACTATAAATTCAGGATACTGTAGGTAACATCAATCAGCTAAGTGACAAATTTTATATATATATATATATATATAAAATATTGCACATTTGAGTGCTGATTCTCATAAAATAATCCTTGATGTATAACACAGATCTATAATAATGAATACATGTTATTTTTCCTTCCCAGTAGCACAACTCTAATTTTCGTATGCAATGTAATTGTCAGGGCTTTTTAATCCCGCACCTGACAAGAGTTATGCTACCAATGATGAAAAAAACATTTTCTTCCTCTTTTCAGGGCATAAATTAAGCAGAAATTGTTCAAATGTCCTATATATCTGAGTGCTTTCAGATATAGTTTTAGCCATTACTGTGAATGATTTTATTTTTTTAGTTTTAACTGAATGTATGGAGTGCTATATATATATATATATATATATATATATATATATATATATATATATATGTGCATGATAATTATTATTATTATAATTATTATATTTTACTGAAAGTGATGATGTTTTAACACCAAAACTTTATAGCTATTGAATTGCAGGATGCTATTATTATTATTATTATTATAATTACCATATATGGATGCTCTACTTTTGTATTGAGCACTTTTTTAAAGTAAATATCTAACTGTGGAATGTACTTCCATCATTAACCATTACTTATATATATATATATATATATAACAGTATATGTTTAGAAATATAAGAGATAATGAATGTCTATTATGTTTAAACATGAGCCATTCTAAACATTGTATTTTGGCTTTAATTTCAGGTGAAAATAGAGACAAAAATTGGATAATTTTTTATTAAGTTGGTTCTAAGCTAACAATCAAATAATTGCATCTTTGGATGTCCAAAACTTATTTACTTATGTTCCTGTCCATGAAACAAATGACATCATTATCCCTGACATATACAATCATGCTACTCTCCCATCAATCAATATTAAACTCACTATATTAAAAAAACTATGATTAGCATACACCACACAAATACTCTTTCATGACCCCTTAGGTAATATTTGTACCCAAATAGATGGTATTTGCAATGGGATCTCCTTTAGGTCCCCTCTTTTCTAATTGTTAAATGGCAAATTTAGAAAATAAAATAATTAATGACAATAATAAACCTTCAATATATGTAAGATACATAGATGATATCTTCATTTTTGGCTAAGAATATCGATCAAATTACACAACTTAAAAAAAAATTTGAAACAAAATTTTAGTAACAAATTCCTTGATGTATTCATTGATTATAGCACACATAGATTTACTACTTCTCTGTATAGGAAACTAACTAGCATAAACTTGTGTTTTCTTGATTATAATAGTGAATGCTCCCAACAATATAAACTAGCTGTTATAGAAAACTTAATTCAACGCACACAAATGATATCTTCTTCCAAACCCATATTTTGTAAAGAATTACACAACATTAAGCAAACACTTGTCAATAATGGATTTCCCTTCTCTGTTATTGATCAACAAATTAAAATGTATCTCAACAAACTTAACAATAGCTCTAACAATATTGATAATATAAATAATAATGGTGTACATCAAAATAAACATAACACTATTAACTTATACTATTGCAACCAAATACATAATAATTACAAACAAGATGAAAAATACTCTTAAAAACATAATATGTACAAATATTAAACCAATCAAAAATAATAATAATCAAATTAAGCACATCATGTATGATAAAAAATTCAAAACAATTGACCTCATGGTCTCTAATAAGCCTACAAGCACTCAACTAAATCCTCTACAGAAACCCAATGTAGTGTATCAATTTACATGCCCGTTCAGAGATTGTATCTCTGGTACTAACAATAAATCACTACATATATTGGTTTTACTACAACCACGCTCTTCTGTAGACTTACATGTCACCTTTCTGATCAGATTACAATTAAACAACATTTCTTAGAAAAACATAGCAATGTAGGTAATATCACACAGATTTTGGTCAGGAACAAAATAATCCTCACTCATACACACAGTAAAAAGAACCTTCAGATATTGGAGGCCATCTACATTAAATCCAAACAACCCACCCTTAATAAAATCACGTTTAAATCTGCATTTAAATATATGGTTCTGTTATCATTTCGAACTCTCACATTGTGTGACATCATAGACCCACATTACAAATTTATGAACAGCATTTGCTATTTTTCGAAACTGTTAGCTTTGCATAGCATAGTTTTATGTCAATTGTTTCATGGATGGGAATATTAGTGAATAAGTTTTGGACATCCAAAGATGCAATTATTAAACATAATAGACATTCATTGTTTCTTATATTTAACAGTTTATGTTTAGAAATATATCTGCTGCCTTGACTTTTTAGCATGTATATATTATCATTATACGCGCACAATAGCCAGAGTGCTCTAATTCATTTTACTGAATGAGCGATGCGTACATATATATTTGTGGTCAACAATATGGTGATCCTTACTCATACACACAGTAAGAGGAACCTGCAGATATTGGAGGCCATGTACATGAAATCTAAACAACCAACACTCAATAAAATCAACTTTAAAACTGGAAATAACATATTACATTGCATTTGACTACATGGTTTTGTTGTCATTTCATGCTATCACGCAGTGTGACGTCATAAAACCGCATCGCAAATTTAAGAACTGCGTTTATTATTTTTGGTAACTATTGCCGTTGCCAAGCGGAGTTTTATGTCAACAAAATAAAATCATCGGTGATGGTGGATGTTATAATATTTCAGTCTAAACAACCTCTCTGAAGATGGCTCATGTGAGCCGAAAGCTTAGAAGAAAATCAATAAATAATTATTCAAATGTTGGAGAATTTTTGTCTTTATTTTCAACTGAAATTAAAGCAAAAATACCATGTTTAGAATGGCTCATGATTAAACATAATAGACATTCATTGTCTCTTATATTTAACAGTATATGTTTAGAAAATTACTTGCTGCCTCAATATACTAAATATATATATAGGTAGGGATATCAATAAATATGCATATGGATATACATACAAGTACATGCACACACATATATAAGTATCTTAAATTTATTTTTTTAAACATCATTTTTAATGGCTACTCGTAGATACTTTTTTGTTTTTATAATTAAACAGGATATTTATATAGATCTACCAGCCTGAATACTGGGGAAATCTTGGAAGGAAAATAAAAATATGCATCCTGCAGCAGGATTTGAACCTGCATTCCCTAGGGTTAGGGGAAAACTGTAAATTGATCTGACTTGTCTTAGACTGCTTGACCACAAAAGAATTTTCAAGTAGATAAAGCTTGAACAAATAAAAATTAAACAAAAATTAAATTAAACAAATAAATTAAAAATATGCTGCAGTTAATCCATTTCATAACATCTTGTAAAATAAAATTGTCTTTGTTTACATAAGGATATGAAAACAGACCAGATATGAATATTATGTATAATCAGGAAGTTACATGTTTATAAGGTTTAATTTGAATCTGTCTAACTGCAATTTCCTTTGTGGTCAAGTGGGCTAAGACATGTTAGATCAATTGAGAGTTTTCCCTAAACCTAGGAAATGCAGGTTCAAATCCTGGCAGAGGATGCATATTTTTTTAACATGATTTCTTCAATGTTCAGACCAGTAGTTATATATAAATATACTGTTTAATTATAAAAAACAGAGTATCTACACAAATATGAGTATCCATCAAAAATAATGTTTAAACAAATAAATTAAAAATATGTCAGAGTTAATCCATTTCATAACATTTCATGAAATAAAATATATATTTTTTTGGTGTTAACTAAAAAGTGGTTGATGTAAAATAACAGAGCTATAAAGTATATATTAATAGATATATCCTACATTTATAGCATGACTTTGAGTTTCATGCATGAAATTGAGTTGTGGTACAGATGTAGGATAATATGTATATTGATTAGTATCAAAATATATATGTATATAATTATTCTTAGGCATCCACATACAAGCCTTTTTAGCTGTATCAGTGAATCAGTGTGGTTGAACATCCACTTGCTTCTATCCAGGATCAAAACTTGACCAATTTGGTGTCAGACAGAGTGCCTACTTCCTAAGCTATCGGTGCATGGCATGAGAGAGGAGAATATATATATATATATATATATATATATATATATATATAGAGAGAGAGAGAGAGAGAGAGAGAGAAAGAGAGAGAGATGGACTTATATATATATATATATAAATGAATGCAATTATGAACAAATTTTAATTAATTTAAATGACTTTTGTAAACTGCAAAACAATTTAACAAAAATACCAATACAATAAAAAAAATCAATTGAAAATATTGGTGTAATATAATAACAACTCTAAGTAGAAGCTTATGAGTCTCTATTTGACTCATTCTGATTTAGTGCTGAAAAATGTTTATTTTATTGTGATGGATGGTCACAAGTGAGAGGGGTGATGGAGGTGATTATTTTATTACCAAAGGAGAGTTAAAAAAAAATTTATTAAATATTAATGACAATCCTTCTTGAGACTAACTAAATCATAACACATGTGTCCCATAATAGTTGCTACATTTGCATACACATTTCACACTCAAACTGGACCAACAATTATATGACAGATGTAGCATTTCAATTGAAATTGACCAGATCAGTAAGACAAAATAAAAGTTTAAAATAAAACCAAAAATAAAGTAAAAAAAAAATTAAATATTAATAACAATCCTGCTTGAAACCTCTGCTCCATAATAATAATAACAATTGCATACACATTTCATACACTGAATGTATCAACTATTATAGATCAGTGGTAGTATTTCAGTTGAAAATGGGCAGATCAACAAGACAAAATAAAATGTTGAAATAAAACAAAAATAAGGATTAGTTCTTGTAGTAGAACAACAACTCTAAGTAGAAGCTTTGTCTTATTTAGCTTTAGTGCTGAAAAACATTTATTTTATTGTGATGGATGGTCATACGCGAGAGGGGAGATGGGAGGTGCTAATTTTACTGCCACAATTGGTATAACAAAAACAAAGAAAGAAATAGTTTTGAAAATGTCACAGAAAAAGTTTTGATAAAAATTAAAAGACTAAAAAGCTAGAAAATGAAATTGCCATCAAGAAAACATTCAAACCTGTTGCTACAAATGTAAAAGGAGAGAAAAGCTGCAGAATATTAAGAAAATTAGCTGAAGACATGAAAGCAATCCAACTACCATTCATGGGGTGGTTGAAGTAGTATAGGAAAAAGGATTTATAAAAAAGGTTATACAATGTCAAAGAGTCCATATTAACATGGAAAACAGATTAAGATAAAGAATTATAAATTAATAAATTCCATCAAGTACATGAGTTATTGTGTTAACCAGCTATCTATCTATGGCCATTGTGGTGCAGTGGATATTGGCACAAAATAAGAAATCAGAGAGCCAAGTTCAAATTCCAGGTTGAATGTGTTGCAATCACTTATATGCAAATACCCTTGGGAAAGGTATAATCTGTCTCTTCTTCCTCCAGCTATGGGCTAAATAGCAGGACATATTGGGTTCTATAGACTTGGTTGGCAACATGTCAACTGCAGAAAATAATCACAACTACTGTAAGAAAATCCTCTGCTCAGTCAGTCAACTCTCCTTTGAGACATGATTGCCCAAGCATGTATCATGTATGACACTTAACTCACTGATCTATGTCCCATATATCAGGTTTATAAATAAAAACTAATGTTGCACTTTCTGGACTTAATTTCAAATTATATTTCCAAACTAACATAATATGATACCCATATCAATATATCATGAAACTCTTACTAACTCAGTTGGTTTATACCAATTTTACTATTAAAACACTGACTTGCATAATAAATCTCAAATCACCCCCCCACACACCATATATATATATATATATATATATATGTGTGTGGTTGGGAACCTTGACATGGTATAATGGTTTTCAAACCTGTTTTGCTAGAACCTGTTACAACTGATGAGTAAGTTTTATCCTCACTGAGTACCCCAAACTTTTGGGTCTTGTTCTAAACAGCACTTAGAAAACCAACATCTATATACATGGTGCAATGGATGAATTGTCATCTAAATTATGCAAAAATGAAAATAAAACTGACATCATATTTTAACAGATATATATTTATCACAATTACACAAAAATATCTTGAATTTGAAATACTAAATAGTAAATTTAATCAATAAAATCACCATTGACTTCAACCATGGCCTTTAGATGATTTCAGAATCTTTTTCAACTCTTCTTAATCATCTCCTTGTTTAAAGTTGTGAATGCTGCCATAGGTCTTACCTTCAATTCATTTTTGGCATGACAAGGAGTTTTGTTGGTCTCTTGCTCAACTGTGTCCCGCACATGATAACGAAGAGGATTCCAGTCTGAGGAGTTATGTGGATAGATGTAAAGGATGATGTGGTTTCAGAAATTTTCTGACAGACTTAACTTGGTTCTCCTACTTGTGTGCAGAGTCTTACTGCCAGACATAAGGTCTCTCAGCAGCCACCCTTTTGAACTAGGGCTCCACTACCTCCTCAAGGCACTTGATATAGGTATCTCTGTTGAGTCTGAGGATCTGTGGGAAGATGAACAGAGGCATAACATTGCCACTATTAATAATCACTCCAACACCTTTGTAATCACCATTAAACTCATCTCTTTTCAAATCCTCTGCACTGTTCTCCAGTTACCACCCAAAAACTCTGAAATGCTTGTATTAAAGCTTGTGGTATGAATAATATGCAGTAGTGAATGCCATTTCCAAATTTCTGGCAGAGTGAATTGTGTTATGGCGACCCTTTTATCAACTGACCCTACTGAACTGCGCAGTTGACAAAATAGAAAATGTATATGTATGAATTTAAAAATAAAAAATGATGACAATTTACCAATCGCACCCTTTGTGTGTGTGTATGTGTGTGTGTGTGTGTATATATATATATATATATATATATATATATATATGTACTTGTCATTTGCATACAAGCCTGTTTAGCTGTATCACAGCTAATCAGTGTGACTAGACATCCACTTGCTTCTGGCTGGGATTGAAACCCGACCAATTTAGTATCAGTTGAAGTTGCTAACCCCCTAGCCAGAGGCAGATGGCATCAGAGAAGAGAAATTTTAGCCTGCTATATCTAAGTGGTGTATACACACACCAGACACCAAAAGAACTCAGTTCGTTGCTGAAGAGTTATTCATAAGTCACAGAGGTGGTAACTGTTTTTTTTTAATTTCCCTCTTTAGAGAGCTTAATCATAATGAGAGCATATATAATATACATATTAGTACATTTGAAAATAATATACACATCTGTGATGATAAGATATATATATATATATACATATATATTATTAATTATAATTTAGAACACATTCCTTATTCATTTGGATATATATATACACACACACATGTGTGTGTCTATATAATATTTTGTCCTTTTGTTTTTTGCCATTCCCACCCAATCTGATCCTAACTTCTCCAATAATGATTTCCTAAGAACAATTCTCTGAGTTCCCCTGCAAATCCTGTCCTACTAATGGTGTATTTTGTGGTTAGCACCTTGTCTGACCCTCACAATGCTGGGCGTGGCAAGAGTGGCGGTCAGGCCGCGCAAAATCTGCCCCCATTGTTCTTCTACTGCTTAGCGCACATGCATAAAAGCCAAGTGTTTTATTTGGCAGGAGTCAAAGGAGAAGCTGTGGAATTGATTCCATTGTGGATATCTTATTGGAAGCATTTACCATTTCAAAGACTCTTGTGTAAGAGGAGGAGTAGAGAACTTTGAATGGAAGACGACAGAATGGATACATGTGTCTACGATTAGGTCTATATGACTGTATCTTTTCACATTCATATATGTACAGCATTAAAGAAAATGCGTGCACACACACAAATTTTATAGGTTTGCACAGACATATACAAATATACATTTTTCCTGTGTGTATGTGAGTGTAAATATGTATATACACACAAAACACACATACATAGATGTACATACAATCAAATCTATATCTATCTATGCATATATATATATATATATATATATATAGAAATACTTCTACAAGCACATTATACCTAAATGTTTGTGTGAAGGAATATGTATGTGTCTGTGTGTATGTATGTATGTATGTATATATATATATATATATATATATATTTTAAATTCACACATAAATGTTTGCCTCACTGGTGGTATATAAACTGTTGTTATATTGTTAGATCATATGGATGTATGGACTGCTAAGCATGGTGTGCATCATATCAGGTGACTGAGAGGGTGAAAAGATTTAGTAGCTACGAATAATGACTTATGATTCTAAAAGCACTTTAACAGATGTTATCCGAAATAAACTTTTATCTCGATATATCCTTAAGCAACTTTAAATGATGATTTTTCCATTAGATGACAACACATTGATTAAAGACCTTCAGGTGTAAAATGGCTTCCTTAAAACAAAACAATAAATTAGAAAAATTAACAGAAAATACAGTTAATTTCATGGTAGAGTGATTTTCCCAGATATATGAAATGTCTGGGGAGACACAGGAAAATCATAGTTAATCTGGTAGATTTCTTGTATCCTTATGTATTAAACAGAAATATATCATTAGATATGTACTTTTAGACATGTACATTAAAATGCATCTGTATACATGGGACAGTCAGTTAATTGCTGTACGTGATACATGCATGGGTGATCATGCATGGGTGATCATGACTAGGCAGAAGATTTTCTTGCAGTAGGTTGTCATTACTTTTCGTGGTAGACTGGTTACCAACCAAAACTGTAAAAACCAATCTGTCCTGCTATTCAACCCATAGTTGGAGGAAGAAGAGATGGATTAATACCGTTTCTAAAAGTGCTTAAGTGAATGAATCAAATACACAAATACTATTAGGAAAGGACATACATAGTGGTGTAATGGATATCAGCACTGAATGTGGAGTAGCCGAGTTCAAATTCATCAAGTGCATCAGCATTTTTCAAAATAGATTTCAGGTTTTGAGCTGAAAAAAACTTATAAAACTTATAAAAGGTGCTGCACACCAGGATCACCTCCCCCAGACTGAAATCATCAATATATATGTATGTGTGTATTCATTTATATATATATATATATATATATATATACGCTCTCACACCCTGATTGAGCACTCTGGAAGAAGAGTAGACTTTGAAAAAACAGTAGCTACTCTAGCATCTATGCATCACTATTCAGTAATAAATTAGGACACTCTCACTATTGACAGACGAATACATGATATATCACATGCTAAAAGTCTGCCTCCTTCTATTGAGCGCTCATAGCTCAGAGGTAGAACTGATGCTAATTCAGTCAGGTTTCAATCCAGGATAAAAAGCAATTGGATGTCTACCCATACTGATGAGGTATGATACAGCAAAACAGATCTATTTGTGGATGACTATACATATATATATTACATACATACACACATAAAATTAAATTTGTTTTTTTTTATTAAAATAATATATTTTACATTGCAACACAGAAATTTCTATTTCAAGATTTTTTACCACATCATCAGGCAATGTTAGATCATTGTTGTGAAACTGAGATTATGAAAATGAAAATCCATTCCACAATAATGATCTAAAATTGCCTGATGATGAGGTAAAAGTCTAGAAACATAGAAAAATTCCGTGCCGCAATGTAAAATATATTATCTTAACCAAAAACCAAATTTAATTATATTATGCTCTACAATATTTCTTGTATTGAGCACTTTTATAAAAAAAAGTAAATGTTGGAGAACTCGGAATTGTGAAACTGTTGGTTCTCTTCACCTGAATATATATATATATATATATATATATATCTATCTACTTATCCATGTATCTCTCTCTCTCTCTCTCTCTATATATATATATGTAGAGATACATAGATAATGAGATGGATAGATAAATAGTGGGCAAATCATTGACTGTGTACAGTGAACACCAGACAGCTTTTGAGCACCTCCTGCCACAAGTAAACTTGTGCCACATGGAAAAGTAATAGCTAAATTCAATGAATGATAAGACATTCAGCTTGTACTCTTTTCCTGTTATCCAGAGATTGTTGCCAGATAAGTATAGAGAGTGCAGTGTTTATATCTGATCTGTATAAATTTATGTATAGTTGTTTGAACATGGGTAGGAAGATATCAGAGAGATTATGGCTATTATATATGGCTATACAAAAATAAGTATACAATGTATGTCATATATATATATATATATATATTTATTTGTTCATATCGATAGGTGTGAGTTTGTAACCCTGGGTTTCACACTTTTGCAATCATCAGACAAACTGATTAATTTTTTTTTTTTAAATTGGTTATATTTGTGTATTTTTTGGAAGTGGGGGAAAAAATCTGTCATCACGACAGACGCAGACATAGATATATATATACATTTGTACACCCATCAACGCGCGCAAGGACATACATACATACATACACGTATGTGCATTTGGTCACTGAGGCTTGCATAAACATACACATGTGAATCGTGCAGGGTTTGGTACATATATGTATATGTGTGCAACAAAAATGCAAAAACAGAAAAAGAAATATCATTTGGTTCAATCCACCATACAACAAAGCCATCAAAACAAACATTCTAAGACATTCCTGAATTTATTAGAAAACCACTTCCCGGTGACAAACCGATTAGCAAAAATATTCAACAAAAACAACGTCAAAATTAGTTACAGCTGCACAAAAAATACTACACAAATAATAAAAAGCCACAACAAAAAATTAACAAACTACAATAATGCAATCGAAGAAGCTCAATGCAACTGCAGAAACGGAACTACATGCCCACTCCAGAGAAATTGCCAGCAAACAAATATTGTATATAAAGCCAAAGTAAGTGCAAACAACAACACTATGTACTACATCGGTGCCACTGAGGGACCATTTAAGAAAAGAAATAACAACCACAATCTTTCATTCTCCAAAAGAAAATACTTGAACAGCACTACACTATCAACATACGTATGGCATCAAAAAGACACAAATATTTCACCAACAATAAGCTGGAAAATACTGAAAAAAGCACCTGCTTACAACAACATTACAAAAAAATGCCTACTTTGCCTACATGAGAAAGTAGCAATTATATCACATACCCAACAAAAGAACTTACTAAACATGAGATCAGAACTAATTTCCAAATGCAGACATGAAAATAAATACCTATTATCACAATTTATACCAAATGGATAAAAAAAAAAATCACACGTTTCTGTCATAGTAAAATTAATAATTAATAAGCACTAACAAGCATTACAAATTAGAATTTCTACCATGTAAATATGCGCAACCACAAAAAATAATAAAACAAGCCAATAACCGACTTTAAAACAAAAAATAACAATACAGCCTTAAATAAAATAATAGCAATTCTTACCGAACAATAGTTTCACACAGAACCCATCAGAAGTACATATGTACGTACGAGAAATCAACAACTATTCGCGCGTTGACATCGCTACACACCATTCGAATATGCCAACCGAATGAGTGTGTATGTGTGCAACGGCACACATATACATATATATACCGAACACCGCATGATTCGCATGTGTATGTTTATGCAAGCCTCAGTGACCGAACGTGCGGATGTGTGTGTGTGTGTCTGTGTGTGTCCTTCCGTGCGTTGATGGGTGTACAAATGTATATATATATATATATATATATATATATATATATCCATCTGCATCTGTCGTGACGACAGATTTTTTCCCCCACAAAAATACACAAATATAACCAATTTAAAAAAAAAAAATTAATCAGTTTGTCTGATGATCGCAAAAGCGTGAAACCCAGGGTTACAAACTCACACCTATCTATATGAATATGTCTGCTCTATCACTGATATTGAGCACTTTTAAATAAGTACCACACATATATAATATGTAAACAATATAATATAACAAATTGCATATTTATAAATATATACATATATTGATATTTATAATTATATACATACACTTTTCACATATATATTTATTTGTGTATTTGGGTAGCAAATCTTTTTTTTAGACATGTTAGATTAAATAAATTGCAAACATTGTTTATACTCACAGATAATCTTTCAGGTATTATAACTGAAAGATGTCAGAAATTAACTGTAACATTGACAGATATTATCATCATTCATTTCTTGATGTTCCTAAGTATTTCAATCTCCTTTGAGATCATCTTCAGGGGTGTGAGTTGTGGTAACAAAAAATAATTGCAAAACTGTGTTGCTGAAAATTACTGTAAATTTTCTTCTTGCATTAAATATAATGGTTGACAAATTACCATATATATATATATATATACACACACACATGTCTATATATGCAAGTGAGTTAGTGTGTTTATGTTTGCACTTATATAAAGTTAAAAAATTTTGAGATTAAAGATGAAAAAATAACAAAAGTGAACAAATTTATTTTCTTGATTTTAAGAGAACTTCCAGTTGACTCTCTTTGGCATACAATGAATTGGTGACATATTCAAATGTTCCAAGAAATAAATTTGAACAGTCTTACTAATGTAGAAAGGAATTCAAGTGTAGATCTATCGGATTTAGAGAAATGTTTAAGCATGGATAAAGTAAGGTTCTCATCTGGGACATAAAGTTAGAGAAAAAAGCAATACTTACTTGGAGATTTCTTTATAATCAGTTATGTAAAAACAGGAAGAAAATTACTGAGAAGTTTTTGTCTTGTTTTGCTAGAAAGAAATATACAAGATAAAAACAAATTATGGAATTAGGCTTTTGTACTTTTGAATAAAGATAAAGGTTTTATGGGAAACATTTAAAAACTAAAGTAAATCTTATGAGAGATTATTTAATACTCTAAGTAAAATTTTCTTGCAAGACATGGACAATCATTGCTTTCCACAGTTTTCTTTTATTACCTGCATGACTTTTCATTGGCAAGATAATGAAAAAGCACCAATATTTGAAGCATAATTGGTTTCAATTCATTCAGTGTCCTTGTATTTCACTAAATATTTCAATTACTATGTGTAGGATACATATTTTTTCCCTGTAGTCCTAGTGAAAGTTTAGAATGAGATCTTTGTTGCCACTTTTATAATGTTAGTTATTCCTAACGTTATTCTGAATGGAACTTTTGGTAACTTCGTATTAGTAAATTATAACATTTCAGTATCTTTGCGTAAAGTCAAATTACTAAACAAATCCTTCGAATAATACACAATAACACTCTCAGAAATAATCTCTTCAATGTAGAAGTCAAATAACTTACCTATTAACATGGCTGCCTCCTCTTGTCTCCATGTTTGAAGGCAGGCCAGCTAATCTACCACATTTATAGGAGAGTTCCTAATGCAGCCTGTGGGTTAGTCTACTTTACTATAATGGACCTGCCCATTTTCATGAGTGGATTCACATTATATATATCTCCATTAAATCACTCAGTAGGTTTTTTTCATTGAAGTTACTGCACCAATCTACTTGTGTCAAACTGACTACAATTAACCAATATTCAACATTCAATAATGCACAACATTGGAAAGATGTACAAGACAGAGCTTTTGTCTGAGTGCTTCATATACTAAATATTTATGGTCACATAATCCTAGTAGCAGAATACATTCAACAGCTATGTTTGTAGCCTTCTTCTTTTATGTGCCATGTTCCTTCAGGACATAGGCAATCATGGCCTTCCATGTCTTCCTATCCCTGGTAGCTCTTAACATGCTTTCTCTTGTTACCCCCACCCAAACCTGCTCATGCTCTTCAAATATGTTATCTGTAATATGTTATCTGCTGCTTTTCCCTGTCTCTCATTCCTCCTATCTGACCTGTGAGTATCAGATTCTTCAAGCCTTCCTTCCTCATCACATGTCCCAGGAATTTCAGCTGTCTTTTCCTGATGCTCAATCTTAATTTTCTTTTCATTTCCATCCTTTCTAAAACCTCATCATTGCTCACATGTTCGATCCATGATATCCGCAGCATTCTTCTGTAGAACCACATTTCAGTTGCTTCATGTTTTTCCAAGAAGAACCAGAATAACACTTATCAAGCTATTGCTTTGTTTGAACAGTATTTTCCCATGAGAAATCAATGCTTTATCAACAGACGAAATTCAATTTTTTTTTTCCATTGTTTAGAAAATTTGCAACAGTGGCTTCACTTAAATAACTGTAATTTGTAAACTAATCCTCCAATTTGGCCCAAATTTTGTCACGTGCCATTTGAATATTAGTACTTCATAAAAACGTATGGATTTTTTATTAGTGGCCCCATCTATATGTCAGGCCCGGGACTCATTGAGTGATGTGCTATGACCAAAAACTAATATATATATATATATATATCTGTGGATCTTGGTAAGCTACCAGTTTGCTATATATAAATCCATCATTTCTGGAAATTTCTATTAATTCTTTATGGCATACTTTATCAAACGCTTTGGCATAGTCTACAAAGCACAAGTAAACATCCTTTTTCATTTATATCGCCCTTTCTGATAGCATCCTAAGCGTAAATATTGCATTCCTTGTTCCAGTGTCCTTGACAAAAGTGCACTGTTCATGTCCTATTTCTGGCCTGATTCTGCTTCGTGCTCTATTTGTCAGCATTCAGACAATGAGTTTTGTTATGTGGCTTATCAAACTGATTGTTCAGTGGAGTTCACATTCAATTGCACCTGGCTTCTGAGAAAGAGCTATGGAAATTGATTTGCTTAGGTCATCTGGTATTACACCACTGTTGTAGATTTCATTTATTATTTTGGTAATTCTCTCTATGCCAAAAACTTCTAAGGCAGTCAGCATCTCTTTTACAATGCCATTTGGTCCAGATGACAAGGAACAACTCCTCTTCAGTTTGGCCATTGCAACTTTTACTTCAAACTTCTGTATTTCCAGTTCGTCAGCATCTTTGTTTAATATGCACCTTCTTCCTAAATAACAAAATCTCTGTTATAAGGATTAATTTCCCTTTCTATCTGGCAAGAATCTCTGGGTAACAGGAAAAGAGTATAAGCTGAATGTTATTTTTATGATCCCTGTATATAAACTGATGTGCGTTGTGGTGCAGTGGATATTGACTTGGAGCAAGAAATTGGGGAGCCGAGTTCAAATTCCAGTTGAATTCCTTGCATTCACTTACGCGCAAATACCCTTGGGAAAAGTATTAATCCATCTCTTACCTCCAGTTATGGATTAAATAGCAGGACAGATTGGGTTCTATGGCCTTGGCTGGCAACCAGTCTACTCCAGAAAGTAACAGCAACCTACTGCGAGATAATGTTCTGTCCAGTTCTAAGCATGTATCACATATGGCACTTGATTGACTGATTGATATAAACTGAATATATTTTCTAATAAATGTATCATTATCTTTAAATAACTTCATGCATGGACCATCATCATTGTTTTGTGTTTGTTTCTATACTAGCATGGGTTGGATGAGGTTTTCTTGTTGGCACAATAATTGAACCATCATAAAATATTGACACAAGTTTTACAGTTGTATGCTGTTACTAACACCAACCAGTTTAGGAGATTAAAACCTCAGTGTTTTTATTGAGACACCATCTCTTAGAAGATTACCTCTCAAGGCTAGTGAGTTCCCTATTCTACACAGAGTAGACACAGAGGTTTTTATTTAAGAGATTTTTTTCTCTTAGACAAATTGCTGTCCAAAGCTAAAGACTCTTTCCAAGTCTAAACACTTGAAAAAATATTTATGTGTATGTACTTGCATATATATATATATCTGTATATTTATTGGTATCTATTTATTTTCACATACACACATTTAAACAGACATTTATACACACTTACATTTAAAATAAACATCTATTGCTTTTATTACCCATGGCACACATGGCACAGGTTTACTACATTTTTAATTCAGAGACTTTCTTCTTTTAGATTAGTTGCTATCTAAAGTTAAATACTCTTACTTAGCCTAACATTTTCTTTTTCACTTAAATAACCCCAGTTTGGGGGTTAACTATTAGCCCATGGCTGGAACCCTAATAGGTACTACCACATTGTGTCAGGGTGAACCTAGAAACAACAGTAACTAAGAGGTGGTCCCATGCTCCTCTAAACCTCCCGATCAGGAGACTTGATAGCAGATGTAGTTTATCATTATAGCCAGGACCAGTTATAACAAATTAGATATGTAGCCTCCCTATGCCTTTTCTATAAATTCTTTTGCGGTAATTGTTCTGATGAATTCTTCTTTATTTGTGTTTGGATGAAATTGTGTTTGAGCAAGATTTTGATTGAATAATTGTTGTTAATTACATAGTTCCGCATAAATATTGTCCAAATAACTGATTTTTCTGCCACAATTAAGGATCATTGAGTGTTTTATTACTAACATGATTTTATTTACTTTCTTGTATATAAATTGTATTCTTTGTGAATTTTCATTAGGGTTTCATTTTTAAATATTGCACTGCAACTGGACATATGATAAGTTAGGATTTCTTAGAGACATTGAGGTATTATGTTGGTTGTAGTAAGAATGCTAAGTAAGAGTGTGTTCTTTTGGTGTAAGGAATAATGTGGTATGTTTGGGACAGTAATTGTGACAAGCTAAATGTAAGATAGAACAACTTAAGAACTAGCTATTCTCTATCCCCAGTTTTTGACCATATGTCACATTTTTTTTTCCAAATAAATATTACCTTCCTTTATGTTACTGAGACTCTATGAATTTAAGTTCAGATCAAACAAATACAGAAATTTAGATACCTGGGAAGCATTCCAACAGAGGATAGAAAATGTGACACTGAGATGTGAAGGTGGATTGGCATACCCAAAGGTGCATTTCAAAGGCTAAGCAGAATATAAAGAGACAGGAGTGTTTCGTCGGAGACAAAGAAAAGAGTATTGGACTGTTATGTGATGTGATAACTGTTTACCTATATGGTAGCAAATACTGGATGATCTCCTTAAAGCTGAAGGACAGACCTGAAGCAACAGAAATGTCATTCTACAGAAGGATGCTGAGGATACCATGAACCAAACATGTGAGCAACAATGAGGTTTTAGAAAAAAAAAGCAAACAAAAATGAAACTTATACTTGGCCTCAGGAAAAGACAACTGAGACAGGTAATTATTAAATATTTGTAAATTCATTTGATGCACATGTTATTGTGCAACATTAACAAAAGAACCATTCCATTTTCATTTACAATTATTCACTTGGCAATAAATACTAAAAAATAGTATGAAATACGTAATTCTTTTAAAACACTGGGATTGCCTAATAATTACAGCTGGTAGTGTACACCCAGAAAGGACATGGCACATGAAGACATGAAGAAGGAAAGCAGATTCATGGCATGATCTAATTTTTGAGATTTGAAATGGTTAGCTGTAACCCTAAGTTCTATGCTAGCAGTTGCTTTTCTCACAATTCTTACTTGTGAAAGTCTCACTCTTGTTTCCAGTCAACTTTGATCTTCAAAAATTTAAATGAAATGTCACTCAATAATGACTGACATTCTGTATTCTTAATTTCTGTTCTTGTAATGTTCACACTCTTTAATAATGTTTTTTTTTTCATATTCTTTCACACTCAGCCCCTACCTATAGAACCTTCTACCTATACCAAAAAGCTGACTGGGATGCCTTTCGCGATTTCCTCTGTGATGTCCCTTGGGGAAAAGTGTTCGATCTATCAGCTGATGACTGTGCCTCTGAGGTCTCGTCATGGGTGAAAGCTGGCATTGATGCCTTCATACCCACCAGGAAGTATTGCCTAAAACCTCATTCCTCTCCATGGTTCTCTCCTGCTTGCTCAGCTGCCATTGCCCACAGGAACCATTACTTCCATCTATTCCGGAGACAGTCATCTGATCACAATAGGCGCCTGTTCACGTCTGCTCGCAATGAGTGCAAGAGAACCCTAAATGATGCCAAATGGTTGTTTGCTGAGAGAATGTGAAAGCGCATAGATGATCGCAAGTTCAGCTCCAAGGACTATTGAAGGATTTGCAAACGAGTGCTGAACAATAGCAAATCCTCAATACCTCCTTTAATCCATGAATTTGAGGTTCTCATGTCATCTGTGGACAAAGCTGAATGCTTTGCCCGCAGATTCTCATCCAACTCGACATTTGACTCATCTGGAGTACACACACCCGACTTCCCGATTAGAACTGAGGCCAACCTGTACGTCATATATATTACCCTGACAGTAGTATCCAGAGTAATCTCAAAACTCGACCCCCATAAGGCGAGTGGAGACGATGGAATCCCAGTGATAGTCCTTAAGAGGTGTGCTCCTGAACTTTCCCCTGTCCTCTCTAAACTGTTTAACCACTGCCTTTCTGCTTCCTGTTTTCCTGCATGCTGGAAGTTCTCCTCAGTCGTTCCTGTATTTAAGAATTGTGGTGAACCCTCGGACCCTTCCAACTATCGTCCTATCAGTCTTCTCCCAATATTCGGGAAAGTATTCGAGGCCATAATCAATGCTGAAATAGTCTAACATCTTACTGCCCACAAACTCTTCTCTGACAGGCAATATGGCTTCCGCTTTGCCAGGTCCACGGCCGACTTGCTAACAACCGTAACGGAGTACATGCTCCAGGCCCTTGATGAGTCTGACGAGGCTCGCGCGGTTGCTTTAGACATCTCCAAGGCTTTGACAGGGTTTGGCCCTCTGGCCTCCTATGCAAGCTATTGGGTTACGGTATTACTGGTCGCCTGCTTGACCTAATCCAATCCTTTTTAAATAACCACAAAATGAAGGTCGTTTTGAATGGGCATGCCTCTTCATCCTACAGCACAAATGCTGGTGTCCCACAGGGCTCTATCCTGGGCCCAACGCTCTTCCTTATTTTCATCAATGACCTCCCAGATGAAATCAGTTCCCAAGTAGGCATCTACGCAGATGACACCAAAATATACTCCCGCACCAGTAAGAAACCTGTCATGGTGGACAGACATAATCTCGCTGCTGACCTTGAACGGGATCTACACTCTGTGGTGAATTGGGGCAAGAAGTGACTTGTCAACTTCAATGCGTCTAAGACCAAGCTGTTGTCTGTCAACCATCACAGACAACCTCTCCTGCCTCCCATTAGCATGGACCAAGCGATTCTCCCTGAGAGCTATACACTATGCCTCCTCGGCCTTACCCTCTCCTCAGACCTCAAATGGAACCACTATATTGATTCCATAGCTAAATCTACTGCTAAGAAGGTTGGGTCACTTTGCCGATCCAGAATGTTTTTTCTGCCGGAATCCATCCTGCATATATACAAGTCAACCATCTGTCCATGCATGGAGTACTGCTGCCATTTATGGTCAGGCACCCCTGCCGTTCTCCTCAGTGTTCTTGACAGGCTCCAAAGGAGAGTCTGTAATGTGATAGGTACTGATCTGGCGGCTAGACTGCAGCCACTTTCCCACCGTTGAAATGTGGCCTCCTTTTGTCTCTTCTATAAATACTTTCATGCCTTCTGCTCGGACGAACTTAAGTCACTGGTGCCTCCTCAACAGGTGCTTACTTGTGCAACCAGATTGGCAACTGGGTCCCACCCATTCACAGTTAGGTTAGCCAAATGCAGACGACAATTCTACTCCTGCAGCTGCTTCTCTCGCACTTCCCACCTGTGGAACTTGCTCCCATATTCTTGCTTTCCTGACGGCTACAACCTCCAGAAATTTAAATGCAATGTCAATACTCATCTATTAACCACTGGCCTCTAGCTCTCTCCCCACCCCTGTATAACCTTCCCTTTCTCTCCACCTATGTATCTGTCATCACACCTGCTTTCTCAGCTTTCTATTGCTCCTTTCTAACGAGATTGTAGTCCTCACTCTTTTCTAATTAGTCTTTTTACAGTTATGTAGCCCCCTGCACATCAGTGGCATTTCTGCCTTGCTCGGGGTGAAATGATTAAAAAAAAAAAAAAGGAAAAAAAAAGTAAAAAAAAAAGTCACCCACTGCATGTTAGTGGCTTTGAGAGAAATGATTTAAAAAAAGAGAGATAAGGAAACTGAACACAGGATGGGCATGATCAGTAGTTTTCCCAGAATGCTTCCAATTAATACAAAACAAAAACATTAACCTCAGAATTCAAGTCATGTCCTTAACTAGCATCAGATATACTTTGAAATAAAGAACAAGTCGGAAAAATCTCTCTTAAATCTGACATGTTTCTCTTTAAGAAGCTTTTTCAGAGATTTTTTTTATGACAAATGATTAAAAAATTTTTAAAAAAATGTCCTAAAATTTTTTTAATCCAAAGAGACAGTATCTTGATTAAGGTTTGATTTATTGGTAAGATACCTGTCACATGTAATAAATGAGCCTGTTGAGGACCCTGAGATGAACAGGGGTGTCTAACCAGATATGACAACAGTATTCTATGCCTGGTCAGATGATTGATTTGTATATGTGCAAGATGGATTCAGGTGGAAAAAAACTTCCTGGCCTGACACAGTGACCCAGCCTTCCTAGCAGTGGATTTAACTATTGATTCAATGTAATGGTTCCATTTGAGGTCAAAAGACAGAGTGAGGCCGAGGAGACGCAGTGTATTGCTTTCAGGGAGACTCGCTTGATCCATGCTTATAGAGGGCAAAAGAAACTGCGCTTGTTATGGTTGACAGTTAGCATCTTCATTTTAAAAGCATTGAAATTTACAAGCCATTTCTCATCCAAGTCTACCACAGAGTAAAGGTCCTTCTCAAGATCAACAACAAGGTTATGTTTGTCCACCTTGCCAAATAAAGTGCAGTACAAATGCAGGAAGATGTGTATCTGTATTTTATAGACTATGCAAAGGTGTTTGACAAAGCACATTGCAAAGGTGTTCAACAAAATATGCCACAAAAACTTCATTAAGATTCTTGGCAATCTCAGCATTTGGGAAAGACATTAGAGTAATCAAGAACTTATATTAGCAGGAAACTGCCCGCATACAGACAGTAAATGAGTACAGCAGATATACAAAAATAGAAATGAGTGTAAGACAAGGATGTGTATTCTCACCAGATGTATTCAACCTATACAGTGAAGCAATTCTGAGAGATTCATGCCAGGATTCATCACTAGAAGCTGTTGTAGTGAAATATCCTGTCCTACCCTGGAATGGGTATGGCCCGGGTTATAAAAGACCAGGACTAGAACGAACTACAGAGTGTTTGTGATGATATGAGAGTCTTCGTCATTACACGAGAGTGATTGAGAGTCTTCATCATTATACAAACAAGGTCAAGAGCCATCGGCCTTAGACGAGAGTTAGATGTCACTAGACGGAAGCCTTCTTCTCAAGATGGATGCTTACATCCTATACAGAGACACTGCCTTCTTGATTGTTATTCTTGTTAACTATTTGTTGGTGTATGTGTATTTGGTTTATTGTACTGAGGTATAATAAATCTCTCTTTATATATCCTCAGTGTTAAGAATTATTTATTGCACTATTCTTTCTCTGTTTATCCCCTCCCGGGATAATAACAGAAGCCACCATCTGAACAATATGATATATACAGATAATACAATGCTGATACTAGACATGGAAAGGAAAATACTGGGCCATCTACAGAAGGCAGCAAGGAAAAGTGAGGAAAAAGGGCTAAACATAAAATTCAAGATAACCATATGTAGAAAAGAGGAGCCCAAACTGCCAACTACAGTTCGAGGATACTAAAATCAAATAGGTGCAGAAATTTAAATACTTGGGAAGTGGTCTGACAGAGAACGGAAGTGCAACACTGAGACCTGAAGGTGCATTGACATAGCCAAGGACTCATTTCAAAAGCTAAGCAGAGTAATGCGAGACAGGAAGCTTTTGTTGGAAACAAGGAAAGAGTACTGGACTATTGTGTTGTATCTGTCCTCTGAATTCAAATGGTAATGCTAAGAATGAAAATGTTCTATGTGGTGTCATGGATAATGGATTATATAGAGACAGAGTAGTAAGCAAAAGAAATGAGTCAACTAGGCATAAAAATAAATCAAATCTGCTTAATATTTACTAATAATCAAGAAGGATTTAAAATTCAATTTCAGCTGCAAAAAGTGTGGTCATTTGTGATTATAACCCAAGTTGTCATATTCATTGGAGAGAAGATCAAGATATGAATGTATCATGATATTGAAAACTAAGTTATTAGCCACTTTCCAACCCCCGGCAAGATTAACATAATGCCAGGTTAACTTTTTTTAATCAAGTTCACCCCAAGCAAGGCAGTAAAGCCACCAAGACACAAGTGGTGAAAGAATTAGAAAAATGAAACATTACTAATAAGTGAGAACAAAAGAAGAGTAATCAAGAAGATATTAGATAACAGTTGACATTGCATTTAAATTTTTGAAAATTGAATTTAGTTAAAAAATATGGAGCTAGAAGGGAGTTCCACAAGCAAGAAGAGCAAGAAAAGAAACTGTTAGCTGAGGACTTATGGTTACGTAAGCCAACTGAACTGTATATTGATGAGACATCGTTATCAGTCTAGTACTGTGTTTATAATCATAAATAATTGATACTTACAGGATATACTGAAGGCAAGATGGCTAGAAGAAAACAACTCTTGAGCTACCTAGTGAGCTTAAAATGGAAGACAGAACAAATTTTAGAGAGATAATAATAAGAAAAATTTATTATGAGCTACAAAACCTGGAAATTGTGGAGAGCCATGATTGTAAACGTCCTGAAAGGATACAGCACTTGGCTTACGGCATATAGCATTGAATACACTGGTTCTTGTTCGATCACTGATATTAAGCAACATTGAGCCTCGTCAGTAGTTAGATGGGTGACTGCTTTGGGAAGTCCAGGCACTGTAAGCATTCAGTGATGGATATGCGTTGTGATGCAGTGGATGTCGGCTTGGAAAGAGAAATCGGTGAGCCGAGTTCAAATTCCAGTTGAGTACCCTGCATTCACTTAAGCACTAGTACCTTGGGAAAGGTATTAATCCGTCACTTCCCTCCAGTTATGGGTTAAATAACGGGATGGGGCCTGAAGGCAACCTATCCAGTATAGGTGTCACAATAAAAACACCCTTAGTAGCCCTGGCGAAGCATCAAGTATTCAGCTATTTGACAAGATTATGAATTTCGCTACAAACTGCGCCAGAGTTCCAAATGTACAGGGAATACTAGAGGGGTGTCGTGAGTTCTATCTCAGCCAAGGCCGCAGGACAACAGCGATAATCATAGAGTCTAGGTAGAATGACAAAAAGCTCATCAGAACAATTACCTTGAAATTATTTACAGAAAAAGAGACAAGGAAGCAACTTTATGGTAGTTGGAGAATTACCAGCTGAAATGCAAGATCAGGATTAATAATACTGCTGATTCTTGTTTGAATTTTATCAATGATCTCTAGATACATCGCAAGAGCATTTAACTGTATGTAACAGAAATATGATAAGCATGGACAAATTGTAGAATCTAAATCTATCTATCTAATCTCATCTATATCTATCTAAACTTATTTATAAATGGAACTTTGTCTGTGTGTCCGTTACCTATAGACTCCGAAACGGCTGAACCGATTTTCTTGAAAATTTACACAGTTGTACTATAAGCATCTGCGAGTGTTCTTAGCTAGATTTTGTGTCGAAGTACCCCTGATAAATATCGAAAATCAATAATGGAAAAGTTCGGGTTATTGAAGGAGAGGTCCGATTTTAATCAAATTTGATACACTCATAGACAAAGACATAAGAAACGATATTCAGAAGTTTCAAAATTGCAGTTCTTACAATAGTGCAGAAAATCGATAATATATATATATATATATATAAAAAGCAAGATGTTTGTGTGTGTGACTGTTTATCTGCCTGTATGTCCGTATTTTTTCAGCCCTTTTATTTTAGTTTTTGCTTCGGGTTTGGCTCTAAGTAGGTATAATTTTAGTTCTTAGTCTCAGCCATGATACCATTTACTCAGAGGACTTATTTAGCCTTTAAAATTCAGTTTATGATGAAAAAACTTATTTGATATCAATACCAAAAAATCAAAATTTGACTTACATCCATTCATTTTTCTTTCAGTCTACAGTTTCACTTTAACTGGAAACAACTATAGTTTTTTTAGTCTTTCATGCCAACATCCAAAGAGTCTGAGCTCCAGGACCATGGATTAGTTTTAAAGCTTTCATTACACCCAAGCAACGCCGGGCTATACTGCTAGTTATAGATATTTAAGATCGATTCTGGAGAGAAAAATTGTCTAGTATGACACAGTGAACCAACTTTCTTAGCAGCTGATCTAGCAATGGATTCAAAATAAAATGATCAAATTCATATTGCAGTCTAGCATCTTTAACTTAGAAGTAAAATAATGCATTGTTTTTGTTTCAACTTTAAAGTCTATGTTGTTTTGTTTTTCTTGCTTATGCAGACGTCACTTCCGAAAAATTCTGATGAAGCTAAACAAATAGTGAAACATGACAAATTTTTAAATTTCCTTAAACATTCCTTATTTAATACTTTCATTTAATTAGAACTTAGTTTTCTTCTTCATGTAAGTGCTATATCCTTTCAGGGCGTTTGTAATCATGGCTCTCCACAATTTCCTGTTTTTGTAGCTCATAATAATTTTTTCTTATTATTATTATCTCTCTAAAATCTGTTCTATCTTCCCTTTTAAGCTCACTAGGTAGCTTATGAGTTGTTTTCCTCTATCCTTCTTGCCTTCAAGATATCCTTAAGTATCAAATTTTCCAAGCCCTCTTTTTTCATTATGCACTCTAAACATTTAAACTCTCTTACTGTTGTTAAGTATAAATGCCTTTTTTTGTTTGTATTTTCTCTAAAAAATCTTCTAACAACCAAGTACTTAGTAAAATTTCAAAAATCAGCATAGAAATATAGTTACGTACGATATAAACTGTTTTATGATGTATTTTTATATTATCTTGTGGACTTTGTTTACCATAGATTACACTGCAGAATACCTCATCAAAATCAAAATTTCAGCAGCCATGAGAAAGTGCCATCAGAGTTGTTTGATCTGTGAAATTATCCAGCAGAAAATTAATCTTTCACACTCAGAATAAATTGTTAGAAGCTCTTATGGAAATAAGTGTGCTCATTTTTGATGAGCAAGTGAGACAGGATAATTCAACAATATTTGTTAGCCAAAAATTAAGAAAAAATGCCAATTTTACTTTTTTCCCCAAATGAGGCAGCTCAGCCAGGCAACAACAGAGCAATTAGTTATTATCAGCTTTTATCCATAAATATGGACTCAGGTATCAACTTAGGTAATTGAGTACAAATTATATGACTCATTTCAGCTATGGACTAAAAATATGTATTCTTTTCAAATCTGAAATTTCTTTTGCTTTGAGTGTATGTGACATTTTGTCGTTGTTTCTTTATTAAAATATCAGATCTGCACACTGGAGATTTAACAGTCAATACTGCTAGATGGCTGAATGAGCCAGATCCTGATGCAGATATCCCATAACTCATTAGAGGTGAAAGGACACTACATGGACTGCAGTTGCAATAAAAGTGGTGTTTCTTTTGGGCACAACACCCTGATGGAGCCCGACACTTTCCAGGCTGGTTTGAATTCAGATTTTTCCTTCTCTCAGACCCGTTCCCACCCAAGGCTATAGAACCCTATCTGTCCTGCTATTTTAGCCATAGCTTGGGTGAGAAGAGATAGATTCATACCTTTCCCAAGGGTATTAGTATATAAGTGAATGTAATTAATCCAACTGGAATTTGAACTTTCTGATTCCTCAAACACCACCATGCCTTAATGACCCATTTGTGCTCAAATGAAAACATTACTTGAGAACAATTACACAATGCAGGAGATTGCTAACAGACTGGAATTACTGAAATCAGATACTGAACATCATTTGAATATTAATTACAGTTTGGCTTCAAAATAATGTAGAATTGATTGATCTTTTATTATACTTTTATTCCAAACAAGGCAATAAAGCCACTAAGATGCAAAGGGAGTGGTTACTGAGTGTTAGAGAATATGTGAAAAACTAATATTAAAGAAAAAGGACAACAAAAGAACAAAAGTTAAGAAGACTCAAGATAATGATTGCATTTAAATTTTTGAAGATCAAACATTAGATGGAAAGCCAGAAATGAGTTCTACAAACAAGAAGTGCAAGAAAAGCAACTGTTAACACAGAACTTATGGGTACATTTCACCATTTCAATTGTTAAATGATGAGGCCTCACTGTTAACCTAGCATTGTGCTTAAATTCATAAAGTCTTGGTACCATAGAGGAAAGTTCAGTTTATTCTAAAATATATCTATAAAAAGCACAGAGAATCTATATTACAGTGTTGGGAAATTGACTGAATTTGAGATGCCAGAAGAGAACCAATAACATTGCAGATTCTTCTTTGGATTTTATCAAGAATCTTCAAATATTATATATATATATATATATATATATATATATATATATAGCAAAAGCACCAGACCTGATATGGCAGCAATGTTCAAAGCATGGACGAATAATAGAATTAAAAATATGCAAGATAGATTCTGGAAAGATAGATTCTGTCTAACACAACACAGTAAATCAATTTACTTAGATGCAAACTTTGTATTTGATTCAATGTACTCTTTCCAATTCATGTCAGCTGAAAATGTTAGTCCGAGAAAGTGCAAGGAGTCATTGTCATAGAGGTTAGCATCAGCCATAGTGATGGAAGGCAAATAGTGTTCTCTCAAATGATTAAAACAGCTGCTTGCCTGATTTACCAACAGATTGTAAATTTTTTTTGAGATAAGCTGCCAAATGGACTTCATTGAATCAATAATATGTTACTGCTTATCAACATTTTGCAGGTTATTTAAAGCCAGAAAATATTTTAAAATTTTAAGAATTTTTTGAGATAATAATGATTTTTGCTACTAGACATTCTTCTAATTAATCCATACCTGAGGAAGTAGAGATGAATTCATACCTTTCTCAATGGTATCTACACATAAGATAATATAATGAACATGACTGGAATTAGATCTCAGCTCTCTGATCTCCAATTCCGAGCAATTATCCATTGTACCACTTGTGCTTACAGCAACTATTATTCTCAATTGATCATTGCTGACCAGGTTCAACACTGCTTAACTTTAGTGATCATTCAAGAACTGGTTTTTCAATGTCTGTAAAAAGCAAGAGACTATCAGGCAAGTGAACAAACATTAATTGTAAAAAATGATAATCTTAGTCCAAAGTACATGATGCTGTAAATATAGCAGAATTAGAGTCCTCTATGATAAGTGCTTTTGCAGAGATCCAAAATATTGATTTAGACAAATACTGTTTCCAATTGTAAAGCACCAGTGTCTATAAGGAAAAAACCATCTGGAATTTGTTAAGAGGAAAGCTGATCTATCAGGATAAAGCTTAACTGCATATTTCTTTTTAGTGACTAGGCAAAAATTGTTATGGCTAAGCATCTTTCACTTGTTTTCTCTATTTACTGATAATTTCATCTTCAAATCACCATCAATTGCAGTATTTGCAGAATCTGCAATGTGATTGATACTGACTTGGCAGACCAGCTGCATTCACTCTCTCACTGGCATGACATGGCTTCACTGTGCCTCTTCTATAAATACTTTTACAGCTTCTGCTCTGATGAACTTAGATTACTGGTGCCCCCTAAGTACGAATTTGCATGAAATACTAGATTAACAACTAGGTCCCACCCTTTTACAGTGAAACCGATAAAATGTAACCGCAATTTCTACTCCAACAGCTTCTTTTCTCGCACTTTCCGCTTGTGGAATTCCCTTCCACATACTTGCTTACCCAACAGCTACAATCTCCAGGAGTTTAAATATAAGGTCAATAGACACCTCCTAACACACTAACTCGCATCCATTCTCTCAAACACTCTTCCCATCTACCCAACCCTTATCCTCAATATCCTTACCCGTCTATCACCCGACTTCTGACATTTCCTATATCTAACTACTCTTTCTCATCACCTTCCCCTATGTAACCCCCTGTGCAATGGTGGTAGTGGAATGCCTTGCTTGGGGTGAAATAATTAAAAAAAAAAATTCCCTTACTGAAAAATTTGATTTTCCTGGAAGACTGCAAAAGGCTCTGAGAGCATGTTTTTGCTGAGAAAAATATAAAGTTCTCAGAAGATATAATTATGAAGTTGTTAGAAAGATAGAAATCTAATTTTGAAAATAAAAAACGTTGAAATTAAAAACTTACCTAAACTGAATTAACATTTTTAGTTATCTGATATTTATATTGTATTTTTATAGCAGACTGTCTATGATTAAGTATCAAATCCATACTCCTGCACCAGTAAGAAACCTGTTGTGGCGGACAGACATAATCTCGCTGCTGACCTTGAACGGGATCTACACTCTGTGGTGAATTGGGGCAAGAAGTGACTTGTCAACTTCAATGTGTCTAAGACCAAGCTGTTGTCTGTCAACCATCACAGGCAACTTCTCCTGCCTCCCATTAGCATCTCCCTGAGAGCAATACACTATGCCTCCTCGGCCTTATCCTCTCCTCAGACCTCAAATGGAACCACTATATTGATTCCATAGCTAAATCTACTGCTAAGAAGGTTGGGTCACTTTGTCGATCCAGGATGTTTTTCCGCCTGAATCCATCCTGCATATATACAAGTCAACGATTCGTCCGTGCATGGAGTACTGCTGCCATTTATGGTCAGGCGCCCCTGCCGTTCTCCTCAGTGTTCTCAACAGGCTCCAAAGGAGAGTCTGTAATGTGATATGTACTGATCTGGCGGCTAGACTGCAGCCACTTTCCCACTGTCGAAATGTGGCCTTCCTTTGTCTGTTCTATAAATACTTTCATGGCTTTTGCTCGGACGAACTTAAGTCACTGGGGCCTCCTCAACAGGTGTTTACCCATGCAACCAGACTGGCAACTGGGTCCCACCCATTCACAGTTATGTTAGCCAAATGCAGATAACAATTCTACTCCTGCAGCTGCTTCTCTCGCACTTCCCACCTGTGGAACTCGCCCCCATATTCTTGCTTTCCTGACGGCTACAACCTCCAGAAATTTAAATGCAATGTCAATACTCATCTATTAACCACTGGACTCTAGCTTTCTCTCCACCTATGTATCTGTCATCGCACCTGCATTCTCAGGTTTCTATTGCTCCTTTCTAACTAGTTTGTACTCCTCACTCTTTTCTAATTAATCTTTTTACAGTTAAGTAGCCTCCAGCTCATCAGTAGCATTTCTGCCTTGCTCAGGGTGAAATGATTAAAAATATATATATATATATATATATATATATATATATATATAGCTTGTAAATGATGAACACTTCCAAAATGAATCTGATCCTCTTTAACCACCATGCACAAACTGTCCTACCTCCTATCAGCATGGATCACACTAATCTCCCAGAAAGCAATACACTCTGCCTCTTTGGTTTCACTCTCTCAGTTGGCCCCAAATGGAACGACTTCATTGAATGAATAGCTACAGCTGCTGTTAGAAATGGCCAGGTCATTGTGTTGGGCCAAGAAGTTATTCTCTGCAGAATCCATCTTGCACATAGGCAAATCTATCACTCATCCATGCACTGAATTCTGTTGTTATATCTGGTTGGGTGCTTCTGGTATTCATCTCGGGGATCTTGACAAAACCGAAAGGAAGAGATGCAATGTAATCAATCCCAATTTGACAGCTCGACTTCAAACTCTTTCTCATGGAAAAGATGTGGTTTCCCTCTGTCTTTTCTACAAGTATTTTCAAGGTTTCTGCTCTAAGAAGCTTATCTTACTGATGCCCCCTCTACATGAATTTTCTCAAGCCACTGGCAACTAGATCCCACGCTTTTACAGTCAAAACTGTCAAATGCAAATTCTCATGGTTATACTCAATCAATTTCTTTTCTTGCAGTTTCCGCCTGTGGAACTCCCTTCCGTATACTTGCTTCCCTGATAGCTACAATCATCAAGAGTCTAAGTACAACAACAATTGCCATCATTTATCTCCTTGATTCTCATTTTTCTCTTATTTTTCCCCTGCAACACCCTGTATCATGTTCTTCTTCTTTCTCACTCTGCTCTCATGTAATGCCTTGTGCACCAGTTTTCCTATCTTTCTCTTATCCTTTCTCCATCACCCCCTGTATATTGTTCTTCTTTCATTTCTCTCCCCTCTCATGTAACCCCCTGTGATCCAGTGGCAGTACTACCTTGCTTGGGCTGAAATGATTATACAAAAAATTAAGTAAAACAAAAAGTTTTTGGCAATGTTTAATCTTCTTACCTTAAAAAAAAACAGTCTTTCAAAAAGAAAGATCCCATGACATTAATCTCACTACTTTCACTCCTAAGAAATGTTTTAAAAAGTGATGAAAAAAATTTTAATAAAATCTGAAGATATGAAAATTAATTTTTTCTTTGTTCTTACAAATATCAGGCTTGAAGATTAAACATTACCAAATCTTCTTCCATTCTGGTGGTTGGGGACTGCTTGTGAGGCCAAAAAGTTCCGTGAAATTTCTTGTAGGGAAGAAGAAGCCAGCTCAAGCCACACAGAGGGAATGATGCCACAAGTAAGTAATGTGTATAAAGGCACCATGTGATATTTGGAGAAATTTTTAGGAAAAGATGATTTTATATAGCAGGAAATATTGTGTGTGTGTGTGTGTGTGTGTGTGTGCTAATGTCTCTAAAATTATGTAGGTTTATTATTATTGCTAATGTCTCTAAAATTATGTAGGTTTATTATTATTGCTAATGTCTCCAAAATTATGTAGGTTTATTATTATTGCTAATGTCTCCAAAATTATGTAGGTTTATTATTATTGCTAATGTCTCTAAAATTATGTAGGTTTATTATTATTGCTAATGTCTCCAAAATTATGTAGGTTTATTATTATTGCTAATGTCTCTAAAATTATGTAGGATTATTATTATTGCTAATGTCTCCAAAATTATGTAGGTTTATTATTATTGCTAATGTCTCTAAAATTATGTAGGTTTATTATTATTGCTAAAGTCTCTAAAATTATGTAGGTTTATTATTATTGCTAATGTCTTCAAAATTATGTAGGTTTATTATTATTGCTAATGTCTCCAAAATTATGTAGGTTTATTATTATGGCTAATGTCTCCAAAATTATGTAGGTTTATTATTATTGCTAATGTCTCCAAAATTATGTAGGTTTATTATTATTGCTAATGTCTCCAAAATTATGTAGGCTTATTATTATTGCTAATGTCTCCAAAATTATGTAGGCTTATTATTATTGCTAATGTCTCCAAAATTATGTAGGTTTATTATTATTGCTAATGTCTCCAAAATTATGTAGGTTTATTATTATTGCTAATGTCTCCAAAATTATGTAGGTTTATTATTATTGCTAATGTCTCTAAAATTATGTAGGTTTATTATTATTGCTAATGTCTCCAAAATTATGTAGGTTTATTATTATTGCTAATGTCTCCAAAATTATGTAGGTTTATTATTATGGCTAATGTCTCCAAAATTATGTAGGTTTATTATTATGGCTAATGTCTCTAAAATTATGTAGGTTTATTATTATTGCTAATGTCTCCAAAATTATGTAGGCTTATTATTATTGCTAATGTCTCCAAAATTATGTAGGCTTATTATTATTGCTAATGTCTCCAAAATTATGTAGGTTTATTATTATTGCTAATGTCTCCAAAATTATGTAGGTTTATTATTATTGCTAATGTCTCCAAAATTATGTAGGTTTATTATTATTGCTAAAGTCTCCAAAATTATGTAGGTTTATTATTATTGCTAATGTCTCCAAAATTATGTAGGTTTATTATTATTGCTAATGTCTCCAAAATTATGTAGGCTTATTATTATTGCTAATGTCTCCAAAATTATGTAGGTTTATTATTATTGCTAATGTCTCCAAAATGATGTAGGTTTATTATTATTGCTAATGTCTCCAAAATTATGTAGGTTTATTATTATTGCTAATGTCTCCAAAATTATGTAGGTTTATTATTATTGCTAATGTCTCCAAAATTATGTAGGTTTATTATTATTGCTAATGTCTCCAAAATTATGTAGGTTTATTATTATTGCTAATGTCTCCAAAATTATGTAGGTTTATTATTATGGCTAATGTCTCTAAAATTATGTAGGCTTATTATTATTGCTAATGTCTCCAAAATTATGTAGGCTTATTATTATTGCTAATGTCTCCAAAATTATGTAGGTTTATTATTATTGCTAATGTCTCCAAAATTATGTAGGTTTATTATTATTGCTAATGTCTCCAAAATTATGTAGGTTTATTATTATTGCTAATGTCTCCAAAATTATGTAGGTTTATTATTGTTACAATGTCTCCAAAATTATGTAAGTTTATTATTATTGCTAATGTCTCCAAAATTATGTAGGTTTATTATTATGGCTAATGTCTCCAAAATTATGTAGTTTTATTATTATTGCTAATGTCTCCAAAATTATGTAGGTTTATTATTATTGCTAATGTCTCCAAAATTATGTGTTTATTAATATTGCTAATGTCTCCAAAATTAGTGTAGGTTTATTATTATTGCTAATGTCTCCAAAATTATGTAGGTTTATTATTATTGCTAATGTCTCTAAAATTATGTAGGTTTATTATTATTGCTAATGTCTCTAAAATTATGTAGGTTTATTATTATTGCTAATGTCCTAAAATTATAGTATTATTATTATTGCTAATGTCTCTAAAATTATGTAGGTTTATTATTATTGCTAATGTCTGTAAAATTAAGTGCAGGTTTATTATTATTGCTAATGTCTTCTAAAATTATGTAGGTTTATTATTATTGCTAATGTCTCCAAAATTATGTAGCTATTATTATGGCTAATGTCTCCAAAATTATGTAGGTTTATTATTATTGCTAATGTCTCCAAAATTATGTAGGTTTATTATTATTGCTAATGTCTCCAAAATTGTAGGTTTATTATTATTGCTAATGTCTCCAAAATTATGTAGGCTTATTATTATTGCTAATGTTCCAAATTATGTAGGTTTATTATTATTGCTAATGTCTCCAAAATTATGTAGGTTTATTATTATTGCTAATGTCTCCAAAATTATGTAGGTTTATTATTATTGCTATGTCTCTAAAATTATGTAGGTTTATTATTATTGCTAATGTCTCCAAAATTGTATTATTATTGCTAATGTCTCCAAAATTATGTAGGTTTATTATTATGGCTAATGTCTCCAAAATTATGTAGGTTTATTATTATTGCTAATGTCTCCAAAATTATGTAGGCTTATTATTATTGCTAATGTCTCCAAAATTATGTAGCTATTATTATTGCTAATGTCTCCAAAATTATGTAGGTTTATTATTATTGCTAATGTCTCCAAAATTATGTAGGTTTATTATTATTGCTAATGTCTCCAAAATTATGTAGGCTTTTATTATTATTGCTAATGTCTCCAAAATTATGTAGGTTTATTATTATTGCTAATGTCTCCAAAATTATGTAGGTTTATTATTATTGCTAATGTCTCCAAAATTATGTAAGTTTATTATTATTGCTAATGTCTCAAAATTATGTAGGCTTATTATTATTGCTAATGTCTCCAAAATTATGTAGGTTTATTATTATTGCTAATGTCTCCAAAATGATGTAGGTTTATTATTATTGCTAATGTCTCCAAAATTATGTAGGTTTATTATTATTGCTAATGTCTCCAAAATTATGTAGGTTTATTATTATTGCTAATGTCTCCAAAATTATGTAGGTTTATTATTATTGCTAATGTCTCTAAAATTATGTAGGTTTATTATTATTGCTAATGTCGCCAAAATTATGTGGGTTTATTATTATTGCTAATGTCTCCAAAATTATGTAGGTTTATTATTATGGCTAATGTCTCCAAAATTATGTAGGTTTATTATTATTGCTAATGTCTCCAAAATTATGTAGGCTTATTATTATTTGCTAATGTCTCCAAAATTATGTAGGCTTATTATTATTGCTAATGTCTCCAAAATTATGTAGGTTTATTATTATTGCTAATGTCTCCAAAATTATGTAGGTTTATTATTATTGCTAATGTCTCTAAAATTATGTAGGTTTATTATTATTGCTAATGTCTCTAAAATTATGTAGGTTTATTATTATTGCTAATGTCTCCAAAATTATGTAGGTTTATTATTATGGCTAATGTCTCCAAAATTATGTAGGTTTATTATTATTGCTAATGTCTCCAAAATTATGTGGGTTTTTATTATTATTGCTAATGTCTCCAAAATTATGTAGGTTTATTATTATTGCTAATGTCTCCAAAATTATGTAGGTTTATTATTATTGCTAATGTCTCCAAAATTATGTAGGTTTATTATTATTGCTAATGTCTCCAAAATTATGTAGGTTTATTACTATTGCTAATGTCTCCAAAATTATGCCAGAGGCTTATTATTATTGCTAATGTCTCCAAAATTATGTAGGTTTATTATTATTACTAATGTCTCCAAAATTATGTAGGTTTATTATTATTGCTAATGTCTCTAAAATTATGTAGGTTTATTATTATGGCTAATGTCTCTAAAATTATGTAGGTTTATTATTATTGCTAATGTCTCCAAAATTATGTAGGTTTATTTTTATTGCTAATGTCTCCAAAATTATGTAGGTTTATTATTATTGCTAATGTCTCCAAAATTATGTACAGTTTATTATTATTGCTAATGTCTCCAAAAGTATGTAGGTTTATTATTATTGCTAATGTCTCCAAAATTATGTAGGTTTATTATTATTGCTAATGTCTCCAAAATTATGTAGGTTTATTATTATTGCTAATGTCTCCAAAATTATGTAGGTTTATTATTATTGCTAATGTCTCCAAAATTATGTAGGCTTATTATTATTGCTAATGTCTCCAAAATTATGTAGGCTTATTATTATTGCTAATGTCTCCAAAATTATGTAGGTTTATTATTATTACTAATGTCTCCAAAATTATGTAGGTTTATTATTATTGCTAATGTCTCAGTATGTAGGTTTATTATTATGGCTAATGTCTCCAAAATTATGTAGGTTTATTATTATTGCTAATGTCTCCAAAATTATGTAGGTTTATTATTATTGCTAATGTCTCCCAAATTATGTAGGTTAATTATTATTGCTAATGTCTCCAAAATTATGTAGGTTTATTATTATTGCTAATGTCTCTAAAATTATGTAGGTTTATTATTATTGCTAATGTCTCTAAAATTATGTAGGTTTATTATTATTGCTAATGTCTCTAAAATTATGTGGGTTTATTATTATTGCTAATGTCTCCAAAATTATGTAGGTTTATTATTATTGCTAATGTCTCCAAAATTATGTAGGTTTATTATTATGGCTAATGTCTCCAAAATTATGTAGGTTTATTATTATTGCTAATGTCTCCAGAGTATGTAGGTTTATTATTATTGCTAATGTCTCCAAAATTATGTAGGTTTATTATTATTACTAATGTCTCCAAAATTATGTGGAAGTTTGGTATTATTGCTAATGTCTCTAAAATTATGTGGGTTTTATTATTATTGCTAATGTCTCCAAAATTATAGGTTTATTATTATTGCTAATGTCTCCAAAATTATGTAGGCTTATTATTATTGCTAATGTCTCCAGTGCTGTAGGTTTATTATTATTGCTAATGTCTCTAAAATTATGTAGGTTTATTATTATGGCTAATGTCTCTAAAATTATGTAGGTTTATTATTATTGCTAATGTCTCTAAAATTATGTAGGTTTATTTTTATTGCTAATGTCTCCAAAATTATGTAGGCTTAGTATTATTGCTAATGTCTCCAAAATTATGTAGGCTTATTATTATTGCTAATGTCTCCAAAATTATGTAGGTTTATTATTATTGCTAATGTCTCTAAAATTATGTAGGTTTATTATTATTGCTAATGTCTCTAAAATTATGTAGGTTTATTATTATTGCTAATGTCTCCAAAATTATGTAGGTTTATTATTATAGCTAATGTCTCCAAAAGGTATGTAGGTTTATTATTATTGCTAATGTCTCCAAAATTATGTAGTTTTATTATTATTGCTAATGTCTCCAAAATTATGTAGGTTTATTATTATTGCTAATGTCTCCAAAATTATGTAGGTTTATTATTATTGCTAATGTCTCCAAAATTATGTAGGTTTATTATTATTGCTAATGTCTCCAAAATTATGTAGGTTTATTATTATTGCTAATGTCTCCAAAATTATGTAGGCTTATTATTATTGCTAATGTCTCAAGAGTGTAGCAGGTTTATTATTATTGCTAATGTCTCCAAAATTATGTAGGTTAATTATTATTGCTAATGTCTCTAAAATTATGTAGGTTTATTATTATTGCTAATGTCATAAAATTATGTAGGTTTATTATTATTGCTAATGTCTCTAAAATTATGTGGGTTTATTATTATTGCTAATGTCTCTAAAATTATGTAGGTTTATTATTATGGCTAATGTCTCTAAAATTATGTAGGTTTATTATTGCCATTGTTCTAATGTCTCTAAAATTATGTAGGTTTATTTTTATTGCTAATGTCTCCAAAATTATGTAGGTTTATTATTATTGCTAATGTCTCCAAAATTATGTAGGCTTATTATTATTGCTAATGTCTCCAAAATTATGTAGGTTTATTATTATTGCTAATGTCTCCAAAATTATGTAGGTTTATTATTATTGCTAATGTCTCCAAAATTATGTAGGTTTATTATTGTATTGCTAATGTCTCCAAAATTATGTGGGTTTATTATTATTGCTAATGTCTCCAAAATTATGTAGGCTTATTATTATTGCTAATGTCTCCAAAATTATGTAGGCTTATTATTATTGCTAATATCTCAAAATTATGTAGGTTTATTATTATTGCTAATGTCTCTAAAATTATGTAGGTTTATTATTATTGCTAATGTCTCTAAAATTATGTAGGTTTATTATTATTGCTAATGTCTCCAAAATTATGTAGGTTTTATTATTATTGCTAATGTCTCTAAAATTATGTAGGTTTATTATTATGGCTAATGTCTCTAAAATTATGTAGGTTTATTATTATTGCTAATGTCTCTAAAATTATGTGGGTTATTTTTATTGCTAATGTCTCCAAAATTATGTAGGTTTATTATTATTGCTAATGTCTCCAAAATTATGTAGGCTTATTATTATTGCTAATGTCTCCAAAATTATGTAGGTTTATTATTATTGCTAATGTCTCCAAAATTATGTAGGTTTATTATTATTGCTAATATCTCCAAAATTATTTAGGTTTATTATTATTGCTAATGTCTCCAAAATTATGTGGGTTTATTATTATTGCTAATGTCTCCAAAATTATGTAGGCTTATTATTATTGCTAATGTCTCCAAAATTATGTAGGCTTTTTTATTATTGCTAATATCTCCAAAATTATGTAGGTTTATTATTATTGCTAATGTCTCTAAAATTATGTAGGTTTATTATTATTGCTAATGTCTCTAAAATTATGTAGGTTTATTATTATTGCTAATGTCTCCAAAATTATGTAGGTTTATTATTATTACTAATGTCTCTAAAATTATGTAGGTTTATTATTATTGCTAATGTCTGTAAAATTATGTAGGTTTATTATTATTGCTAATGTCTCCAATTATGTGGGATTTATTATTATTGCTAATGTCTCCAAAATTGTAAGGTTTATTATTATAGCCAATGTCTCCAAAATTATGTAAGGTTTATTATTATTGCTAATGTCTCCAAAATTATGTAGGTTTATTATTATTGCTAATGTCTCCAAAATTATGTAGGTTTATTATTATTGCTAATGTCTCCAAAATTATGTAGGCTTATTATTATTGCTAATGTCTCCAAAATGATGTAGGTTTATTATTATTGCTAATGTCTCCAAATTATGTAGGTTTATTATTGTATATAGTATACTCCAAAATTATGTAGGTTTATTATTATTGCTAATGTCTCTAAAATTATGTAGGTTTATTATTATTGCTAATAATGTCTCCAAAATTATGTAGGTTTATTATTATTGCTAATGTCTCCAAAATTATGTAGGTTTATTATTATGGCTAATGTCTCCAAAATTATGTAGGTTTATTATTATTGCTAATGTCTCCAAAATTATGTAGGTTTATTATTATTACAAATGTCTCCAAAATTATGTAGGTTTATTATTATTGCTAATGTCTCTAAAATTATGTGGGTTTATTATTATTGCTAATGTCTCTAAAATTATGTGGTTTTATTATTGCTAATGTCTCCAAAATTATGTAGGTTTATTATTATTGCTAATGTCTCCAAAATTATGTACGCTTATTATTATTGCTAATGTCTCCAAAATTATGTAGGTTTATTATTATTGCTAATGTCTCCAAAATTATGTAGGTTTATTATTATTGCTAATGTCTCTGATTATGCTGGGTTTATTATTATTGCTAATGTCTCCAAAATTATGTAGGCTTATTATTATTGCTAATGTCTCCAAAATTATGTAGGTTTATTATTATTGCTAATGTCTCCAAAATTATGTGGGTTTTATTATTATTGCTAATGTCTCCAAAATTATGTAGGTTTATTATTATTGCTAATGTCTCCAAAATTATGTAGGTTTATTATTATTACTAATGTCTCTAAAATTATGTGAGTTTATTATTATTGCTAATGTCGCCAAAATTATGTAGGTTTATTATTATTGCTAATGTCTCCAAAATTATGTGGGTTTATTATTATGGCTAATGTCTCTAAAATTATGTAGGTTTATTATTATTGCTAATGTCTCCAAAATTATGTAGGTTTATTATTATTGCTAATGTCTCCAAAATTATGTAGGTTTATTATTATGGCTAATGTCTCCAAAATTATGTAGGTTTATTATTATTGCTAATGTCTCCAAAATTATGTAGGTTTATTATTATTACTAATGTCTCCAAAATTATGTAGGTTTATTATTATTGCTAATGTCTCTAAAATTATGTAGGTTTATTATTATTGCTAATGTCTCTAAAATTATGTAGGTTTTTTATTATTGCTAATGTCTCCAAAATTATGTAGGTTTATTATTATTGCTAATGTCTCCAAAATTATGTAGGCTTATTATTATTGCTAATGTCTCCAAAATTATGTAGGTTTATTATTATTGCTAATGTCTCCAAAATTATGTGGGTTTATTATTATTGCTAATGTCTCCAAAATTATGTAGGTTTATTATTATTGCTAATGTCTCCAAAATTATGTAGGCTTATTATTATTGCTAATGTCTCCAAAATTATGTAGGTTTATTATTATTGCTAATGTCTCCAAAATTATGTAGGTTTATTATTATTGCTAATGTCTCCAAAATTATGTAGGTTTATTATTATTGCTAATGTCTCCAAAATTGTAGGTTTATTATTATTGCTAATGTCTCTAAAATTATGTAGGTTTATTATTATTGCTAATGTCGCCAAAATTATGTAGGTTTATTATTATTGCTAATGTCTCCAAAATTATGTAGGTTTATTATTATGGCTAATGTCTCCAAAATTATGTAGGTTTATTATTATTGCTAATGTCTCCAAAATTATGTAAACTTATTATTATTGCTAATGTCTCCAAAATTATGTAGGCTTATTATTATTGCTAATGTCTCCAAAATTATGTAGGTTTATTATTATTGCTAATGTCTCCAAAATTATGTAGGTTTATTATTATTGCTAATGTCTCTAAAATTATGTAGGTTTATTATTATTGCTAATGTCTCTAAAATTATGTAGGTTTATTATTATTGCTAATGTCTCCAAAATTATGTAGGTTTATTATTATGGCTAATGTCTCCAAAATTATGTAGGTTTATTATTATTGCTAATGTCTCCAAAATTATGTAGTTTTATTATTATTGCTAATGTCTCCAAAATTATGTAGGTTTATTATTGCTAATGTCTCCAAAATTATGTAGGTTTATTATTATTGCTATTGTCTCCAAAATTATGTAGAGTTTATTATTATTGCTAATGTCTCCAAAATTATGTAGGTTTATTATTATTGCTAATGTCTCCAAAATTATGTAGGCTTATTATTATTGCTAATGTCTCCAAAATTATGTAGGTATATTATTATTGCTAATGTCTCCAAAATTATGTAGGTTTATTATTATTGCTAATGTCTCTAAAATTATGTAGGTTTGACGTATTATGGCTAATGTCTCTAAGAATTATGTAGGTTTATTATTATTGCTAATGTCTCCAAAATTATGTAGGTTTATTTTTATTGCTAATGTCTCCAAAATTATGTAGGTTTATTATTATTGCTAATGTCTCCAAAATTATGTGGGTTTATTATTATTGCTAATATTAAAAGTATGTAGGTTTATTATTATTGCTAATGTCTCCGAAATTATGTAGGTTTATTATTATTGCTAATGTCTCCAAAATTATGTAGGTTTATTATTATTGCTAATGTCTCCAAAATTATGTAGGTTTATTATTATTGCTAATGTCTCCAAAATTATGTAGGCTTATTATTATTGCTAATGTCTCCAAAATTATGTAGGCTTATTATTATTGCTAATGTCTCCAAAATTATGTGAGTTTATTATTATTGCTAATGTCTCCAAAATTATGTAGGTTTATTATTATTGCTAATGTCTCCAAAATTATGTAGGTTTATTATTATGGCTAATGTCTCCAAAATTATGTAGGTTTATTATTATTGCTAATGTCTCCAAAATTATGTAGGTTTATTATTATTGCTAATGTCTCCCAAATTATGTAGGTTAATTATTATTGCTAATGTCTCCAAAATTATGTAGGTTTATTATTATTGCTAATGTCTCTAAAATTATGTAGGTTTATTATTATTGCTAATGTCTCTAAATTATGTAGGTTTATTATTATTGCTAATGTCTCTAAAATTATGTAGGTTTATTATTATTGCTAATGTCTCCAAAATTATGTAGGTTTATTATTATTGCTAATGTCTCCAAAATTATGTAGGTTTATTATTATGGCTAATGTCTCCAAAATTATGTAGGTTTATTATTATTGCTAATGTCTCCAAAATTATGTAGGTTTATTATTATTGCTAATGTCTCCAAAATTATGTAGGTTTATTATTATTGCTAATGTCTCTAAAATTATGTAGGTTTATTATTATTGCTAATGTCTCCAAAATTATGTAGGTTTATTATTATTGCTAATGTCTCCAAAATTATGTAGGCTTATTATTATTGCTAATGTCTCCAAAATAATGTAGGTTTATTATTATTGCTAATGTCTCCAAAATTATGTAGGTTTATTGTTATGGCTAATGTCTCTAAAATTATGTAGGTTTATTATTATTGCTAATGTCTCTAAAATTATGTAGGTTTATTTTTATTGCTAATGTCTCCAAAATTATGTAGGCTTATTATTATTGCTAATGTCTCCAAAATTATGTAGGCTTGTGTATTACTAATGTCTCCAAAATTATGTAGGTTTATTATTATTGCTAATGTCTCTAAAATTATGTAGGTTTATTATTATTGCTAATGTCTCTAAAATTATGTAGGTTTATTATTATTGCTAATGTCTCCAAAATTATGTAGGTTTATTATTATGGCTAATGTCTCCAAAATTATGTAGGTTTATTATTATTGCTAATGTCTCCAAAATTATGTAGGTTTATTATTATTGCTAATGTCTCCAAAATTATGTAGGTTTATTATTATTGCTAATGTCTCCAAAATTATGTAGGTTTATTATTATTGCTAATGTCTCCAAAATTATGTAGGTTTATTATTATTGCTAATGTCTCCAAAATTATGTAGGCTTATTATTGCTAATGTCTCCAAAATTATGTAGGCTTATTATTATTGCTAATGTCTCCAAAATTATGTAGGTTTATTATTATTGCTAATGTCTCCAAAATTATGTAGGTTAATTATTATTGCTAATGTCTCCAAAATTATGTAGGTTTATTATTATTGCTAATGTCTCTAAAATTATGTAGGTTTATTATTATTGCTAATGTCTCTAAAATTATGTAGGTTTATTATTATTGCTAATGTCTCCAAAATTATGTAGGTTTATTATTATGGCTAATGTCTCCAAAATTATGTAGGTTTATTATTATTGCTAATGTCTCCAAAATTATGTAGGTTTATTATTATTGCTAATGTCTCCAAAATTATGTAGGTTTATTATTATTGCTAATGTCTCTAAAATTATGTAGGTTTATTATTATTGCTAATGTCTCCAAAATTATGTAGGTTTATTATTATTACTAATGTCTCCAAAATTATGTAGGTTTATTATTATTGCTAATGTCTCTAAAATTATGTAGTTTTATTATTATTGCTAATGTCTCTAAAATTATGTAGGTTTTATTATTGCTAATGTCTCCAAAATTATGTAGGTTTATTATTATTGCTAATAATGTCTCCAAAATTATGTAGGCTTATTATTATTGCTAATGTCTCCAAAATTATGTAGGTTTATTATTATTGCTAATGTCTCCAAAATTATGTAGGTTTATTATTATTGCTAATGTCTCCAAAATTATGTAGGTTATTTTTTCAAAAATGATATGGAGAGAAACAATGCCAGGCAATTTAATCCTTAAACTGGAAAATATATTTCCAAACTTATTCTCTTGTCTATTGTTTTTTAATAATAAAAAGTAACAAAAAAAAAAAATATGAGAGAAGGAAAACATTTTAAATGAAAAGCATAAAAAATAGTAAACAGAATATTTTTAATTTATGAAATTTAATATCTCATAAAGAAATAACTTAATAAAAAATAGAAAACATTATAAACAACAGTTCAACTCTAAATTACAGGTAATAAACAAATAAATTTTCTTGCAAAAACACACACAATCTTAATTCCAATCACGAAGACATATCAGTCAGTTAAGCACCATACATGATACACACTTGGGCAATCATGTCTCAAAAGAGACAACTGACTGGACAGAGGATTTTCCCACAGTAGGTTGCCATTACTTTCTCTGACAGACTGGTTGCCAACCAAGTCTATAGAACCCAATCTATCTTGCTATTTAATCCATAGCTGGAGAGAGAAGCAACAGCCTAATACCTTTCCCAAGGGTATTTGCCCATAAGTGAATGTAACAAATTCAATAGGCTGTCCGATTTCTTGTTTCGAGCCAATATCAACTGCATCACAACACACGTTCTGAAGACATATACATAATTATCTATAAATCCAGGAATAACTTTACTGATATGCTCACACACAATAATACTCGGGGATGGCAAACATTTTTATCCTGATGGAGATGACTTTTCCCAAAATTCTGATGCTTGGTCATTTAGTTAGATTTTGAGTAGTAAGTTTAGTTTAGAACTTTTGGACTAAGCTAATATAATGGGACTTGTGAAGGCTATGGAATCGGTAAATGCATTTAAAATATAAAGAACAAAATCTGCAAGCACCATCTACAGTCATGAAACCATTTTTCTTAACTTTATTTCATAGGCAACATCTTGGTATTGTTTTGTCATTACAATAAGGTAATAGCAGACTAAGTATCATCTTCTTCTATGTGCTGTGTCCCTACAGGATGTAGGCAATCATGGCCTTCCACATCTCCCTATGCCCTTGTAACTCTTAACACCACTTCTCTTGTTACCCCTCCTTGCTTCACCATCCATCTGCTCAAATCTAACAAATATGTCATACCTTGCTTTCTCTGTCTCTTTGACTAGTATCAGATTCTCCAAACCCTCCTTCCTCAATACATGTCCCAGAAAGTTTAACTGTTTTTTTCTCATGTTAACTATCAGTCTTCTTTTCATTATCATCCATGTTTGGTCTATGCTATTCTCAGTATCCTTCTGTAGAACCACACTTTGGTTGTTTCTAGTCTTTCCCACAGTTCTGATAAATGTAGTGCACATAAGAATCAGGCCAGAGGTAGGACAAGAACAGAGTGGTTTCATCAAGAACACTGATGGAATGTGATATTTATGCTTAGAATGCTTTCAGAAAGGGCAAGAGAAATGCAGAAAGACATGTACCTCTGATTCACAGACTACGCAAAGGTATTCAACAAAATATGCCACAAGGACTTGACCGAGACACTTAGCAACCTTGACATATTCAGAAAAGACCTTAGAGCAATCTAGAACCTGTATTGGCAGTGAACTGCTTGCATACGGACAGGAAATGAGTTCAGCAGATACACAAGGGCCCAGCTATGGGAAAATAGTTAAACTCCCAGACTAGAGTCCAAACACTATAAAAGTATAAAAATACACTTTTATAGAAATATATACATAAAATTACACTTTTATAGAAAAATATACATTTGTGGAGGAAAAATATTGCCATACTTTTAAAGGAAAAAAAAAATTATTCTCAGCAAAACATTTTTGAATACAAAACTAGAAGACATTTTCAGTTTTCTGAAATAAAAAAAAAATAACAACAAAAAATTTTCATTAAAATCTAACTAAATCAACCTTCTCACTATAACTGAACATTAAAAAAAAATACCTTAAAACCCCACCTTTTTGGCATTACATAACCTACAGATGTTGATAAGCCGTTAAACGAAACTCAAACTCCTTTACACGTTTAAATGTCTGTATCATGATTTTCATCATCTGTTACTATACTACACAGATAGTTAAATTTCTTTGGTTTGTCTCTTTTGCTGACAACTATGCACCCTTTTTACAGTAAAGAGTTCTTTCCTCTCTTTTGCTGACAACTATGCACCCTTTTTACACTAAAGAGTCCTTTCCTCTCTTTTACTTTCATTACCTTTTATAAAAGCTCTTCTAGATTCCATCTGTATCTATTGTTTCATTTTTGCATAAATGCATTCAAAACTAAACTGCTCTCTTTTAATTATCTTATGGAAATGTCCACAAGCATGACTGATGCTAAACACCACCAAGAGAGTAACTCATTACAGTTTCTCATTTCAATGTTTTCCACTGATATGAATTAGAATTATTATTTTTAATCAATTGCAAAGTCTGCATCTAAGAAAATTGATTCAGTATATTGTGTTATACAATTATTTTCACCCTAATCTATCTTACAACTTTATAAATCTACCATTCATTCATGCATTGAATATTGCTGCCACATCTGGTTTGGTGATTTTGCTATATATCTAGAGATTCTTGACAAAATCCTGAAAACAATCTGCAATGTTATCAATCCTGATCCAGCATCTCACTTTTGGTCACTTTTCCCAATACTTTAATGTAGTTTACCAGTGTCTATGATACAAATATGATCACGGTAACTGTCCTGATAAGATTTCCCTTTTGATGTCTCAGCTACATGAATTTAAGCATAGTACTAGATTGGCAATTAAGTCTCACCATTTTATGAGTAAATCTGAAAGTTCTATTTTAATAGATTTTTTTCTTGTACTTCTCACCTGTAGCACTACTTTCCAGATATTTTATGATTTTCTATGATTTTCAGAAATTTAAAGCCAACATCAATTGTCATGTGTCTCTTTAATGTTTTTTAGTTTCTTTCACTCGCAATAACTCTGACATCTTAGTGGCTTTATTGCCTTGCTTAAAGTGAAATGATTAAAACAAATATTGTCCATTTATTTCTCTCATAAAATCCTTTCCACCTCACTCATATAGATCGAGCCTGGTCATTTTGTGCTGTTTGTGATAAAATGATAGCAGTGTGAATGTACATACAAATGCAAATCCTCCTCTTAGATTTTGTCATTGTGGAGAGACAACTAAAATATTCTCTTGTTTGTATTGTCATGTAAATGCTGCTTGTTACAAAACTGTAAAAAAAGGAAGACAAACTTTTTATACAAGTTAGATCTTATTAATTAAGAAGTACAAGAAAGGAAGTGGCTGCAAAAAATGTCAAATGTTTGAATTTGCCTTTAAGCACAATAAAAACAGTTGTTCCAAAGTGGAAGAAATGCTCTGTAACATTGTCTCTGTTTAAGTTTGAACATAGCAATAAAATTGCTGGCAAAACTAAAAATTGATTGAGACGCTGTTGCTATTTTCTCATGAGAATCCATCTTGCACATTTACAAATCTACCATTCGTCCATGCATTGAATACTGTTGCCATACTTGGTTTGGTTTGCTTATTATATATTTCAAGATTTTTGACAAAATCCAAAGAGAGATCTGTCATGTAATTGATCCTGACCAGGTAACTTGATATATTTCACATTCTCACCAATGTGATGCTGTTTTTCTTTGTCTTTTCTACAAATATTTTCTTAGCAACTGCTCTGATGAGTTTTTATCCTTGGTGTCTCAACTACATGAATTTAAGCATACTACTAGATTGGCATCTAGGTCCCACTCTTTTACCATTGAAATAGCTAAACGTAACTGCCAACTTTTACACCAAAAATTTCTTTTCTCACACTTCACTGATAGAACTCTCTTCTGTTTACTACAATGATATCTCAGTCAGTTAAGTGCCATACATGAAACACACTTGGGCAATCATGTCTTGAAAGAGACATGACTGACTGGGCAGAAGATTATCCTGCAGTAGGTTGTCATTGCTTTCTGTGGTAAACTGGTTGCCGGCCAAGGCTATAGAACCCAATCTGTCCTGTTATTTAACCCATAACTGGAAGGAAGAGATGGATTAATACCTTTCCTAAGGGTATTTGTGTGTAAGTGAATGCAAGGAATTCAACTGGAATTCTTGGCTCCCCAATTTCTCGTTCCAAGCCAATATTCACTGCACCACAATATACATCCTCTCTTTTCTTAGTCTTTTCTTTCACTTTCATTCCCTGTAACCCCCTGTGTACTAGTGGGATTCCTGACTTCCTTGGTATGAAATGATAAAAACAAAAAAAATTCTATCTGTAATTGTGAATAAGTTACAAATTTCATTGTTAGACACTGGAGTACACATTGATACAAGATTTAGAGTCGGGGCTTGAAAGGCAAAGTGGTTAAAAAAAATGATTATAATGAACCATAATCATCTTGTTTCATAAAAAAAAACTTGTCATCCTTTTCCTTAATGAACATTAAAGAAAATGTGTTTAATTTGTCTAAACATTATTTTTAATGGATACTCATATTTGAGTAGATATTCTGATTTTATTATTAAACAGTATATTTATTTATTTCCATCCACCAGCCTGAATGAAAACATTGCATCTACTTCAATATAAGTATTCATCCTCTCTATTGCCATAAAAACCACTGAGTATTATATATATATATATATATATATATATATATATCCCTTCTGTTACACTCATAAAGAGAGAGAAACAAAAGCAGGCTCAGTTCATTCTCTTTACTACCAATTACAAAAGCTCTTGTTGCATGTTTGCTTTTTATGAGTGCCTTATTATTTTATATTTCTTTCTGTCACGATCAAGGGGAGATAACCTGCAAGAAAACAGCTAATATAAAACCAGTTGAAAATAATGTTTAAACAAATGAATTAAAAATATGTCGGATTTAATCCATTTTCTAAAGATTATATATTTAAGCAATTCCTGTTTTTTTAATCATATATTATTTCATATCATTATAAATGTTGCCCACTAAATAATATAAGGCTTGTAGAAATAACAAATATATATTATCTGTTAATGCAACAGATATTTATTAATCTTAATGTGTGGCACAAGGCAAGAAATGAAGAGTCAATGTACCATGGTTAGATCTGATAAATTTGTTTTGATTGGAACTTTTCAGTGAAATGGAATTAGTATTATTTCATTTATTTTAAATATACGGTAGACATAAGTTAGATTTATGAAGAATGGATCTGTAGAAAGATTGTGATGTAATGTAAAGTTTTAAGCGAGCGTTTATAGTTGGTAGTCATGCTATTATTATGTTTCAAAAATACTTTCTCCTTAAAGGGTTATGATTTTTTAAATTAAGCTGGCATTAGTGAAATCAAAGTTATGTCTCACATCATTTCAATGTAAAATGAGTGAATGAAAACATTTGTCTAAATGCAAATCTCTTTTGTGCTAATAGATGTGTGTTTTTAGATCACATGATGTCTCCTCCCACATACATATCTTTGCACTGTAAACCTTTTATCTGATAAATTCTGGCATTTGAAATGGTGTTTGGTATATTTTCTTTCTGATTATATCACTAATAATCTTGGAGGTGTTGATAACAATCTTAGTATCAGAGATGGCTTACATGTCTGTGAATTTAGTTGAAACATTTTTGGAAGGCAGGATTATGAAATTTCTGTAATTTTTGTTGGAATTATCCGTTATTTTGACTTTGTAAAATTTGCAAGCTTGTTTTTTTAATGTTGTGGATGAAATGATGTGGGTAGCAGAGAAGTTTGAATGTTTTCTCAATATATTTCTCTTCCTAATTTAGATATTCAGGGTTACATATCCTAATAGCTCTAAGGTAAAATCCTATGATTAGTCCAGATTTTATTCTCTGGTTGTGGTAGGAATGTGTGTTGTGGTTCAGTGAATATCAACTTGGAACAAAAAATCGAGGAGTTTGAATTTCAGTTGAATTCTTTGCATTCACTTACACACAAATACTCTTGGGAAAGGTATTAATCTATCTCTTCCCTCCAGTTAAGGGTTAAATAATAGAACAGACTGGGTTCTATAGCCTTGGCTGGCAACCAGTCTAACACAGAAAGCAATGGCAAACTGCTGCTGGATAATCTTCTGCCCAGTCAGTCATGTCTCTTTCAGGACACGATCGCCCAAAGCGTGTATCACGTATGGCACTTAACTGACTGACTGTGGGGTGGAATAGAAATTGATTATGTTGTTTTTGTTTGTGAGTTTTTAGTAAACTTTAAAGTTTAATTTATCATTTTTGTATATTAATAAGATGTTGAAGAAAGGTTTCAAAGATTTGTTTCAAAGTTGTGTGTGAATTTGATGGAGGGTTCAACATTATTGAATTTCATTATTATAATTAATAGGTTTGTATCTTGAGGATAAAACACAAGGACATCATTTATCTATCCTAAGTAAGTAGTGATGTTAGGTATGACCATTCATCTAAACAGACAAGCATTTCTACATAAACACACACATACAATATTACACACTGTACTGTCCAAAATATTATTCACACATATATTTAAAAATATCCATTACATTAATGCATGTGAAACATGTATTAAAACACACACATACACATATATTAACTAATGTTACTGTTGTGTTAAGGAAGTAAGTTGGAAAGGAAGACACAAACATGGGACTTGTAACAACAAGATATATTGAAAAACAAGATTACAGAAGGCTAAGTCTGAGTGGAAACCTCCTCTCAGCTGTGACAAATAGTCTATATATGTCTACTCCCTGGCGTCTGTCCTGCGTCTGTGCATACAGAGCCTAGCCGGTATTTGCAATGAACGGAACAGTCCATTATAGAGGTGTTCTACCCCATCAGTTACCATCCAGCATACACCTAATCAGACAAACATTTCCACATAAACATGCACAATTATACACTTTACCATCCAAAATATTCCACACATATACATTTAAAAATTATCTATTGCTTTAATACAAGTGACATACATCTGACCAGTAATAACTAACACAAAATCATAAAATACCAGTATTCTGCCTCTTTGTTGTTTTCTGTGTTCTTTCATTTTTCTTTTTTCCATTATTTTTTAGTCTCTGAAGATGCTTTAGTAAAAGTGAAACATGTTAGATGAGATCTTCTATGTGCCATGTCCCTTTAGGATATAGGCGATCATGGCCTTCCACATATCCCTATCATTTGTCTCTCTTGATACCCCTTCTCCTGTTATCCTACTCAATCTCTGCTCCACCATCCATCTGCTCAAGTCTATAAAGTATGTCATGAATTGCTTTCTCTTGTCTCTCTTTCCCTCTATCCATCCTGTGAGCATCAAGTTCTTCAAGTAACCTTGACATATTCTGGAATAACCTTAGAGTAATCAAGAACCTTTACTGGCAGTTAACTGCCTAAATATGGACAGACTGGGTTCTATAGCCTTGGGTGGCAACCAGTTTACCACAGAAAGTAATGGCAACCTACTGCAAAATAAGCTTCTTCCCAGTCAGTTATGTCTCTTTCGAGACATGATCATCCAAGCGTGTATCACATATGACACTTAACTGGCTGACTGACTAATAAGCGTGTTCCATCCTTGGATTTTATGTACCTCGAGGAGCATGGTTTTTGTCCTGTTAGTTCTCTTGTTGTTTTATACATGTCTCTTTTATTAGTCATGCTCAGTCTCTCTATTGCTGCACATTTGTCATTGAGCCATTTCTCCTTCACCTGTCTGCATTTGCTCCTTATTTCCTTGTGTAATTTCCTGTATTCTGCTCCATGTCATCGCATTATTTTCTGTCTTCTTTGCATCATGTTGAGAATCTCATCTGTGATTCACTCATTTTTCTTTCTCTGTCTGTTTTCCTTCGAGATGATGTCACTTGCTGATATCACTAGCACTTCTTTTAGTGCATCTCATTTTGAGCTTTCGTTTCCAATTTGTACCTCATGTATTTTTTTCATTATCTGTGTACTTCTGCTGCAGGTTATGGTCATTCATGAGTGTGTTGTATTGCAGTCTGGGTGCTGCACTAGGCTTCTTCATTCTCTGTACTTTAATCCTTAGTTTTCATATAACCAGGAAGTAGTTGCTTTTACAGTCATCACTTGGATAAGTTTCACAATAAACTGCATTCCCGAATCTCTTTTTTATTGTAATATTATCAATTTGATTTTTTATGTCCCCTCCAAGGATTCTCCATGTCCATAATTCTCTTGGGTATTCTTGAAACCAATTGTTGGTTATTACCTGATTATTTACTGTGCACCATTGGACTCATTTTCTTCTCAGTCATTGCAGTTTCCTAATCTGAGGTTACCAACCCCTTCCATCTTCTTACTACTTTGTCATTCAGGTCTCGCACGAAATTCTAATTTCTTGTGATTTACACTGAGATGTATCCTGTTTGTTCTTTTTTCTCTATTCCATCATCTTGTTTTTATATATATATATATAGGTATTATAATCATTCAGTATATACACACATATAGAATATATATGTATAGATAAATAGATAGATGGTAATCATTATGGCAGCATTCAGCCACTTAAACAAGGCGACCATCCAGAAGAATTGCAGGAGCTCCCAAAGTCATCTGGTGGCTGTAGCTGAAGTCAATGGTGATTTTATTGAATAACGTTACTCTTTAGTATTCCAAGATATTTTTGTATAATTTTGGTAAATATATCTGTTAAAATGAGATGTTAGTGTTATTTTAATTTTTGCGCAATTTAGATGACAATTGATCCATTGCACCCTTTATATATGAAGATAGATAGATAGATATAGATATTTTATTCATTCTATATATTGATATATATATATCTTCACAAGTACTTACACAGAATGTATACTTACACACATACACAAATATATATATTTATGTATATATATGTTATGGAAAGTCCCGAAGATTAAATAAATGGTTTTAACAATCAACATATTTAATTTATTGAAACATTATTTTTAATTGATACTCATATTTGAGTAGATATTCTGTTTTTAATTAAACAATATATTTATATACTTATTTCTACCAGCCTGATTATTTACAATAAATTTTGTTACAAAAAGGTGTGTCATTCAGCAGGATTCAAATATGTAACCCCTAGCAACATATAAGAAGCCACCAATTGATCTGGTACGTCTTTGACCACTTAACCATGAATGAGTCCACAGTCTAATCATAGTCAAATCAAGCATTATATAACAGAATTTTAAAAAAATTAACTAAAATAAAGCAGGTCATCAAATGAGATGAATAAAGTGGGGTGGGAGGTTATTACATTTTAAAAGAATTGAATGTGTGAACTTATACACAAAATGTATGAATGTTTTGTCAAAGAAGACTAGATATGTCAAAAATTTAAACCAGAAATAAAGCAGAAGCATAGAATACAAAAAGTGTAGAGTTCAGGAAAAAAAATAAAAGCATAAAGGATAATAATTATTAAAAAAATAAATTTTATCCTTAAAAGAATTTTGTTAATATTTTAATTTTAATTTTTTGAATTTCCTTATCTATACATATATAATCAAGTAAATTAACCACATTTCACTGCCTGATGATGGTGCATTAAACACTGAAACTTCATAGCTATTAGGTCACATATGCTATAATAATAATAATAACTATATATCTATGCTCTACTTCTGTACTGAGCATTAAAAGTAAATATGTAACTGTGAAATATACTTCCATTAGTGTAAACCACTTAAATTATTAAGTATGTTGTTATTATTATTGGTGTGTGTATATGTGTATATCCAAGCACTATCACATACACTCTTCATTATATATAAACATATATCCTTGTGTTTAAAAGAAAAATATTTTAAAATATGCAAAACAACCAAAAACAAAGCTTTTTTGTTTTGAAATTCAAATTGTCTTCGTTTGTTTTAAGTTTCTTTCTTTTCATTGGAAATATGAAACAAACAAAAAAATTATTTTTGTGTGTTTGTGTGTGTGTGTGTGTGTGTGTGTGTGCCCTTCACATTTCAAAGTATTCCCTCTTGCTTTGTTTTTTATTTTTCATTTATCTATTTAACAAACCTGTTTCTCTTATTTCTTTTCTTATAAAATTGTTTACTCTACCATTTCCATTCCCTTGTTCCACCTGAAAATATTTCATCCTTTTGGTCTTTATCCCCTCAAAATACTTGACACTGTTTTTATATACTTTCACTTTGTCTGTTTCTATTTCGACATATCTGATCTTTCACCCAACCTCTTGATGAATCTGATTGGTGAGATAGTTGCTTGAAGCTAACTAAATCATGGTGCTTGATATTCATGATAAATTAAAAAATAAACAAACAACCAAACACTATAATAAATTACTAGGGACAGAGAAAGATAGAAAGAAAAATTTGAAGAAATGAGAAAAAAAATGAATCTATTGATGTAGAAAAATTTCAAAGAAAATGAAATATGAATAAAGAATTATACACAAAAGAACAAAAAAAGGAAAACCCAAAATTGTAATAAAATCGAGAAAGTGTAGTTGAATGAAAAGGAAAAAGACAATTCCAGACTAAAGAAATTTCCCAACAGAAAAAAGAACTCAAAAGTAAATATTTGCCAAAAACAAAACTAACAAAAAAGATTTTTAAAAAATCTAATGTTAAAAACAATGAAAACTAAATTTGCTGGAGATAAAGGAAAAAGCAGTCTTTAAAAAAATGTAGAAGAAAAATAAGAAAATGAAAAAGAAATTTAAAAAGAAAATGAAAAATGACAAATACAGAATAAGATTCAAGGAAGAAGAAAGAGAAGAAATGAAGTTAAGAAACAGGGTTATAAATTAAAAAAATTAAGTGAAAGATTTAAGAAGAAAAAATGGCTGGATATGAAAAATATTATAAATTCCAATGCAAAAGATAATAAAAAGAAGACATTGAGAGAAAAAAGAAAACTAATCAGATAGAGAAAAGAAAGACAAAAAAAAAGAGAGAAAAGAAGTTAGAAAAGGTATAAAGAGAAAAAGAGTGAAAAGAAAAGAAAAAGAATGGAAGTAATTTAAGAAATAAATCAGAAGAAAATAAGGGGTAGAACAATGGAAAGAGAACTAAAGAGAGAAATAGAAAGAAAGAACATAACATGGGGAAAAAAAAGGATGGGAAATGAAAACAAGAAAGAAAGAGAAGAGATGGAGGATAAAAGAAAAATGAAAACAAAGATAAAATAAAGGCATAACAAAAGAACATGAAAGGGAAAAAAGAAAAAAATAGAAATGAAGAAAAAGGAAAGAAAAAATGAAAAACAGGAAAGAAAAGGGGGTAAGAAAGAAGAATAGGAAGAGAAAGAGATAAGAAAGGTAAAAATAAAAGGAAAAATGTAAAGAGGAAAGAATAATCATGAAAATAAAGAAAATGTAAATGAAGGAAAAAAAGGAACAAGAAAAAAAATTAAGAAAGGAAAGAAGAAAAAATAACAAGAAAGAAAATGAAATAGGAAAGGAAAGGTGAAAAATGGCAAAAGAAAAGAAATAAATAAAAAGGAAAACTAAGGAAGAAAGGAAAAAGAAATCCAAAGTAAAAGAAAAGGAAAAGAAATAGTAAAAGAATAAAGAGGAAAGAGATGAAAGGAAAAAAACTGGGAAAAATAAAAAAAGATAAAAAAAGTAAAAGAAAAGGGAAAAAAAAGTAAAAGAAAAGGGAAAAAAAAGTAAAAGAAAAGGGAAAAAAAGAAATCAAATAAAGGAACTAAAGTAAATGCAAAAAGTAAACAGAAGATTTTTAAAAATTGATTAGAGAAAAAGAGAATACAAAATGAAAAGAGATGTTCTTCTCAGACTTCATTTGTAAGTATTCCTTTGGGAATAATTATGATGAGTTTTTCTCTCCTAATGAAGGCTCCAGGCAGTTCTTCTCCTGTTTTTTTCTTTATTCCTATATAGATATAACAACATGCTTACAAAAGACGACTGTGCAGGCATGAGAACAGTCACAAATTGTAGGTAGTCGTCTATATCCAACTCAACTACATATATATCCTCAGGTGATATTCCTTAAACTTTCATTTCAGTTCTTCTTTAACTTTATCTTTTTATTATTTTCTTAATCTTTTGTTTTTGTTCCTTTGTTATTTTTTTTAAAGATTTTATTTTGGGCAACTTTTCTGTTTTTAATTTATAACAAAATCTTTGGAAATTTTTAAAAGTTTATTTAAAATTAAATCCTTTGAGCACCTTGGATCACTTGTATGTGTTCGTTTTTTTTTTGTTTTTTTTTTACTGCTCACATTTAAAAGAAAACCAAATTTACAAACAAAACCAAGAATAAAGTAATAGATTATTTTTAAAAATATACAAATGCATCAAGAATATCAATAATATATAAGTAATTAAATCACCACAAAGAAAACAATTGAATGAACAAGCTCTCAAAAAATTTAATTAATGAAAAAAAATTTTCTTTGAAATAAACAAAATAATTTCAAATACATAACACTAAAACTAAACTGCATTTAACAATTTATTCTCTTCATATTTTTCTCCATTTGTATTTCTCCTTCAAGAACTGTCTCTTCAAATAAGAATGATGTATTTTTATTGGACGGCTAAAAACACAAAGCTTTTAATGAATAGAGAAGGTTCTTAAAAAATATCTAACCAGGTTCTTTTTATTTTCAGAACTTAAAATTCTGAAATTTACATTTAAATTAACTATGCTGACCAAAATTATGGCATTTTAAATATTTTTCCAAGTTATTATTTTTTAGTATACACTGCTCTTTCAGAAATTTAAGCTTTTAACCTCCTAACTTAAAAAAACAAATTGAAACAAGCCACTAGCCACTATTCTTGCAAAGACTTTACCATCTGGCAGCTCCAGTGCAAGGGAGCTAAATCTATTATAGCAAACACTTCCATACAGCCATATTTTACTTGAAACAAAGTCAATTTGATTCAATCTTTTGATCAGCAAACAAAAAATTTATACTATTTATTATGTTAGTATTACACTAACTGTTTATGATGTCTGGTCATAACATAACTAAGAAGAAATAGATCATAGCATAAATAACCTAATAACCTTACAGGTTATTATGTTACTATTACACTGTATGATGTCAGGTCATTCTACAAGTGCTAAAGATAATATCTAACTCAGTATTAGCTGCTGCATTGTCAGGTCACTGACAACTCAGTCAGTTCCCAACCAGGTTTTTCTAGTGAGAAGAGTATCTAGACACCAAGTAGGATTAAAAACAACTCCTGTTATAGGGTGAAAGAACCTTCATGTACATTTAACAATCATCTCGTACAATGGAGTAGACCAAGCTCTAGTAATTATGTATGCATCCTGCGCAGTGATGATAAGGTATTTCTGGGTGGATGGCTTCCTATACTGAAGTAAACAGCCAGAACAGAAGGTTCTGCCCAAAAGAATCCATGACCACATGACTGTAATGTAGTTGAGTTTTCATGAGAGAGGACATCAGCTACAGTTTAGGGTGGGATGGGCAAGATCTACTTGCCCAATACATGTCACACATAACTGAATACCTCTCCAGCTTTCAACCAAGATATTTGGAGAGAACTGCTCAGGTGCTCAGTTACGAATAGACACTGTGACTTCATAATCATGATATCATTATATTGTCATCATGATGATATCATGACTAGGCTTAAAGGATACAATAGGTGATTATATCCCTCTGGTTGTGATCATGTCAAATGAATCAAGTAATGGTGAGATCACTTTTTAAGTGTGATGAAATTGGTCAGTCCTTTAGTCATTTTTCAGTAGTCAAACCAAGCAGTTGCTAAGTTGCCTTTCCCAGCAGCTTACAAGCCCTTGCATCATTTTCCTATGGATATATATCTTCACCCAATATAGAAATTATTTCTGGATCACAGTACTCAATTTGAGAAAAACCCACAACTTGACATTTCCTTTTCTGCTAATGACATAGCATATGAATCTGGCTTACTCAAATCTGAAATTCTAAATATGGCTTCTCCAGAAAGAAAAAAGAATCTCAGGCTGACCCAATCCACATTGGGAAATATTCTAAGTAAGTCCATATCCTTCATCTGTCTTTCACACTGTTTGTTATGTAGACAGGTGTTGTAATTTTTCAGTGTGGAATATATATAAACATGTATATATAATTTTGTGAATGACTCAGCAGAATAAGATTTTCTGAGAACAAAGTATGTTTGTCATTTCTTTTTTTCAGCTATCCAATTCTATCTGTGCAAAAAGTTGTTATATCATGGATATAATAATGCCCATAATGGGGAAAATATAAAGTGAGAGAGCAATACTTTCTTCCATTGCTCAACCATTAACTGGTTAGTGACACAACATGTGATATTAAGGATGTATTAAACAAATATGTCAAAACTTTCATTCTCTCAAGAGATTTCTTTTTTTTTTTTTTTAATCATTTCACCTCAAGCAAGGCAGTACTGCCACTGGTGAACAGAGGGCTATATAAGAGGAGAGTGAAAACAAAAAGGAACCAGTTATAGGTGGTATCAGATAGTGAGCAAGAGAAGGATAGGAATACTGGTGCAAAGAGAGTTGTGTGAGAGTAGAGTGGAAAAGGGAGAACAAGATTCAGTGGGTGTTGGGGAAAGGATAAGAGAAGTATGGGAGTCAAGGGGATAAGAAATGAAGACTGACATTGCATTTAAACTCTTGGAGGTTGTAGCTATCATGGAAGCAAGTAGCAACACAGAAAATTTTGGAGATTATAATAAAAATATAATTCATAATTATAATCATATTTAGCAGCAAATCAATTTAAATTCAATCTTTTCAGACAAAGTATCTTCATTAATTGAAATTACTACAACTCTAAAAATCTCTCACAATATTTGATTCATCTTTATAATAAATATTTCTTGCAGTGGAATAAAATCTTTATGATTTGGCCAAAAATATTGCATTTTTTATGCAAAAGTCAACTTAACCAATTTTGGAAATCATTCTATTAAAACCAAGAAAAGAAAGATCTGTCAACATTCAAGAAGTATTTTCCATGAAATCATATGGCATGCGAAGTACTGATTTATGCATCTAAATATTTTTAAGATATGTGGATTATCGATGAGATGTTCCCTGCTAAGTGAAAAGAAATTTAATGAAAGGACAAGAGAAAAAAGCATTTCAAATTGGTCATCATCAACTGATCACTGTTAAAATGTTCTAAATATCCCTGATTAAAATTTCCCCTTCTGAATCTAGCAAAACCAATTACAGACAGTGCTGTTTGTACAGTGATTTTTTTCCTTTCGGAAAATCAAAGGGTATCAATTGATGAAAGTGTGAATTTTTTTTTTTTTACTAACAGTATAGAGGCCAGGAGTCACTTGCAGTAGAAGATTACAAAGTAAGAGGCTCAGTTTAGACGAATATATAAGGAAGATAACAGTTAACCCTAGACTTGAACAGGTTAAGATTATATTGACTAGGGAAGCAACCTCTTGGAAGTGAGTTCTGTGGAGCAGTAGTTTGTGAAATGAAGCAAGCATGGCATGGCAAGTCTTAACATTTGAAATAATTCTGTTGATATTGGACTGTCTTTTATGTGTAATGCTTCTAGTATTTGTAGTCATTTTTTTATAGTATACATAGTTAAAAATATGTGAATGTTTGGACAGTTGTCTTCATTTTTGTTGTTTTTAGCATTTTTGCATATATTCTTCAACCTTTCAAAGATGAAGACAACTGTCCAAACATTCAAATATTTGAAATGCCTTACATATGTTTATATATATATATATATATATATGTGTGTGTGTGTGTGTGTGTGTGTGTGTGTGTGTGTGCGCTTTGAACCTGTAGACTTTCAGTAGAAAACGGACACAGCTTCACCACACTGATTCTATGGCAATCAAGTATTTTAGAGGTGAGAGTAATCAGTCCCATACTCAAACAGTTTTGAATTCAAAGTTGTTCTTTTCTTAAACTTCCTTTGAAACAATGCCAGAAAACCTACTCTGCTCTGCCATTTAACCCATAGAGTGGGGGAGAAGATATGGATTTATAACTTTACAAGGATATTTTGGGTAAAAGTAAATGCAAAACAGCCGCAGCTGGAAATTGAACACTGACACACCAATTCCATTTTCTGTGCTAAATACTACTATACTATTTGTACACCCCTTATATATATATATATATATATATATATATACATATATATGAAGAAATGTAGTTTTAAGGTGTGCTATATTTATTGGATAAAGTGCTCAATATCAGAGATAGGGTGCATGTAAATATGAAAGTGGACATTGAAGTCAACATCAGAGGTGACAGTTTCATACTAGGCACAATCATGTCACCTGATGATTGCACCTAGCATCTGTATATATATATATATATATATATGTATATATATATAATATGTCTGTAAAAGGACAAGATGAATAAAGACTGAAGCTAAGATGTTTTCCTTTTGTTTTTAATCACATACAAAAGAGTAAGTTAAAATTTATAGGGCACATAATGAGGAAAGAAGGCTTGAAAAAATTGATAATCACAGGACATATTGAAGGGAAGAGAGATAGGGGAAATAACACATAACCTACATAGAAAGTCTGAGTAAATGGATGGTAGAACAAAGTTTGGGAAATATGGCAAAATGACAAAGTCTCTTAATTATTAAAAAGGCCAGGAAAATGTGAAGAGCCATGATTGCCAATGCTTTGAAGAGACATGGTACATAGAAGAAAAATTAAATATTTTCTACTTTATTCCTATTATGCTTTAGCTTAATTTTCTCACAAGTTATTTATTGAAAGTAATTAATTAATTCATCATTATTTTCAACCTGTGAAGATTCTTTATTGCTTGTAGGCCTTCCTCAAATTTTGCCTACTTGCACCTTTCTTGATAATCAAAGTAGTTGATGCAGTTGGGTCTCAGTTTAAAATCCAGAAACCCAACAGGAATTCAACATACCATTTTTTTCTTTCCTCATTTCTTCATTTTCCAATTTTTGGTCTGTCTTAACTAAATCCAGAGAAAATTTAAGAAAAATATTTTTTCATGCTATTACATGATTAAATAAAGCACCAAGTATTTTTTATATTGGTATTTCTCACATGACCTTGTTGAATAAATATTGTGACCTTGTCTGATTAATGAAGTTTACTGTTAAGCATGTTCTGATCAGTATTAATGCACCAAAACTAATGTTCGGCTGTTCTCATGTTGGACAAACAACCCAAGACGAGGCTCATCATCAAATGTCTTATGGAATTTGTTCATTTAAATATGATTAGAGTGTTCACAAGCACACCCAATCCCAAAAACAAACATCTGCACGTCAAGGACAAGGGTTGAAATATTTCTTAACTTTTTCGGTTTGTTTGCTTTTTTCGACAAATCTTACTGAAACTTTCTTGTGGACAAAATGCACATATTCAAATGTGAAGATAATGAAACAAACTTGAAAATCCATAAATGATGCCTTTTGCTAAGAGCATCTGCTCCCTCTGGCTTCCCCAGGTTAGAAAGACAAAACTGTATGTAAGGAAAAACACATCTGGGATCTCTGAGGATAAGTGGGGACATTAAATCAAATTACTTTACCACATTTGATACTTGAACCACCACAAAGTGTCTGACTGCCTGTTTGTATATATTTATATATTTGTGAATTGATGTCTGTTGGATTTTAAATCAGTTTACAAAAACTAGAGTTTGTTTTTAAGTATATACTTGGCCCTATCTCTATATGCATGCATACACACCCATTCATTCAGACATATACATATATTAGAGCATTATATATATATATATATATATATATATATATTTGTAAAAACACACACACACATTATATATATATATTAATCATCTGCAGACAAGCCTGTTTTGCTGAATCACAACTCTTCATTGCAGCGAGATTATCCGTTTAGCTTCAAGCTGGGATCGAAATCTGACTAATTTGTCATTAGACAAACATCTTACCATTTAGCCATCTGTGCAATGGCAAAGATTGGCAGCTTTCACAACAGGTTATTTACAGGATGTAAACAAATCTTGATGACTGAGAGCATTCAATTTGATAGTTGAACCAAACTGCGTTCAATCCAGTAATCAAAGAACGTAGCGTAAAGCCTTAAGTAGTCACCATTTACATGAAATCTACCCCTCTCTAAAGTGCTCTATTTACTAGTGAGAGCATATATATATATATATATATATATATATTGTTGCAATGGAATATCCCACACTTCCTATCACCTATGTGGACTGAGTATATAAGTTGCCATATATAGTAAGTACAGGAGATATCTTTGACTTCCTAAGGCAATTACTCACCTACCACCAGATTCTGTCTTGCCATAGGATATTCTCTTTACAATAAACTTCTCTTCTTTCATTTATGCATATATCGCTGTTCTTTCACGCGAGTACCACCTTCTCAGTTTGTAACCTCTTTAAAGGATATAACAAATATATATATATATATATATATATATATATATATATATGTATGAGAGCAATTGGCATCTGCTGGTTTTGAAATTGACCAAGGAGATTTTTTTCTATGAGCTATTATACCATACTTGGCTATTGTTAGTTTTGCAGTGATTGGTGATATAAGATATGGTCCTGTTCTGTTGACAACTACAGGATTAGCACCTTTCAATGCATTTCCTTCTTGGTCAATCCTGTTCTTTTCTGATCAGTGTTACATGATTTAAGTTTCAGACTGTTGTTATGAATGTCTCTGTGATGTTCATATATTTTTCTGCAGCTGTTAGATGTCAATACACTCATCAACATATGAAACTAGTTAACTAAAATATAAGCTAGTTTTGCACTGAAAATAAAACAATTGGATTTAAACTATGATGTTTATTCATTTTTTTTTCTTAAATAAAGGTCACCCAAAAACATGCAGGAATAAGACATCTAAGTCCTTAAATGCTCATAAAAATAAACTTATGTATAAATGCAGTAGAGATGATTGAGAATCAGAGTGTGGAATGTTTCGACAAGATCAAAGCAATATCTAGTCATACATCAATTGCATGAGAAAAACTGATGGAAGAGTATTATGGGTTACACCTACCATTGCAGGCTAAGCCTTAAAAATGAAGTTGGACACAGGGTCAGCAGTCTTGATATTACAAATGAAAATTTACAAGTAAAAAAAATTCTTACATTTGCTACTCAGGAAAATAGATATTTTAATGCCTACTTGTAGTGGACACTGGCAATACCCAAGGGATAAAATTCAGGTTATCAGTTAAATATCAGGGAATGCAGGTGAACAACTTAGACTTGCATGTCATGGATTGTGGCTCTAATATATAAAATTAAACTGGCAAGATGTATAAATGATACACTCAACACCAGTGAAGATGATACAAGCCAAACTAAGATAACTTCTTACAAAGTATAGTAAAGTTTTTATCAAGGAATTGTGGACAATAAAAGGAGTTAAAGCTAAGCTAACTCTAATAGATGACATCAAAAAAGTGTTCATAAAGTCCAGATCAATACTATATGCATTGTGCCAAGTGGTACAAGCAGAATTAAACCAACTGGAAAAGAGAGGAATCTTTATAAAAGTAACAATGAATGAGTAGTTGAACCAGTTGTAAAAAAGTTAGGAGCAGTCTGGATTTGCAGAGACTATAAAGCCACTGTGAATCCATGTCTGAGACTAGAGCAATTCTCCTTGCCAAAAATTTAAGACACATTTGCAAAATTGGGAGGTAGTAACAGTTTAAAAAGATCAACTTGTGGAAGGTATAAATAGTAATGGAAAAATCATTCAAGAAGTATTTAACTCTGAACATACACAAGAGTTTATACCAGCAAAACTACTTACCATTTGGCATTGCATAAAGCCCAGCAGTATAGCAGCATGCACTGAACCAGATATTAGGAGATGTACCCAAAACAGAGTTCATCATTGGACCGAGAATAAAGATCACCGACACAATGTAAAATCAGTGCTTAAATAAACATGAATTCTTCATGAATATGTTGCCTATTGTGGACATGAGATCTCTGCACTCAGTCTACAAAAGACTACTGACAAAGAGAACATTCAAGAAGTTTCAATGTACAACAGCTCTGGTCCTTCTTGAAAATGGTAAATTACTGCTACTGGTTATTGCCACTGAACTGCACCCCCCTACATCAGTTGTTGCAAAAGGACCACAAATGGGTCTGGTCATCATTGAGTGAAAAAGATTTCCTACATGTTAAGGAACAGGTCACCTCAAACAGAGTACCCTCACACTATGACCTTGGATAACTAATAGCAAACAATGTACGGCGAGTAAGCTGCATTATCAAACATCATGGAGTACAATAATGAAGAAACCATAGCTTTTGCATCAAGGGGACTTACTAAACCAGAGTTGAATTACTCTCAAATTGACAAAGAGACATTGGCTCTCATCAGGGTGAGAGTAAACTGCTTTCATCAATATCTATATGGAGAAAAGTTTACCCTTGTAACTGACCACAAAACCCTGATCTTTATCCTGCATCAATAAAAGAGAATAGCAGCAATAAAAAAAACACAACTTGGGGTGCAACTATGATGTCATGTACTGAAGCATTCCAATGTGGATGGATTATGTAGTTTACCACTCAAAAGAAAACAAAGAACAAAAGTAAAGACAATGGACACCACCAGCTTGTTTGACATTGCATAGCTGGAGCAGCTACCAGTTACATGTGACAAAATCAGGACAGTAATAAGATGCGACCAACCCTTTCCTCATCCTAGAGAAAGTGCAAAAAGGATGGAGTGATGAGGTATGAAATCAACCTCACAAAGAGTATTGACCTAGGAAACAAGGGTAATAATCACCTCAACCCTATGAGAAGGGATGCTGAAGATGCTTCGTGAGGACTCCTGACAATAGTAAAAATGAAATCACTGGTTTGAAGCTATATATGGTGACCCTTAATTGAATGAGTATTGTGGGGACCTACCTACAAATGGACTCGTCCACACCTTTATAATATGGCTACCAACTCTGAGTCATTGATTAGTAGCCACAGAGTGAATGAATGAGTGAGTCAGGACACCTGCAAGAAAAAGTACTCTCTAGTCTATATTTACCTTGTACTAAGTTTTCTGAGAATATACTATTTGACCTTATATCTGAGTCTGTATTATCTTTCTATGGCCCTTCGGTCATAACACTGAGATATCAAACTGATAACCAAGGAATGTGAAGGGCACCAAACAAATTTAAATATACCTTAATATGTGTCTTTACATCCTTGGGAATGGCCCTGTTTACCATGGCAACATACCCATGTAGATTTTCCTGAGACATTTTAAGGACTCTTTTTTTTTCATTGCAAGATAGAGAGCCAAATTCAAATTCCAGTCAAGTTTGTTGCTTTCACCTATGTGCAAATACCCTTAGAAAAGGTAATAATCCATCACTTCTCCCTCCAGCTATAAGTTAAATAACAGGACAGATTGGGTTCTATAGCCTTGGTTGGCGACTAGTCTAGTGCAAAAAGAAATTGCAACCTACTGTGGGAAAATCTTCTGCTCAGTCAGTCATATCTTAATTAAGATATGATCACCAAAGTACATATCATGTATAGCACTTAACGGACTTATATGCCCACTCAAAATGGTTTGAGGCATTTATCATAAAGACTACTACTGCTACACAGATGATACAGCTAATGTGAGAAATGTTTGCAAAGAAAAATGGCGACATTATCATGATTGCCATGTTTCATGGTTGAGAACAAAGTATAATATCTGTTCTTATCACTTTAATATGATTCTTTCTCTTTACACTTCTATCTTTCCTTCTTTCTTTCATTCATTTTGCCACTGAAATCAAGTAATATCTTTTCCCCTCTTTCCACACTATTAAAATAAAATAGTCCGTTATTTATCAGGTAATGACAGGAAGTAATGGTTGTACAAACTAATGCAAGGAGGGATAAGCACACTTATAATAGGATGGGAGAATCAATTTAATTTAAAATAATTCATTTTTCAAACACTGAAATATATATATATATATATATATATATATATGTGTGTGTGTGTGTGTGTGTGTGTGTGTGTGTGTGTATTTTCATTGATTCCCTTCTTCCTTAAGCTACATAAGTTTTGTGACTAATGCATATAGAACCATGTATTAATTTTTAATCATTTCACCCCAAGCAAGGTAGTACTACTGCCACTGGTGTGCAGGAAGCTACATAAAAGGAAAGTTAAAGGTTAGATACAAAAAGAGCGAAGGAAAAGAAGAACCGGTTACAGGGGGTGTCAGAGAATGCTTAAGAGAAGAATGGTAATACTGGTATGAAGAGAAGTACATAAGAGTAGAGTAAAAAGGAAGAAGAACAAGATACAGTCGTTGTTGGGAAAAGGATATGAAAAAATGGGAGTCAAGGGGATAAGAGATGGCAATTAACTTTGCATTTATACTCTTGGAGATTGTAGCTATCAGGGAAGCAAGTATATGGAAGGGAGTTCCACAGGTGGGAAGTGCATGAAAAGAAACTGGTAAAGTAGAAGTAGCAGCTGCATTTGGTTGTTTTGACTGTAAGAAGGTGGAAGCATGTTGCCAGTTTGGTTGCTTGAGGAAATTTTTGTAGAAGGGTCACCAGGGAGCTAAGCTCATTGAAGAGAAGCCATGAAAATATTTGTAAAAGAGCCAGAGAGAAGCCACATCCCACCAGTGGCTGGAGTCTAGCATCCAGGTCAGAGTCAGTTACATTACAGATTCTTCTCTGGACCCTGTCAAGAAGCCCAAGATGAATAGCAGGGATACCTGACCATATATGAGAACAATATGCAATACATGAATGGATGGTTGATTTGTATACCTGCAAAATTTCTTGGCATTACATATTAATTCAACCTTTCTAGCAATAGATTTAGAAATTGATTCAATGTAGTCATTCCACTTGAGGTCTCTTGAGAGGGTGAAGCCAAGGTGGTGCAGTGTATTCCTTTTGAAAAAACTAGCTTGATCCATGCTGATAGGGAGCAGGAGGGACTGTCTATGGTGGTTAACAGATAGCAGCTTCATTTTGGAAGCATTGAAATTTACGAGTCATTTCTCACCAGTAATCTCTCTTTTATGCAGGTTTCATTAAAAATGACATACAAGGTATTATGGTTGAGTGTTTTATGTATTTTTTTATGTGATCCTATGATTTTTTTTTCTTTTCAGGACATCATTTATATCAAAGTAAAAATCATAAGATCACATGAAAAATTACATCAAAAAACTTAGCCATAATACCTTGTTTGTCATTTTTAATAAAAACTTCATATATATATATATATATATATATATATATATTGATTGTTTAATACTTAGTTTTTGGTCTTAATAGGGTTAGACCAGTAGACATTTGTATTAAAAAGTGTTCTATACAATCATATTGTAGAACTTTTGAATATTTTTCATTTTTAAACTAGTTATTTTGCTAACTTAGTTTCCACCATGAGTGGTTTCTTCAGGCGATTTTGAATAACTATTAAAAAGTTATTAAAAAATCACCTGAAGAAACCACTCATGGTGGAAAGCAATGTAGCAAAATAACTCAAAAATGAAAAATGTATATATATAAGTCAGAATATAATGTAATATATTAAATAAATAGTTCAGAAACTTCTCATTCAATTCAATAAAACAGAAGAGCAAAATAATCTAGGAATTTCAATGGTTGGGCATTTCAGTTCATTGATTTCAACCAAACATTTTCAGTCATGAGTAACCAATGCAATGATAAATTTCTTTTGGTGTACTGTTTCATTTTTTCAAAGGCAAACTTTTTTTAACTCTACTAAATTTGACTGTCTTGAAGGAACCCTAACTTTAATTTCTCACTAAAGTTTTGTTTTATTGGCATCAGATTTAGACTCATTGTAAGCCAAATTGTTGACCTTTTTGTCTCCAAGCTATTTTTTTTCACCAATGCACTTATGTGTTTAGGATCCTTCTCATAATGGAAAATAAAATGTCATCTTTCAAAAATGTACCAGACAGAATCTGTCAGATTTTTCTTTAAAATACGGTATTATTCTTTTGTTCGTAATTCCAGTGATTTATAAATGACAAAAAAGGTAAAATCTAATATCACCAAGAGTGGCAAAAGTGAGAAGCATAAAAATACCTGTGCAATGTACAAATATTCTCATTTAATCTGAAGAGAACCAGTCTGATGAAAAAAGAAACAAGAGGAAAAATATATTTTGTTTTAGCTGAACGTTTCATCCACTGCTGAACTTAATTTTGTTTTTTGCCTCAATAAAATCTGTCAGTAGATGAAATATGTTGGCTAAAACCAAATGTTGTTTTTGTTTAGTGTCTTTTTTTTTAATCATACAGTTACAATGTTAAAATACTGTTCTATATATATATAATGGTTACTTACTCTTTTCTGAGTACATCCATTTGGTTGCTAGCCAATCTCTATTTCAAACATCTGCTCAGGCACATATTTATTTGTTCAACATTCACAGAACCACCTGTTATACATATTGCAACTATCCTTAACAGAACTTAGTAACATTTTATAGGAGAGCGTGTATAATATCTCATGATCACTATTTTGAACAAGGACAGTGTGTTCAAACCCTCAGTCACAATGACTTGTTTTATAAAGTTAGCGTGAATGATATTGTCACCATTTCTAAGTTACAAGAAAAATTTGATTCTTTTTTTGCTGTTAATGTGGTGATCACATTCAAGTTTCAAGCAAAATTTGATTCTTTTTTTTTTTTTGCTGTGAATCTGATGGTCATGTTCAAGTTTCAAGCAAACTTTAATTCTTATTTCTGTAAATGTAATTTCAAGCAAAGTTTCACATTTGCCATAAAAGTGATGGTCAAGTCTCAGTTTCAAACCAAGTTGAATTCATATTTACGATAAATATGATGCTACTGTCTAAGTTTCAAGCAAGATTTGATTCATATTTCATGTTAATGTAACTCATCCAATACATGAACTTACTCAAGCAAAATCCCAATGTGAATTACCTCCTTGGGTACGTGTCTATTTATAGAAATTACACCAAGACTGCAGTTCTTGAGACTGCTAATTTTCAAGCAGATATCTTAACATATTAATTTCATATTTATATTTTATGTCTGAAGTTTACTCTTAGTTTATAAGTATATCATCACAGAGTTGTTGTTTTGAATTCTACAGCAATCACTGGAAACGCTTTTATTAAAAACAAATGTTGGCTCAATTTGATTCATCATTTTTCTTCCAGTAAAATAAATCAGATTAGTCACTTTAATCTCTACTTCTGCTTCATTTTCATAGAATCTCCATGTTTAAACATAAATACATTTGAAGTGGTTTTTTTGCACACTTTTTCTTTTATGTGCCTCAATCAATTCTGATTACTTAAAAATAAATCATTGAAATCTTAATTTAAATCTTCCTTTCTTTCATTGGACAAATATCCAGACTGTTTAAGCTTACAGCTAATACCATTTGAACAAACACTTTTATGTAGCCTTTTTTACAGAATAACTCATTTAAAAACAATTATTTGCCAAAATGGTCCTGAAAATACTAACTGAAGGTTGCAGATGGAAAACAATCTTCAATTAAAACTAACTGCTTTTTTGTTAGATACAAACATAATAAATGAAATACATAATAACAAATTAAATGCAAACATAATAATAAATGAAATACATAATAATAAATAAATCTGACGAACAAATAAACACTTTAATGCATAATCAGGAAACATGGATCATGAGCAACTTGTTGAAAGTCAAACAAGAATTTTTTTTAATCAAATGATATAAGTCCAGGATGCACTTGGAAGTATTAAGGGAAATTTTGATAATAAAACAATACATTTTCCATGTGATCAAATATGTTAATTAGGATTAATTTCTAAACATTTCTCTAGAGCCAAGTGAAACTTACATATAAAGTATATTTTTAGCCAAAGTGAATAAATACACACACACACACACATATATATATATATGAAATAAGGATATATATTTTTATATATTAAGAGACAGTAGTGAGTAAATTTAGCTTAGTTGTGACATGTTTCATCCATTAGGACTTTATTGAACAAAGTTTGTTGATGGCGTTATGAAAACATATGTGCATGAATGAATGATGCTAGTAGTTTCAACATTTTGAAAGAATTATTTGAAATAATTTTTTTCTGTTTTCTTTGACAGTATGATATCAAACAATATATATTTTTATATATCAAGAGACAATTTTAAGTAAATTTGTCTTGAAATATATAATGGACCATGCATTTTCGCAAAATATTAACAAATATACACTGAAATTTAACTCAGCAACAAAAAATTTTTTCAAAACAAGAATATCCTTTAAAAGAATGCCCCCTTTTTTTTAAAAAAGGCCATATTCTTTCAGTTTGTAGATAACTAGCTCTCTACAGTATTTTTTTCTTTTGATATCTACAAACTATGCATTGCTTTGATTATTCTTGACAAATCTAAAGGGGTGCTTTTCCACTGCCTTTTCCATGGTTTTGATTTCAGAGTTGTCCTTCAAGAATGTTTGCAAAGCAAGACTAGAGAGTTAAGTCTACCCTTCTGTTTTACCTGCAGCTGGTAAAAGAGATAGGTTTGTACCTTTCCTATATGTATAAAAGCAAATTGAACACAAGCTAAAATTTGGACTCAGGTTGTCTGTGGTCTTGCCAGAATCTATCTTGCACATTTATAAGTTTACCATTCACCCATGCACTGAATATTTCTGCTACATCTGGTCTAGTTATTCTGCTATGTTTTCAAAGATTCTTTATAAAATCCAAAGAAGAATCAGCAATATTATTGGTCCTGATCTGGTATCTCAGCTTCAGTCATTTTTCAATCACTATAACACAGCTTCTCTGTGCCTTTTCTATAAATAATTTCATTGCAATTATTTTGATGAGCTTTTCTCTTTGTACCTAATCTTTATGAATTTAAGCATAGTATTAGATTAGCAGCAAGTTTTCATCATTTTACAGTTGAAATAGCTAAATGTAATCATGTTCTATACCAGTAGTTTCTTCTATTGCACTTCTCACTTGTGGAACTCTCCTGCAACATCTTTTTTTTCAAGTAATCATTGATATTCAAAAATTTAAATGAACATCAATTGTAATCTTTTTAATTGTCAATCTTTTATTGGTCTCTCTTCTTGATAATATTCTCTTTTTCATATAATCTTCCACATTCAGTAATATGGCATCTTGACTTCCGTCATTTTCTCACTGATGTGACATATCATCCTATCTTTTCTACAAATATTTTCATGGCAACTGCTCTGAGGAGCTTTTTTCTCTGGTGACCCATCCACATAAATTTACACCTGTTACTAGACTGGCATTTAGGTCCCACTCTTTTACCATTGAAATAGCTAAATGTAACTTCCACTTCTACTACCACAGTTTCTTTTCTTGCACTTCCTGCCTGTAGACTTCCTTCCATTTACGTCTTACTCTGATAGCTACAATCTTCAAAAGTTTAAATGCAACATCAATTACCATCTCCTATGTTCTTGAATCCCATTCATCTTTTATTCTCTCTTTAATACTCGCTGCACCCAGTATTCTCTCTCTCTCTTGTATTGCTGTAATAAGCTTGAATTTGAAAGGAGACTGTATCCTGTTTTACTTTAACCCTTATTCTTTTTTCCTATATTTCAATTTTATTTTTTTCTGGTAGAATTTATTGTATTTGGTTTTTATTTGTTTACTAAATTTGTGTTATAGAGCAGCTGACACACCTTTAGCACTCTCAAAGATGGAATGGTCTGTGGCCCGAAATAGCTATATAAATAAAGATTAATTGCAGTCATGAGGTCAGAGTGTCATTGACAATTATTATCTGACTGTGCTGTCTGTAACTCTAACAACTTAACCACTCCTTTTTATTGTTGTTCTGTCATATCTGTGTTAATCTTATTTGTAACTGATATCCTTTAGTGTGGATATCGTGCTGCAGATACTTCAGCATACATTATCTGGTATCGTACTGATTACCACAAAATTAATAAATAAATTAATTAATGAGGCAAAAGATTGTAAAAATATTTTTTAAAAAAATAGTTGTCTTATTTAATTTCTTTTAGGATCATTAAAATGAAGCAAATTTCTCTTGCCCATGTTCATGTGTTGATTCATAAATCATTAATTTTCTTAAGACAGTATAAAAAAATAAGGAACAGGAATTTCATAATAATGAAAAAGTGCATCAAAATCAATTAAAATTAAAGTCAATATAATGTGTTTTTTTTTTATAAAAAATAAAGCAAAAATATTTTATCAAGATTAAAACTACTTTTCGAAAATATTGTCATCATTAATAAATAATCTTTACCACTTGTGGCTTTTAACAAGAAAAAGTAATTATTCTTAAATTAATTGTTTGGAACAGAAAAGAATGCTGAACCGTTATGTAACATTGGCCCTCCTATATAGAAGTAAATACTGGACAATCTCCTCATCGAGGAAGAAAAGACTTTAGTGTGGATATTGTGCTGCAGATACTTCAGCATACATTATCTGGTATCGTACTGCCGCCTCAGCAATACAATACTTTGCTTACAAGTTGCTTAAATTCATAATGACTCAAAGATAATGTGAATTAATATTAACAAAGTCATTTATGTTTCTTATTTGTTTATGAAATATTTAGTAGTGTTCACTTTTTAAGTTTGATAATTTGTATTATTTCTATTCGCTTACACTAAGTAAAATTAAAATATCTCATGAACTGCCATTAATATGAAATATATTGTCACTTGTAAAGTGCAGCTTAATGAACAACAAGAGATTTTTAAAAGTACGGGCATAGAAAGAGAGGGGGAAAAAAAGAAAACAGAAAATATGAAGAGTAGAAAGAGATGCATGAAAGAAATAAGCGAAAGAAAATAAATATTGAAAAAGGAAAATGAAAAAAAATGAAAGGAAAAGTAAATGAAGGAAAGGAAGAAAAAAGAATGAAAGAAATAAACAGATGAAAGACAAAAAATGAAAAAAAATTACAATAACAAAAGAGAATGAAAAAAAAACTGAATAAAGGACAGGAAGAGCAAAAAGAACTAAAAGAAGAAATAAATGCAAGAGAAATAAATAAATAAATGAAAAGAAGGCAAAAAATAAAAAAGGAATGGAAATAAAAAGAAGAGGAGAGGAAAATAAAATAAAAAGAAGCAAAATAGAAAAGAGAATGTAAGAAATGCGAAAAAAAATAATGAAAAAGGAACAAGAAAAATGAAGCATAAGTAAGGGAATAAGTAAATAAAGGAAAAGAAATGAAAGAACAAGTAAAAAAGAATTAGAAAATAAAGAAAAACATAAAAGAAAAGAGCTGAAGAAAAAAAATGAAAAATAAAAAAGATAGAATAAAAGGAATGGAATTGAAAGAAAGGAATAAATAAATGAAAAAAAATGAAAAGAGAGAAGGAAAAGAGAAAAAGAAAAAGTAGATAAATGTAAAATCTGTGACAAAATTGAAAAGAACATAAAAAAATGGAAAGAAAATTGAATGAAAAAACATTTTAAAATTCCTGGAAATAAATTTTCTTCTATTTTTTGTTTGGTTATTTAAATAATATTAAAGAATGTTTTTTCATTTAAGAAATTCTGAAGTGGTTATTTTTCATCTGGTAAGAAAAAACTAAGTTTTTCAAACAAAAATAGAGTACTTTCATTCCAGGTTGTGAAAATAAGATAAAACAAATAAAAAAATATAGCCAAATGAAAAGATTTTAAAATTAAAAATGTACAATTGGAATGAAAAGAATAAAGAAAATAACAAAGAAAAAAAAAGAGATAAAACTCTTGAATTTAAAAATAATAATAATCTTCCAAGAAGCAGAAAACAAGTCATAAGCTAAATGAGGATTCATTGAGTGATTCATTTTCTATGGCTTATCAATACTTTGTATGTTATTTAAAGCCAGAAAATATTTTTAGGTTGTAAGATTTTGTGTAGGGTGGGGTTAATAGTAGTTTAGCAAGAAAAGATTTGCTAATTAATTTATAGCTGAGGGATAGATGAGGCTGATTCATGTCTTTCTCAGGGGTATTGGTATGGAATTGAATATAATTAACTAAATGGGAATTAGAACTTGGCTCTCCAAATAATGATTCTGAGCTAAAACCTATTACCCCACCTACACATCCAAACTTACAGTACTTTATATCCCCAGATGGTTTACTCATTGAGGTATTAACCAAAGGAAACAAAGAAGAAAAAAAAGAAAATTCAATAAGTCAAGAGATATAAGGTGATTTTGTAAGTGCAGCTTAGATGTAGCAAAAAGCCGTATGTATGGGACACTCAGTGTGGATCAAACTCACTGCTGAATTGTAATGATTCTAGCAAGACAAGCTTGCTAACCATTGCACCACAATGAGTTTCCCTTAAGAAAAGTTCTTAATATTCACAACATAAAAACCTAATGATGATTGAGCAAACCATAAAAAAGGAGAGGGGAAAAAATATTGCACCATTATCAAAGGGAATATTGTATGAAACATTACAACACAAAATAAAACATCTTATTAGATCAAAAACGATATAATCACCTTCTAAAAAAATTTTAAATATTATATATATATATATATATATATATATATATATATAAGCAAAGATTTTTTGTATTAGATTTGCTTATTTTTATCAAAATCTAACTTTCTAGGTTCATTTTTCCTGCTAAAAGTTAGATGTGTTCTTATATTTAAAAAAGACAAAAAAAAATAGAGAAATATTTTGATTATTTTTTCCAACTTCAGGAATAACTATTATTTACAATATATACTTAATAAGATATTATTCATGTTAACATTTTCACAATAGAATTAGTATTAACTTTGAAAACAGCCTTTGAAAAGTTAAGCTATGTATTAAGAAACATAAAAATTTTGTTAGAAACAAAGAAGCGAGCATTGAACTGTTCTGCAATATTGGTCCTCCTGTATGGCAGTGAATGCAAGACAATCTCTTTACAGATAAAGAAAAGACTTGAAGCAAGGGAAATGCTTAACAAAAGGAAACTGAGAATACCATAGGCAAAACATGTGAGTAACGAGGAAGTTTTGAGGAAAATGGAAACAAAAAATGCATTTGTACTTAAAATCAGAAAAGGCTGAAATTTCTAGAAGACAAAATGATTATTTTTTTTATTTTTTATTAATTTGTTTTTTATGATTTAGCAACCTTTTGCTGGTTGTCTAAAGTCAGAAAACATTTTTATACTGTAAGAATGTTTTGGGAATGATACTGATTCTCATATTTTTCTTTACTAATTAAACCATCACTGATGGATTCATATCTTTCTCAAGGGTATTTACTTATCTAAGTGAATAATACAAACCTAAATGGAACTTTGATTTCCTATTCCATGCTGTTATCCATTATACCACCTGCAAATCAAAGTATTACTAAGTGGACACCCATCTAGGTACTAACAAGGATCACTGCTTAACTTTAGTGATCCTATAAGAATAAGTGTTTCAATGTGACAGAAATGTAAATGGGACAAAACAAAAATGCATCTTGTAACTGGATTTGTTCAATCTTTGCAGTAAAGCAATTCTGAGAAAATTAGAAGTTCTATCAGGATTTATTATTGCAGCCACATTCTTAACAACGTAAGATATACAGATTAATTAGGTTAGCTTCATTTGTGAAATACTGCCACTTTCAGGAGTGTCTGGCTGAAGCAGTGTTGTGTGAAACCAAATTGCACAGGATGTAAAGAGTTAAACTGGGTCTTAAAATCACAAAAGTGCTCACAGAATTTGCGAAATGGTTGGAAATGAAATCCTAGCTTACTGTATACCCAAAAGTTACTGAAGCGTTTTAAGAGATATTTTGTCCCTTAAAATAAAACCTAACAGTAGATGACTACCAGTTGTTGATTCTTTCTCTCATGATGTGCTCAGTACTTTTTCAAAAATATTTCTTACCAAAATATAGAAATCATCATGCCTTGACTTGTCTTCTTACACTGTTGACTATAAGTACTACACTTTATTCAAAATAAGCATGATGTTTAGTATATATCTTTTTCTTAATCTTTCCACTGCCATCCCACAAGGTACTGATTTATGTAAAAGAAGAGACAGACAGAAGAAATAGACTTAATTAATCCTTAATTATAATCACTAGGGTATATGATCTTCATCCCTTGCACAGAACCTCTTCTGGTTGTCATGAGTTATCTCCCTCTAACCCTGGGCAAGAACAAAAACAACTGAATTTTTGGGACTTAAAAACCTAATGTACAGTAACCCTTTTTTAACAGATTTCATATTCCAATTTTTTTTATGTTAATGGTTTTCTCCAGTATTTTTTTATGTTAATGGTTTTCTCCAGTATTTTTTTATGTTAATGGCTTTCTCCAGTATTTTTTGATGTTAATGGCTTTCTCCAGTATTTTTTGATGTTAATGGCTTTCTCCAGTATTTTTTGATGTTAATGGCTTTCTCCAGTATTTTTTTATGTTAATGGCTTTCTCCAGTATTTTTTGATGTTAATGGTTTTCTCAGTATTTTTTGATGTTAATGGTTTTCTCTAGTATTTTTTGATGTTAATGGTTTTCTCCAGTATTTTTTGATGTTAATGGTTTTCTATAGTATTTTTTTACCAGAGCTTCTATTGAAATATTAACACATGGCCCAGTGGATATAGATGTTGGTTAGTTCCAGTTTTGAGTTCAATACCAGACTAAAGTAGTGGGGAACAAGTAACTTCCAGGGTTAGAGGGAAATAACTCATGACTACCAGAAGAGGCTCTACGCAAGGAATAAAGATCATATACCCCAATGATTGTATTAAAGGGTTCGGCTCAAAATTCCTAGTAGAAGAACTCTTTTGGGTCAAGTCACTGGAACATGTGTCCTTAAGGATAGCCACAACCAAATGTTTGGGACTTATAAACCTAATATTGAGTTACCATTTCTTACCAGAGTTCATATTGCAATTTTTGATGTTAATGGTTTTCTCTAGTATTTTTCGATGTTAATATTTTTTTTCACGTATTTTTTATTGCAATTTTTGATATTAATGGTTTCTCTAGTATTTTTTACCAGAGCTCAGATTGCAATTTTTTGACACTAATGATTTTCTCTGGCACTCCGTATTACTGATTCCTATATTGTATTCATTTCTATGCTTGGTCGGCTTAAGTGATTTTTGAAGCCTAGTATATGTGCTGATTCCTTAAGTTTACATAGTTTTTAGCGGTGTTCTCTATCTATTATTTCAACTTAACCCCACAGGTGGTGATGATCCCCATTTCTCCCTCCATATGTGGTCAGCTATGCCTGATTTTTCTATCTTTTCTCATGTTACAGCCTGTTTCTCCTTTATATTTCTTTCCACAGCTACATGGAATGGCATTCACACAGTCCTTAGTTATGTCCTTCTCTGTTGGGGGTCTTACTTGGGAGAGATACCTGTGAAGTGTAGAACCACTTCTGAAGATTATCCTGATGTTATATGGACCACAGATCCTTTATGTTTTCTTTGATAATCCCTTTATATAGGGTAGACAGACTGAGGCTGTTTTTTGAGAGTTGTTATCCTCATGTACTCTCCCTTCCATGTTTGTTGGAATTGTCATGTACCCTGGGGAACTGTTACATTGGAGGGTACTGCTTATACTTACCATTTCCTGTTTGTATGTCTCTGGGTAATCGCTTGTGACTTTTGTCCGATGTTGCAGGCCATGGACAATACCTTTCTTTACATTGCATGGTATTGTCTAGTGAATGTTGGCTTGCAGTATACAGATATCTTGAACCCTGCCTCTATTTGAGTTATAAGCGCATCCAGAAATGCCAGTTTGTTGTCACTCACTTTTCCATTGATGATTTTCGTGAGTTTACGTGGTCCATATGTTTTCTTTTTTTCCCCCTCTCTTTCTATGCCCGTACTTTTAAAATTCTCTTGTTGTTCATTAAGCTGCACTTTACAAGTGACAATATATTTCATATTAATGGCAGTTCATGAGATATTTTAATTTTACTTAGTGTAAGCGAATAGAAATAATACAAATTATCAAACTTAAAAAGTGAACACTACTAAATATTTCATAAACAAATAAGAAACATAAATGACTTTGTTAATATTAATCCACATTATCTTTGAGTCATTATGAATTTAAGCAACTTGTAAGCAAAGTATTGTATTGCTGAGGCGGCATTATGATACCAGATAATGTATGCTGAAGTATCTGCAGCACAATATCCACACTAAAGTCTTTTCTTCCTCGATGAGGAGATTGTCCAGTATTTACTTCTATATAGGAGGGCCAATTTTACATAACAGTTCAGCATTCTTTTCTGTTCCAAACAATTAATTTAAGAATAATTACTTTTTCTTGTTAAAAGCCACAAGTGGTAAAGATTATTTATTAATGATGACAATATTTTCGAAAAGTAGTTTTAATCTTGATAAAATATTTTTGCTTTATTTTTTATAAAAAAAAACACATTATATTGACTTTAATTTTAATTGATTTTGATGCACTTTTTCATTATTATGAAATTCCTGTTCCTTATTTTTTTATACTGTCTTAAGAAAATTAATGATTTATGAATCAACACATGAACATGGGCAAGAGAAATTTGCTTCATTTTAATGATCCTTAAAAAAATAAAATAAAATAAAACAACTATTTTTTTTAAAAATATTTTTACAATCTTTTGCCTCATTAATTAATTTATTTATTAATTTTGTGGTAATCAGCAAGAATTGAGAAATTCAAAAAATTGAGTGTAGATGTCTCAGCCCCATTCTCTTGACAAACCTGATGAATGTTCAGAGTTATTAAATTAAAAAGACAAATGAAAAAAGGAAACAAAACAAACTGGTCATAGTTTGTCACAAAAATGCCTCAAGGATGATTCTAATTTTTAGATATTTTGATGCATGTCAAGCAATGAGTTTTGATTGGTCATCCCTATCAAGGATGAATTTGAAACTGTTGGTTTAAAGAGGGCAAAAAAGGATTGAATCTATAGAAAAATAAAGAATGGAAAATAACTGTTAGAAAAGGTAGAGTGATTATAAAATAAATAAAACATAAAATGTATAAGAAATAAAATAAAAAACAGTGAAGAAAGAAAGTGTTTTAAAATTAAAAAAAAAAAAAGACTGTAAAAGACCATTAATCCTCTATTTGCTGTGTCCCCTCAGGAAATGGGCCATGATGACCCCAAATAGTCTTTCTTCTTTTCCTAAAGCTCCCATCCTGATTCTGCCACCTACTCAGAAACAAGTTCATCAGGTAAGTAGCTTGCTGTCTTCCCTTATCTCTCTTACCCTTAATATGTCTGATGAGGGCTAATTTTTTCAAAATGTCCTTCTTCATTATGTGTCAAAGGAATTTCAGTTCTCTTCTGTTTTTTTGAGCATAAGTATTCATTTTGATGCTATTTCCTTAAAGAATTCCTTATTATTTACTTGTGCCATGCATGGTATTCTCAGTATCCCTCTGTAAAGCCATATATGTTGCCTCTAGTTTTCTCTTCATCTCAAGGGAGATTGTCCAGAATTCACTGCCATATAAGAAGATGGATATTGCATAGCAATCTAGATTTTTGTTTTTATTAATTCCCAGGAACTACTCAAAGTAAATGGATATTGTATAGAGTTATATTAACATAAAAAAGGATAAGTGTTAGGAGTATAGAGATGATATACACTTTAGAAGGAAGTGGAAACCCAATCTTAAACAGGAAACAAGAGATAAACTTTTACTTCTATTCACAAGACTGGAAAGGAGCATGAACCAGTCAATAGGTGAAACTGTTATGAAAAACAATAAAAAAGGAAAAAATAAAGGATTATAAATAATGCAACAAAAAGAAAGAAAGTCAACAAAAAGAAAAAATCAATCTGAAAATAAGATTAACAGAAATAAATAAAGGAGCAAAATAATGAAAAAAAGAATCAAAATTAAAAGATATTTTAACAATATGGCACCCAAGAAAAGGAAACAAATTAGTATTTCTTTTCTTAAGTGAGTTTCTGATAATACCTATCCCCTAGTAAATATTTTACAAATTTCAAGAGAGTTTAGAAAAATTTCATCAATTTTAATCAACTCTCATGATAACTGTTCAATCAATGAATGTTGAAAGTTTCCTGTTTCGAAATGGCTTATCTTAGTCAGGTAAGTGCTATATGGGATACATGCTTCGGTGAGCATGTCTCGAAAGCAGATTTTTCTGCAGTAGGTTGCCATTACTTTCTGTGGTAGACTGGTTGCCAACCAAGGCTATAAAACCCAATCTGTTCTGCTATTTAACTCATAGATGGAGGGAGAAGGGATGGATTAATAATATTTCCAAGGGTATTTACACATAAGTGAATGCAATGAATATGACAGGAATTTGGACTCGTTTCTTTGATTTCTCATTCCAAGCTGATATCCACTGCACCACAATGCTCATATCACCATTGCCATTTAACATTAAGGGTAGAATGTGAGAAGTAAAAGTCTCCAGTTCATTGCTCTAACTACTGAGCTACATTTGAAAGCATTTCTTTGTCCTTAGCTGTAAGTGATAAAAATCAGTTACAGTTGATGACAGATGAAATGAATAGCCAGAATTTCTGTGAGTAGGGTAACCTCGATGACTTCAGAAGGGAAAAAGGAGTGGTTTGGCATGTGGAAAGCTACTGAACAGCATAAAAGAACTTTCCAGATGAGTGACCTGGTAGTGAGAACAGTGAACCTTGAATGACAATGTTTCATTACAAGATCTGACCAGGCGCTTAATTCCTATCAATCAAGGAGGGTGTGAATACTAGAAATGCAATGTGTCTTCTGTCACAGTAAACAACAAGAGTGGCAAACAGTGTGTGAGCATATGTGTGCATATGCAAACACTTATGCATGCTACTTTATTTACTTTGCATATGTTGACATTTGCACATACAAGAAGGTGCTGAAAAGTTTTGGACGAAACCTACTTTTAAACATCTGACCAAATTAATAAATGCTGGATATTTTTTTTTAATAATCATTTCACCTCCAGACAAGGCAGGACTTCCACTGGTGTGCAAAGTGTCACAGTGAAATAAAAAAGGGAAAAAAAGAAGCTACAGAGGATGTCAAAGAAAGGATAAGAGAAGAATGGAAATTAATAATATAGAAGATGGCAATTGACAATGCATTTAAACTTTTGGCGATTGAAGTTATCTGGGAAGTAAGCAAATGAAAGGGAGTTCCACAAAAGGGATATGCGAGAAAAGAAATTCTTAGAGTAGAAAAGATGGTTAAATTTAGCTATTTTAAAAGTAAAGGGCCTGGTTTTTGTGTGTGGGAGAGGGAGAAATACTTAGTCAGGTTGGAAACTTTTCAGTATTCTTCATGTATTATGCCTGTTGCAGAACAATAGATAGGAAGCTAATCTTGCAAGACAGTGTTAGTCGGTTATCTTGTTTTTTATAGCTTATCAACCTTTTGCAGCTTAAAAGAAGCCAATAATTTAAAACTGAATCAGTTTTTTGGGGAAAATAATGAGTTACTGATACAAGCCCTACTAATTAACCCATAGTGGGGGGAGAGAATAGAAGCATTCATACATTTTATAAGGGTATTTGCCCATAAGTGAATATAATGAACCTGACAGGTCTCTTTAATTTTAAGCCATTATCTATTACACCACTAGCACATCCACGCTTACTGCACTTGGTATTCTCAAGAGTTCACCCATTTAGTTAGTTATATTTTCATTCATTCTATGATTTTGTGGCCTTGTGTCATACAATTTTTGTTGATATCTATATCTGAATTGATATGCAGTAAATTTGTATCTAAATACATCAATAGACAACAACAAATAAATGCTTAACTTATCTGTATATATAATTTATGTGTGTGTATATACAGGTTTTTCTCTATAGATTCAGTTAAATGTATATATTTTAATGTATATAAATATATGTTTGTGTGAATGCAAATCTCACAAAATTATTTATTATTAGATATTCATTAAGAATATAAATCTGTTTCAGGGCAATTTTTCATTTTACAATATGAGCACAGAAAAAAATATGACCTCAATAATAAAACATTTTATTACAGTGGAAAACAAGTGACAACAACCCTTGCCAAGCTTGTTGCTATGCAAGCTGTGGGCTTGTAATAAGACAATGTACTGAATGCTGACTGGTCAGTGTAAATCAGACTATTTCTTGGAATCACCTTTCCTAGAATTTAAATAATTCACCTCAAAATTAGTCCATCGAATTGACACGTGGCCAGACAGTATGAAATAGAAAACATACTTAAAATTCAACAGTTTGAAAATAGACCCTAGCAAAAAAGAACCTTAGTGGAGAATCAACACGACATCTAAATTCATCACTTGTAAAAATTAACTACTTTGAAGAAATTAGTCAAATCCTTAGTGAGACTCATTCATGAGCAAACAAGATTCAACTAACAATTTTCAGTTTCTTAACCGTTCATCAACCAAGAGACAAATTCTCAATTTTAAACAAGCCAAACTCAACCAACAGAAATATACGAATTAATATTCTCACAATTGCCTGAATTTCAACCCTGAATCTAAATATATTCAAAGATCATTCAACTTTACTGAAAGAGAAAAGTTCATCCACAGAAAACACATTTTTCTCAGTCCAAAACTAAACAATAATTCTGAACACAATTCATCATCATCATCATCACCAACTTCAAGTTAAGTACAATTCTCTTTGAATTACGTTCAAAGCTAGCAAACTCTTATCACCTTATTTTTTAATTAATACACTTAACCCAAGAACTTTATAGTGAAAGACTTTTATTCATTTCAAAGTCATTTTGTGTACAACATGTGAACTTTTAAATTTATCAATTTAATCCTGACATCAGAACCGATTTCAAATTTCATGAACGTAAGTCATTATCATTCCAATTCCAAGTGAATGATTGTAAAGAGACAAACAATGCTTAGTGATTATTTCATTACATAAGCATTAATAAATTAGGAATGACTAATAATAATATATAAAAAGCATCTCCATTACCTTGTCAAATAATATTTCTAAATATCGATAAGAAAAAAGCAATGTTTTCTAAGAGTAAAACAAAGTATGAAGAAAAAGGATAATTTTATTAAAAAGTCGACTGAATTCCAATGTCATATCATTTCTCCAAGATGGTAATAAATACTGGACATTTTTCTCACAAATGAAGAGGAAACTTGAGGTAACAGAGATGTGGTTCTACAGAAAAATGCTGAGAATACCATGGACCAAAAATATGAGCCATAATAAAGTTTTCAGGAAAATGGAAACAAAAAATACACTTGTACTTAGAATCAGAAAGAGAGTTGAAATTTCTGACATACATAATGAAGAAACATGGCTTGGAGAACATCACACTCACAAGACATACTAAGGGCAAAAGAAACAGAGAGAAGCAACAAGAAACCAGTTTAATGAGTTTGTATAAATGGATAGCAGAATAGAAGTTGAAAAAGATAGTAAGGAGACACTACTTAGACCAAGAAGGATAGAAAGTCAAGGAAGACTATGATTGTCCATTTCCTGAAAAGACAAGGCATAGAAAGGAGCACTCATTTCAACAATTTGTGGAATATTTTCAGAAAAAAAAAGTTTTTTTGTATCAAATTTCACCTGGACCTGAATTAATTACCTAACAATTGTAATTAACTTCTTAATATCTTTGGAATTCAGCGAGCCGAGTTCAAATTCCAGTAAAATTTGTTGCATTTACTTATGACTACCTTTTGGAAAATTATCAGTTCACCTCTTCTCCCTCTGGGTTAAACAGCAAGATAGATTGGGTTCTATAGCATGATTGGAAACTGGTCTACTGCAGAAAATAATGACAACCTACTGCGAAAAAATCTTCTGCTCAGTCAGTCATGTCTCTTTTGAAACATGATTACCCAAGTATTTATCATGTATGGCACTTAACTGAATATCATTAAACTTTCTTAATGCTGGAAAATTTTCTCACAGAAGAATAGGAGACTTTAAGGCAACAGAGATGGCATTCTATAGATGCTGAGAATACTATGGATGAAGTGTGTAAACAACAAGGAACGTTTAGAAAAAATGTAAACAGAAATGACACTTATACTTAGAATCAGAAAGATTAAAATTTCTATGACATATAATGAGAAAAGAAGACTTGGAGAAATTGCCACTTAAAGGACATAGTGAAGACATTAGAAGGAAAGGGAAACAGAGAATAACCTAAGTAAAAAGCTTGTGTAAATGGATGGTAGAAAAGAGAGTAGAGGGAACAGTAAAAACACAAATATTGCTAAGAGTTTACAAATATAGGGAGTTGTTAGAAAGCCATGATCACCAAGGTCCGCAAGGAATATGGCACATAGAATATAATGAACAATAAACACATTGCTTATTGTAAAGACAGTAAAGTGGGGATGGAAATATATTGATTAATACCAAAATAGGAATATTTAACAACAGATTGGATTAGGAATTATTTTTTAGCTTTTAAGCATTATGGAAATAAAGAGATACAAATTTTTTTATGTATTTAGAAGTAAAAACAACTACAAAATTCTTTAGATGTTACCAATAATTTTTTATGACACAGGTAATTAAGTAAAGCATTATATGAATTCTTACTTTCTTTTCCCTTTCATTTTTCTTCCTGATCTTTCTGCTATCACTAACTCTATTTACCTTTGTCAATCACAATGCAAATGGAAAAATAAGATCACTGCTAAGTTCAAATTACACAACAAAACCTTGAAAAATGTTGTTTTTTTTTTCCTTCCTAAGAAACTACTGATTGTCTTTGAGTCACCAAATGATCAGTATTTCTGGTCATCTGAATCCAAAAACAACAAAAATTTCAAAACCTGTAGACCAGGGGAAAAATTTTGCAAGAACACTCATTTTCACAAAACCTTTGATCTTGCAGAACTCAATGCAATGAACATGGATGCAGAGGAAGCACCATTCCTGTATTTCTTTTGTTTTTGGGTTGAATATTTTTTAGAGATTATGTCACAAGAGTGTAGCAATCTCAGCACTAATCTTGGACTTCCTGCCTCTTGGGTGTGTATTCTTGTGCATTCTGTATCTGACGTTTTACAACTGTTGAAGACAAGGGCCTATGCCTTTTGAAGTAATTCATGACCACTTTTTCCACTTAGGTGCAAGCAAATATTTCTTTTCTTTTATACTCATTCTTCACACTGCTTATATTTATATACGAGTGTGTGGGTGTGTCTGTGTGCATGCTCAGTCATCAACCATATCTATCCAAATGTGTATCAGTGTAAGTGAGGATATGTTATATACAAGAGAGAGTGCTGAAAAGTTCCCAGACCAACCTACATTCAAAATAATGACAGGCCACTGAGATACTGGTTTCAGGAAATGGGTTGAAAAGTTCATAACACATGCTGATAGATAGATAGATAGATAGATAGATAGATAGATAGATAGATATGAACAAGCAGTGATAGATAGATAGATAGATAGATAGATAGATAGATATGAACAGACTGAAATTGAAAGGTAGGTAGGTAGATTTGAACTGTGATAGATATGAACAGACTGAGATATATAGATAGATAAATATATAGATATGAACAGATTGATAGATATATAGACAGACAGACTGTGATAGATAGATAGATAGATACAGACTGTAACAGATAGATAGATACAGACTGTAACAGATAGATAGATACAGACTGTGATAGATAGATAGATAGATAGATAGATAGCTATGAACAGACAGAAATATATAGACAGATATGAACAGGTGGTCTATATATGAAAGTGTGTTATAAACTTTTTAACCCAAATCATTTCCTGAAATTACTATTTAAGCTTGTCATTATTTATCCTGGGATAGATAGATAGATATGAACAGACTGTAACATAGATAGACATGAATTGACTGAGATACATAGATAGAGTGGGCTCTCTCATCCATCTTGATGTATGAGGACCTGACATTTTCGTTTTTAGAACTGAAATGCTAGACTACCTACACAGATGATTTGATTATAGAGGTGATGTGTTGGGTAAAACCATTCACAATTTTCATAACAGAGAAATGGTGGATCGGGTGCCATAAAACAGGCCGCCTTGAGTTTGAATTCACAGTTTTTCTTCTCCTAAGCCATTTGCCCAGCTATTAAACTCATAGCAGGGGTGGGGAAAAGAAATCAATAACTAGGTAACTACATGAAAGTGAATACAACAATTTTTATTTGGAATTAGATCTTTGTTTACCAACTTTCTTTCCAAGTTACTAACCATTAAACTAGCCACACCTTTGATTGTGTGTATATATATATATATATATATATATATATATATATATATATATATATATATATATATCTATATATAGTTTTAAAAAATGCTATATTTATGAATAAAAGTTCTCAGTGTCAGACCTACAAAATATATAAATATACAAGTAGACACTAGAATTAAAAAAGAGCAGTCACAGTCTGTTTCATGCTTGAACACAATCTTCAGGACACACACACACACATATATATATATATATATACATATATACATGGTGTCAATAAACTATACACCTGTATATAACATATGTTTTAGCACTGAACATATATATATATATATATATTAGTTCAAACAGTATTGATAATTATTTTATGATGGTTTACTATACTATTTTCCTGTTATTAACCAAAATTGAGAACCATTTTAGTAATAAATTTCTGGACTGTTGATTAAATTCTTTGTCTGAATTGTTATTATAAGTTACTCTATAGTAACTTTATTGTCACCCTGTATATAAAATAATGTCTGGCTACTAGTTTCCAAGTGCAGTCAACTGTTAGGATGGCTAGCCAATCCCTGTTGCAGATGCTCACTCAGGCAGATTTCTGTTTTTTAATAACCACAGAAATCATCTGCAGTTTATACAGTAACTATACAAAGTAGACTTTAGCTACGTTATCTGGCATGATCAACAGTTTGAACAAGGCCAGTCTGCTCAAACCTTCAGTCATGAGGATTTGTGGCTTTATGTTAGTGCAACAATCAACAGCCTGTAAACAGTTCCATCATCCAATTTTCCCCGCAAGGATTGGGTCAACTCATCATATGATTTTCAGGTACTTTACAAAGGGTGCTGCAAGATAGGATCATCTAACCAGACCTATAAAAGAAAAAGCTACCTTCCTGATAAATCAGCCATAAAAGATTTGAACACAGGTCTCATAATCAGAAAATGAACATTCTAACAACTCAGCTATATATATATATATCCAAATGAATAAGGAACGAAGAAAATATTTGCAATGTTCAAATTCAAAACATTAATTTAAAACAGTGGTCATATGAAAATAGAGTGTAGTGAAACTTTGGATCCTGATTAGTCATCAAATCGCAAAATTCAAAATATGTCAGAGAAACAGTTTTTCCACAGCTAAAGAAAAAATCATTCTGGGAGCCACTCCATGTGACTGGATTCAATATTTAAGGATGGTCTCCAACAGGTCACAATGGTCAGTCAGGGGAGGCGGTTTGCTGACAGACATCTAAAATATAACCAAATTCAAATCAACCCAGAGATAAGGTCAGGTCGCACCTTGTTCTCTTTCTCCTTATCTATTTCAACAATTACTACTAGAACATTTTGTACGAACACTTGATACCTTAACTTTCTCAATGAACATTAACTTCTACAACTTATGTTATTTCTTCTTTTAATAAATTTCTATTTTAACATTCAAAATTTATATTTTATTATTCCACTCATTTAGACTAATTCACACATTCCAACTGACAGCCAACCTTCTGATGATAATTCTGCATGAATCCTGTAAATTGCAGGGAGTTCAGTTAAGACTAAACACAAGGTCGAATACAAGAAATATTAACCAGCTCCCTCCAACGGCTTCAAGAGCAATGAATATTTATTATAAATCATACTTTAGAACATGAACAAACTACAATCTATTACAAAATTGTACATTTTGTTTTGACATTGAAAGAACAATGTCTCATCAGGTAGTTAATAATGATGGTAATAAAAGTTATTTTTTAAAAGAAAATTAAAAAAAAAACTCACTTCCTTTTATTTTGGAAATTTTTTCGAATGACCCCTTCTTTCCCCTTTTTTTTAATACCCTCTTACCTCATGTGAAAAAATTAGTAGTGTACATAATTTCATCTAGGTTTGTACAAACCCACAATGTATTTTCTAATGTGTATACACTAACGGCCATATTTATTAGGCCACCCCAGTGTTTTAAAAAAAATGATGTATTTCATACTATTTTTTAGTATTTATTACTAAGTGAATAATTGTAAATGAAAATAGAATGATTCTTTTGTTAATACTGCACAGTCCACAATAACATGTGCATCAAATGAATTTATAAATATTTAATAATTACCTATATTGCAGTTTCATCAATAAAAGAATGAAGAAAATTTAAGGTGATTCACAAGAGTTCATCTTTGCCTCCTTGCCTTGTAAAATTTTGCAAAGTAACAATAACAAAAGAACCATTCTATTTTCATCCACTTGGCAATAAATATTAAAAATAGTATGAAATACATCATTTCCTTTAAAAACACTGGGGTGGCTTAATAATTATGGTTGGTAGTGTACATCTGGACATAAATTTGGAACTTTCATTTAGTAACCTTTATTGTTAATAAAGACAAATGAATCTGTAGAGATAAAAGTAAATGTCCACTTGATGGAGCTAGTAAAACTGAAGAAGTTATTTACAAAGCTGAAGTTCAAGAGATAAACGTCTATTGAACAGGTGTGAGGCTCATCCCCTGTTCCCTGTTTAGGATGTGGTTTCTGGCTTTCTCTTTTCCAATCTTTCCACTTTTCTCTTTTGTTAATTTTTTTTCAATTGGAGTAGATAGACTGAACTATCGCCCGGTTCACACTCCACCCACATCTATTGAACAGGTGTAGAGGCTCATCCCTTGTTCCCTGTTTAGGATGTGGTTTCCGGCTTTCTCTTTTCCAATCTTTCCACTTTTCTCTTTTGTTAATTTTTTTCAATTGGAGTAGATAGACTGAACTATCGCCCAGTTCACACTCCACCCACATCTATTGAACAGGTGTAGAGGCTCATCCCTTGTTCCCTGTTTAGGATGTGGTTTCCGGCTTTCTCTTTTCCAATCTTTCCACTTTTCTCTTTAGTTAATTTTTTTTCAATTGGAGTAGATAGACTGAACTATCGCCTGGTTCACACTCCACCCACATCTATTGAACAGGTGTAGAGGCTCATCCCTTGTTCCCTGTTTAGGATGTGGTTTCTGGCTTTCTCTTTTCCAATCTTTCCACTTTTCTCTTTTGTTAATTTTTTTTCAATTGGAGTAGATAGACTGAACTATCGCCCGGTTCACACTCCACCCACATCTATTGAACAGGTGTAGAGGCTCATCCCTTGTTCCCTGTTTAGGATGTGGTTTCCGGCTTTCTCTTTTCCAATCTATTCACTTTTCTCTTTTGTTAATTTTTTTTCAATTGGAGTAGATAGACTGAACTATCGCCCAGTTCACACTCCACCCACATCTATTGAACAGGTGTAGAGGCTCATCCCTTGTTCCCTGTTTAGGATGTGGTTTCCAGCTTTCTCTTTTCCAATCTTTTCACTCTTACATAGCCCCCTGCACACCAGTGGCCTTACCGCCTTGCCCGGGGTGATATGATTAAAAAAAAAAAAATTAGTCTGAGCAAAATATAGGTGGGATATACTGAAGGCAATTTTTAAAAATTATGTTATAATTACAAATCATCATTCAAGCTGTATTGAGCACTTTTTAATACAACTGTTTACTAGTTTAGTTTGACTCTGACCAATAACTGTTTAATAATTATGTATGTATATATGTAGATGTTGATTATTAATGAACAGATTACAATATATTTGGTTGAGTAATTTTAATTATTTCTTATAAGAAATTGTTTTTCTTCAACTTTTCTAATTCCTTTTCATTTGCAGGACTTTATTCTTTCTACTCTTGTTTAATTTATCTCTTTGGTATTTCTTCTTCCTTTACATTTTACTCTTTTTAATCTTATTGCTTTGTCTTCATGGGTCTTTTTTTCTCTACCAACTCTGCCTTATCATTATTTGTTTTCCAATAACTTTAAAGAGAAAAAATTAAATTGGTGTAAATTTCTAATTTAAATATCTTGCCCTAGACACACTCCTGCTTCTAAGGCTACTAACTTGTGGTGCAACCAATGGGTTCTTCTTCTTCTTCTGTGTGACATGTCTCTTCAGGACATAGGTGATCATGGCCTTCCACATCTCCCTATCCCTTCTAGGTTAACACCTTCCAAACCCTGCTCATTTGTTCAAGCTCATCAAGTATGTCACGCATTCCTTTCCTCTGTCTTTCTTTCCTTTATCTGTTCTGTGAGTATCTGATTCTCTGATCCCTCCTTCCTTGTTATATATCCCAGAAACTTCAGCTGTATTTTCCTGATGTTATGTAAAAGTTTCCTTTTCATTTACATCCTCTTCAAAACCTCGTTGTTGCTAACGTTTGGTCAATGGTATCTTCATCATTCTTCGGTAAAACCACATTTTGGTTACTTCAAGTCTTTCCTTCATCTTTGGTAAGATTGTCCAGTGTGAATTAAATTGTTAAGTTGAAACTATGAATTGTCTCCCTCTGAATAAACAACTACCTCAGCACTTCAGTCTGTGTGTAAATAACTGATTATAGGTTCATCTTCTTCTATGCTATTTTATAATAAAAATCATTCATCTACATGCATATGAACATGCATCTAGCTTAAACTCTTAAGGGCAATGTTTAGGCACTTAAAACTATATATGTTCTGATTCAGCATATTCCAAGTAAGGTTTTGATAAAAAATTTATTTCTGTACTCTTTAAATAAGCAAAGATATGTAATAGCTTTAAAAAACAAAAGAAATAACATTTTTGCCATTCCAATTTAAACCTGTTCTCATTCAAATTTTTCTTCTATGCCATTCAGAATGTTAATGATCATGACTCTCCACAACTATCTTTTGACTATACTTGAATTTAAACCACTTTTTATTCATAAATGCTCTCCCTAACCTTTTACTAATTTACATATTTTCTTTCTCCCACTGCTTATTATTAATCTTTTTTTTTTCATGGGAAGAAAGAATTTTTACTTTCTTTTTCTTTCTTTTCTGTCTTTCATTCTCTCTTTTAAATTCTGTAGACCTGCTCACTCCTTACATTTATAACACAACAGCAATCGACAATATATAAGACAACCAAAAACAAGGAAATAAAATCTACTGCATTTATTATTCTATAACCTGAAGCCAGAGATAACCTTCATGGTATGACAATTAAAGAATCTACAAAGATGAACACACACACACACATATCTATATCTATATATATATATATATAAAATAAATAAATTTGATCAAGCCAAAGGGGAGAGCAGCATTCAGTGCTGACCATTTCTGCTTTCTGTTAATCCTGTGAAGAACAGATGCTGATGGGAGGAACAATAGAAACAAAAGACAACGCCTATTGTCAGGTGCCAAGAAAGAGATATGACTGAAGCCATCTGCTTCCTTGTGCCATCTAAGGAACATAAAACCCCTGTTATAAAAAAACAAGTGAAAAGTGAAAAGCCAAAGAACAAAAAAAAAAAAGTACAGGAAGAATTATAAAAGAGATAAAAACTTATGAAACCTATGTCTGCTCAGCAAGCCTCTGGCCCTAATTAAACACTTGATAAGTATGATCACATACTTGTTTAAGAGGACCTGAAAATCAAGAGACTTATTTTGTATAACTTTGTATAAAACAAATATTTATTCTTGAATATATTTGATTTTAATTATTTCCCTGTTTGAATTTCTTGGATTAGGAATTATCATGATTTACATTATTTATGTTTGGATTAATGTCCTCTCTTTTTGACTCCACCTTCAAGTATCTCACAATCCAGGTAAACTTCAGAGAATTTTGAACTGAACCCTTTATTGAATCTACAGGAATAGCTTGTTCTTCTTTTGAATTCCATGTCTTAAGTTAATTTTAGTACTGATCAGCTACAGTTGAAGCTGTTTCCACTGAGTCTTACCCAGTCCAGCCCAAAGAATCTATAACTTGGAACCTTAAACCCTAATTAATTTTATCTTGTAAAGATTGAGAGGATTATGTCAGTAAGTTAGTTAAGTGCCATACATAATACACGCTTGGGCGATCATGTCTCGAAAGAGACACGACTGACTGGGCAGAAGATTATCCCGCAGTAGTTTGCCATTGCTTTTTGTGGTAGAATGGTCGCCAACCAAGGCTATAGAACCCAATCTGTCCTGCTATTTAACCCATAACTGGAAGGAAGAGACGGATTAATATCTTTCCCAAGGGTATTTGCGCGTAAGTGATTATGTAATCATTTCTTTTATGATACAATTGCTAATTATACAAATACACAACTAGACTGTATGTCTGAATCCTCAGAATAAAAGTACCGGTTTTATAAATGGTACAGAAGTAAAGAAAATATTGCTGATTGATAAGAGAGTAAAATGCTTTGAAAAAAAAAAATTAAAAAATTTGTTATTATTTACCAATTCCAAATATGTGGGCTTATTGAAGGTTTTAAAAGTAAATATGGGATTATCAACCCTGTCTTCTAATTATTGGCTGTGCAATTTTCAGTCGTCGCAAGAGCAACAACACTAACTATACATTTTACCAAGACACAAAAATATGATAATTTTGCTTCATGTAACTATATTATTTCTTCATAAATTCAAGTAAATAATTTTTCATAAACATTTCAAAATTTCAAATGTTACTTTTCTCTATAACTGTGCCAAGAAAACACTAGAATAATAATTCTGTAAACATGTTTTATTAATATACAAGTGGGCCTGTGCTGTCAAAACTGACAGCAAAATATTTATATTGATATGATGACTAAAATGACGGCAACATATATATTGATGTACTTACTACTGAGTATCTTACATTAAGACATAAGAAAAAAAAACAGCATAATCCAAAGGACAGGAGGGAAATATATATATATCGTTCATTCAGTTATGAATTAGAACACTCTTGCTACTGGCGTATGTATACATGGTATATCACACGCTAAAAGTCTGCCTCCTTCTACCGAGCGCCCATAGCTCACAGGTGGGACAGGTTTCAATCCTGGGTAAAAGTAATTGGATGTCTAACTGTACTGATAAGCTGTGATACAGTGAAACAGATCTGTCTACGGATTACTATTTATGCTCTCACACCCTGATCTCACACTTTGGAAAAATGGTAGACTTTGAAAAAAAAGTAGCTACTCTAGCATCTAGGCATTGTTTATTCAGAAATGAATTAGAATGCTTTAACTACTGGCATATGTATACATAGTATATCAGATCTGTTTACGATATGGTATATCATAAACAGATCTGACTGCACATGACTATATATATATATATATATATAGTCATCTGCAAACAGTCCTGTTTTGCTGTATCACAGTTCATCAGTACAGTTTGACACCCGACTGCTTCCAGCCAGTATTGAAACCTGACTTATTTGACATTGGCTGAAGATTCTACCTCTAAGCTATCAACACATGGTAGAGGAAACCCAATTATATATACATATATATATACACACATGCACAAATAGACAATGGTCTTTATCATAATAGAGAGTATATATATATATATATATATATATATATATATATATTCTTCACTACTTGACAACATAATTATTGTGAAAAATAAAATAATAAAATACTGTTAAAGAGCAAACATGTGGCAAGAGCTTTCATAACTGGTAATAAAGGGAATAGACTGAGCTGATGCTACCTCACGATTGTCCCTCTCATGAACTGAGCTGACGCTGCCTCGCTATTGTCTATCTCCCCATGAGCCTGACAAGAGGAAAATATATATACAAAGAAATACACAACAGCCTTTATAATAATAGAGAAAACAAATATATTCTTCACTACTTGATGACATAATTATTACAAAAAGATAAAATAATAAGGCACTGTTAAAGAGGAAACATGTGGCAAGAGCTTTTATAACTGGTAGTAAAGAGAGTGAACTGAGCCAACACTGCCTTGCTATTATCTTTCCAAGAGTGTGACAGAAGGGATATATATATATATATATATATATATATATATATAACCTTCACAACCTAACAATATAATTATTGCCAAAAAATACAATATGGAACTTTTAAAGAGTGAACATGTTGCAAGAGATTTAATAACTGGTAGTAAAGAGAATGAACTGAGCCAACGCTGCTTTGCTTTTGTCTCTCTAATGAACTGAATATATATATATATATATTGATTGATTGTTTAATTACTTAGTTTTTGGTCACAATAAAATTAGACCAGTGCACATTTGTATTAAAAAGTGTTCAATACCATAGAACTTTTGAATATTTTCCATTTGTAAATGAGTTATTACATGACCTAGGTTTCTACCATGAGTGGTGTTTTCAGGCAATTTTCAATAACTCATTTTTCCGTTTACCTTTTTTTTTTTAAGAATGCTCACATAATGGTGGGTTTTTTTTAATGCTCATGTGGCAGGGAATTTTTGAATGTACAATTTTTCAAATTACAAGAAATTATAACGTTTTCATCCATGGTTGTATAAACCTAACAGGTATTTTTTAGTATGGTTACACTTAGTCATAATACCTATTAGGTGCATACAACCATGGATAAAATGTTATAATTTCTTGTAATTTTAAAAATTGAGCGTTAAAAAAAAACAATTGTTATATGAGAGTTAATAAAAAAAACAAAAAAAAAAGGTAAACAGTAAAATCAGTTATTGAAAATTGCCTGAAGACACCACTCATGGTAGAAACCTAGGTCACATAATAACTCGTTTACAAATGGAAAATATATATATATATATATAGTTATCCACAGACAGATCTGTTTTGCTGTATCACAGCTCATCAGTATGGTTAGACATCTGATTGCTTTTTACCCAGGATTGAAACCTGACCGAATTGGTGTCATGTGGGCACTCGGTAGAAAGAGGCAAACTTTTTAGCATGTATATTATCATTCTACAT
>JBBBDQ010001242.1:1617500-1638893 GCA_037127315.1 Ascarosepion bandense | reverse complement strand
ATATATATATATATATATATATATAAATAAAAGGCAAGATGTTTGTGTGTGTGTCTGTTTATCTGCCTGTATAACTGTATTTCTTTTGTATTGCCTAGAAACGATACTGAATATAACTTTGATTTCAATAATGCCACCCTAATCTAAACTTATTTATAAATGAAATCTTGTCTGTGTGTGTGTGTGTGTCTGTTACCTATAGACTCCAAAACGGCTGAACTGATTATCTTGAAAATTTACACAGTTGTACTATAAGTGTCTGTGAGTGTTCTTAGCTAGGTTTTGTGTCGAGGTATGCCCAATAAATATCGAAAATCGATAATCAAAAAAATCGGGTTATAGAAGGAGTGGTCTGATTTTAATCAAATTTGATACACTCATAGAAAAAGACATAAAAAACGATATTCAGAAGTTTCAAGATTGCAGTTCTATCCTTGGATGACTTATTTGACTCCGATATTGGAAATCGATACCCCGATATCCTACCAGGTCTGATCAAAATCAGTTTTTCAGCCCTTTTATTTTAGTTTTTGCTTCAGGTTTGGCTCTAAGTAGGTATAATTGTAGTTCTTAGTCTCAGCCATGATACCATTTACTCAGAAAACCTACTTAGCCTTTAAAATTCAGTTTATGACGAAAAAAACTTATTTGATATCAATATCAGGAAATCAAAATTTGACTTACATCCATTCATTTTTATTTCAGTCTACGGTTTCGCTTTAACTGGAAACAACTATTGCTTTTTAATCTTTCGTGCCAACATCCAAAGAGTCTGAGCTCCAGGACCATGGATTAATTTTAAAGTTTTCATTACACCCGAGCAACACTGGGCTATACTGCTAGTTAATAAATAAAAACGGCATTCTTAAATCAAGCACACATGCACCACACTCTCTCACAATTGACTGACATATCTGGAAGAGTATGGCATGTGTAACTAGAACAATCTACTCCAGTACACAAAATAAAAGGTTCAGTTCAAAAGTCTAATCACCTGAAGAAGGCCAGAGTGTACAACAATCAAAATGTTCGGAAAATGGCAACAAAGATGAGGACAATGTAAATAACAGCTATTTTGTATTTTTGCAATTGAGTCAACACAAGTTTCTGCTGAGGTAAAATTCTGTCTGTTGGCACTGACAATAGACACTGAGGAAAGTTTCTGCTGAGGTAAAATTCTGTCTGTTGGCACTGACAATAGACACTGAGGAAAGTTTCTGCTGAGGTAAAATTCTGTCTGTTGGCACTGACAATAGACACTGAGGAAAGTTTCTGCTGAGGTAAAATTCTGTCTGTTGGCACTGACAATAGACACTGAGGAAAGTTTCTGCTGAGGTAAAATTCTGTCTGTTGGCACTGACAATAGACACTGAGGAAAGTTTCTGCTGAGGTAAAATTCTGTCTGTTGGCACTGACAATAGACACTGAGGAAAGTTTCTGCTGAGGTAAAATTCTGTCTGTTGGCACTGACAATAGACACTGAGGAAAGTTTCTGCTGAGGTAAAATTCTGTCTGTTGGCACTGACAATAGACACTGAGGAAAGTTTCTGCTGAGGTAAAATTCTGTCTGTTGGCACTGACAATAGACACTGAGGAAAGTTTCTGCTGAGGTAAAATTCTGTCTGTTGGCACTGACAATAGACACTGAGGAAAGTTTCTGCTGAGGTAAAATTCTGTCTGTTGGCACTGACAATAGACACTGAGGAAAGTTTCTGCTGAGGTAAAATTCTGTCTGTTGGCACTGACAATAGACACTGAGGAAAGTTTCTGCTGAGGTAAAATTCTGTCTGTTGGCACTGACAATAGACACTGAGGAAAGTTTCTGCTGAGGTAAAATTCTGTCTGTTGGCACTGACAATAGACACTGAGGAAAGTTTCTGCTGAGGTAAAATTCTGTCTGTTGGCACTGACAATAGACACTGAGGAAAGTTTCTGCTGAGGTAAAATTCTGTCTGTTGGCACTGACAATAGACACTGAGGAAAGTTTCTGCTGAGGTAAAATTCTGTCTGTTGGCACTGACAATAGACACTGAGGAAAGTTTCTGCTGAGGTAAAATTCTGTCTGTTGGCACTGACAATAGACACTGAGGAAAGTTTCTGCTGAGGTAAAATTCTGTCTGTTGGCACTGACAATAGACACTGAGGAAAGTTTCTGCTGAGGTAAAATTCTGTCTGTTGGCACTGACAATAGACACTGAGGAAAGTTTCTGCTGAGGTAAAATTCTGTCTGTTGGCACTGACAATAGACACTGAGGAAAGAGATTTTATTATTAAGTTTATGTGTAGGTATTTTCAAAGATTTCTTTCATGTTTTTATTTTGGAGAAGCTGTTTTTTAATATAAAGATGTTGTTGTTATGACATAAGTATACCCTATTTACGTTATTTGAACTATTGTCCTCATCTTTGTTGCCATGTTTATGATGTTTTGGACATTGTAAGCTCCAGCCTTCTTCAGGTGCTAGGAATTTTGATATACTATTTATTACAATCACTGGGGTATATCATGGTATATCATTCTCATTTCTTGTGCAAAGCAACTTCTAGTAGCAAGAGTTATTTCCCTTTAATATAACTCTTGCTATTTGTTCACCACTGCTGTTGCCTGTAATTCACAACTCTTTGGGTCAAGTCACTGAAACTAACCAAAATCTATATTCACTGGGTCCTTGAGGACAACAGCATGTGAATTTCTGGGACTTTTAAACTTAACGTCTCAGTTACAGTATGGATTTGGATGTGTTGAGTCTGTTTACTATGGTGCTCATGGTGGAGGCATTATTGGTAGTCAGGGACAGACTAGACTTGGACTCATCCTTTGGAGAATGTACCAGTATTCCACTAGATAACCTGATGAAAATGCTGACTTTCTGCACACATACAGCACACTTTGGAATTGACAGCATAAAGGTTTAGCAATGGGCTCACCATCATCACCATCACTGGTTAACATATACATGGAATACTTTGAAGAAATGGTATTAGAATCCACAGCTCTAAAGCCAACACTATGGCTGAGATATACTGATGACACCTTCATACTCTGGCCACACCAGGAAGAAGTCCAGATGTTACTGGACCAATTGGACTCAGTAAGATCATTGATACAGTTCACTAAGAAAAAAGAGGGTGACAACCAACTAGCATTTCTGGATGTACTAATATCTCAAACAGAGAATTGAATTAATAGATAGAGAATGTCATTGAAACTACGTAAACTTAAGGAATCAGCATATATGCTAGGCTACAAAAATCTCCTTTGCCGACCAAGCATAGAAATTAATACAATATGGAAACCAGTAAGACAGAGTGCTAGAGAAAATCATTAGCATCAAAGATTGTAATATGAACTCTGGTAAAAATGGTTACTGAAACATTAGGTTTATAAGTCCCAGAAATTCACATGGCTCAGTAGATATAGTTGACTTGACCCAAAGGGTTTTGAGTTCAATACCAGACTACATCAGTGGTGAACAAATAACTTATATATACAAATAGAGCTACACTACTATGCAATGTCTAATTACCAATAAAGGATAGCTGATAGCTATATGACAGGGAAACACCTGTTCCAGTATGATAACTGACGTTAAGCAGGGCAAAGCCTGGTCAGTACCTAGATGGATAACCACTTGGGAATGCCAGGTGCTGTAAACTTGGATGTAAAGTAAATGTAGTGGATAAATCCTATGAATTTTTAATCAGCAAACCGAATTCTACTTTCAGTTGGGTTCACTTAAGCACAAATATTCTTGGGAAAGATACGAATCCACCTCTTCCCCCCCAGCTATGAGTTAATTACTAAAATTTGTATCACTAAATCATTATTATCTTCAAAAAATTCTTACAATATGAAAATCAATTAACTGGTAAAGAGTCCATAAACCATAGAAATCATTTGATTAACCAATCAACCAACGAATGCAAGACAATTTCAACACAAATAAAGAAACTTAAAGTGAACAAGATATAGTTCTATCAATAACTATTTAGAATACCATGTGGAAGACAAGAAAGTTTTAAAGGAAGTGAGCATTACAAAAAGAAAAGCTATTTATAACAATAAAAAAAACACTTGAAATTTGGGGAACACATGTTAAAGAAAAGGTTTCAAAATTTAATACACACAGGGAACATTAAATACAAAAAAAAAACAAATTAAGACTGAGAATCATATGAGAGAAATATTGTTGAAAGAAAGATGTGAAGATCCATAATCACCCACATTTTGAAAAGAGATGGTACATTGAGAGAGATACATCCAATGAGTAAAATAACAATTTTGTCACCAATGAAAAAAAACTTGAAGGCACCAAAATCTGATTCTACTGAACAATGTTGAGAATACAGAAGAGAAAGTTTCAAAGAGATTAGGTAAATTAAAAAACAATTTCTAACAAATATTGCTGAAAGGATATGACACACTGAGAGACATTCATAAAATGAAACTGGATTACTTTATCTAAGTGATATAATACTTCTAACCATATAATAAATTTTTATTAAAAGCAAAACAAAATATACTGACATGTAAACTCTCAAATCCAAGAAAAATATTACTTCTTTTTTTTAATCATATCACCTCATGCAAGGAAGTAAAGCCACTAAGACACAAGAAAAAAAATGAGAAATAAAGAAAAAACATTAGAGATAGAGAAAATTAGAAGAGTAATCAAAACAGTAGATAACAATTGCCATTGCATTTACCTTTTTGAAGATCAAAGTTGTCTGGAAAGAATGAAGCCAGAAGTGACTTCCACAAATAAGAAGTGTGAGAAAAAAAAAAAGAACTTTTAGTTACATTTAGCCAATTTGACTGTGAATTAATGAGACTTTGCACTTAGATTCATAAAGTCTAGATACCATAACAAAGAGTTCATTGAAACAATTACCAGTATTTATGGAAAAGGCACAAGGAAGCTACGTTACAGCATGCAAAAAGTAACTGAAGAAGAGATGCTGGGTCATTTTATTGAGAATCTTCAAAATATACAGTGTAAAGATCAGACAAGAAGTGGCAGTAACATTCAATGTATGGATAAAACTATAAATATGCAAAATAGATTCTGGACAGAAGAATTGTCTAGTGTGACACAATGAACTGATTTTCTTGGCAGTTAACCTAGCAATTGATTCAGTGTAGTCTTTCCAATTTATGTCAGCCAAGAATGTTAGACAAAGAAGACACGAGTCACTCTTATGGAGGTTAGCCTCAGACATGCTGATGGGAGGCAGGAAGAGGTCTTTAAAGTGATGAATAGAGAGAAGTTTTGCTTTGGTGGTGTTAAAACTAACAAACCATTTCTTGTTAGTTGACAACAAACTCTAGGTCATTTATAAGACCATCTGCCAATTTTACCTTATTGAACTGATCAGACTTATTGAGACAGGAGTAAATTGTTGCATCATCAGCATAGATACTAAGTCAAGAACTGATGGTTAGAGAGGCAAAGAAGAACTTATTAACAATGCTCTTCTGGAGAAATTATCTCAGGGATATAACAATATTTCCCCCTTTAAAAATATACATTGACCAACTCACTCACGATGCTAGATGCAATAGAGATGATGTGGGTGAGAAATTATTTTTCAACCTACAACCTTTTTTCCACAAACAGAATGTCACATGACTGTTGTTCCTTTATCACTAATTCCATGAAAAGTCTTCAGATGAACTACATTCCTTACTTTCACCAGTTCAAAAATTCAAAGAATCATTCCACATACATAGTAATGAACCACCCTATTTTCCTTCATATTCCATTGGTGAGATATGTTCCATTCAAACAATTTCTTCCTATTAACTGCCACTTTGTGCAACTTCTCAGATGATGCTTTCCCAACCATTACCTTCCCTACATATCCTCATAAACTGGGCCTCTTACTCTATAACCCACTACCTTGAATGGCTCTTGGGCCTTGTACAGGATGAATATCATTGTAAAAACCAAAAATAACTACTGGTAAACTCTTCAAAACTACAGAAAGTTGTTGTGATGGATAACAATGTTTCAGCTAATGTTGCTAGTATAATACTGTGGTAAATTTGTGTTTAAAAATGACAGGCTTATGGTGTGGTTGATATATTCATTAAATATAAACCCCATTGAAAACATTTGGAGCATTGTCAAGAGATGTATTTATGTTGGCAGCAAGCAATTTTTATTCAAAAACCAAATTTAAGAAGCAATATTAATTATCTGTGAAGCAATTATCCCTGAGGAAATTTTCAAATTAACTTCTGTTGATAGAAGACTGCTTCAAGCCATGAAAGAGAATGGAAATTATTATGGTAAATAATATTATTTTTCCAACTTGGTGCTGCACCCAGCTTGTCTTAAGTAGTTTAGTATGTCATTTCTTTAAATAAATTATTCTTGTTAGTCACTGGGTTTCATTTTTTGCCTCATATACATTTACATTGATTTTTGGGGATAACTGCATAAAAGCTGTGATAGTCTGAAAATAATTATTTATATTTTCAAACAAAAACTCAATTCTCTAAGTAATAATTTCAGGATATTCCAGGTATACAAAAAATTTGTATCTGTCCAAATTTTAACGATTGTTCAAACATTAGTTTAATCATATTGGTAATTTTTCTTATTTGCAGAAACATTGGAAGCTACTGTCTGTGTGTGTGGATGAGTGGGTGAAAAATGAAATAAACACCAAAATAGTCAAAAGTCAAATGATTAAAAAATGTTTTCTGAGTCAGAGGATCCAAACATTCTTCTAGTTAATAAATGAATCCTATGAAAATAAATATTTAACATTTTTCAACCAATGAGTTGTGTTTCTGCCAACAATAAAAAAAAACAAAAAACATGCTTTGTGATCTCTTTGAAGAGTATTTAAGCAAAGTTTCTAAACAATGTAAGTCAATAAGGAGTGGCAACATATGACAAAAAATTATTGACACCATGGTTTTAAAGAGATTCCCTTACTTATTCACCCATCTTCCTCATTGAGCTAAATTACATTTACACTCTTCCTAACCAATCTATTTAACACTTACATTCTTCACCTAACTTTCTCCCTTGCCTCCTCTTTTTCACACATATACATAGAGAAATCACATCTCTTTATATCTTAGCAAACAACTAAAAACAAGGAACTTTAATACTCGTACACACTAAAAAAATGAGCCATTCAAACACGAAAATAGATTATTTTCATATTTAAAAACTATTTTTACCTTCTTCTTTGTTGTGAGTTGATTCAACATATTTATGTTACATGCATATAAAAACTTTGGTGATGTTTTAAAAAAGTTAAAAAACATAGACATAAAAAATAAATATATGACCAGTTAGATATAAAATATATATATATATATATATATATATATATATATATATATATATATATAAAAATAAAAATCTTTATATACAAGTGTTCTCATTTGGAAATGTGTAAATTTACTAAAAACATAATAAAAACAAAATTAAAATTACCTCTTCCTAGACTTAAAGATCATAAAAATGTCCTAATTAATTACTAATCTGTTTTTTGTTTATTTTGATGATAATTTTTATTAAAAAAAGGATTTTTCCCATAGTAGTCATCTGATTTGTCAATTTTAACATTTTTTAACAAGAGTTCTTTCAAAAATATTTTGCCACACAATTCATATTTTAGACACAGCTATAATCTATTAATATATCCATGTGATATAGTTTTTACCTGATTTTGCTAATAAACTTAATAATGTTGAAACGACAATAGATTTTACCTAATACTAACAATACTCTTCCTAGACATTATGTTATATAGAACTAATAATGGCATTCAGTTGGAGATTTAGAGAAAATCTACCAACAAGAATGACCTTAACGATTTATATTCTCATCACTGTAACAAGATAAAACTTAGTATATTTATTGGATTTTATTTAAGAGCACTAAGAATTTGCAGATTTAACTCAACTGTAGAAGAAATATACACAAAAATACTTTCAAAAGCTTTATTTCACTTGCCATAAATAATGATGGCATTCAGATGGAGTTTTAAATAAAATCTACCAACAAGCATTACCTTATTAGTCTCTATTCTTACCACTGCAATATATTGAATAATTATAGGATTCTGTTCAAGAGTACTAATAATCTGTAAGTCCCAATATTTGTTGGAAGAAGAAATATACATTGAAAACACCTGTAAAAACCTCCATTATCCTCATTGTTTCATCCACAAGACTAAGAAAAAGTCAAACAAAATATCAGTCAGTCAGTTAAGTGCCATACGTGATACATGCTTGGGTGATCATGTCTCAAAAGAGACATGACTGACTGAGCAGAAGATTATCCCACAGTAGGTTGCCATTGCTTTCTGTGGTAGACTGGTTGCCAACCAAAGCTATAGAACCCAATCTATCCTGTTATTTAACCCATAACTGGAAGGAAGAGACGGATTAATACCTTTTCCAAGGGTATTTACACATCAGTGAATGCAAAGAATTCAACTGAAATTTGAACTCAGCTCCTCAACTTCTCTTTCCAAGCCAATATCCATTGCACCACAATGCACATCCCAACAAAATATACAGCTGCCAAAAATGCATTGACATTAACAACAACAATAATAAACTAAATAAAAAACACACATATAAAATAACCTTCTAACTCATTAACATTGACTATACAAAACAATTTTTCTAATTTGAGCAATATCAAAATAATTACAACTGCATCCAAAACAATTGTGGATATGATTAGAAGAAAAAGTATCAATAACAATAATAATTCTGATGCAGGTACATAAAATAAACAATTGCTTCTTACAATATATTCGAGAAACTTGCAGAAATTTAAAAAGGCATATCTATGAACACAAAGTGGATCTTATAAGTACCGATTTATGAAATGCATTAGATATACATAGAAATACATTCAACCACAACTTTGAACTAAAGAATGCTACAATTATTAACAGAGAGAGAAACTTAGAAAATTCTTCAGAGTGCTGCTAATAAATTTTACCAAAATGTAAATCTGTACAGCAGATTTTTTCAGATATCTGTTTTCCTGAAAGAAATACTTAATGCTTTTACCAACTTAGCCATGAAGTGCATCACAGAAGAAGCAAACTGGGAATAGTGTCTTTCTTTGACTCTCAAAACATACATATTTACTAAATTTCATATCCTAACATAAACAAAGCAATTTCTAAAGAATTAATGAATTTTTTATTTATTAATCTGATAGATTTTATTTCTCACACATTATTTCTAGGAGATACCAATATTTGAGTAGATGATTATTTTCATTGCTGAGTCAGTGTAAGCACATCAGATCTAATGGTAGTTTTTCCTGCCACTGGAGATGCAGGCCTGAATTTTGCTGAAGAGTGCATATTTTTCCTTAATAAGATTCTTTGATTATTCTAAGTTGGTAGAGGAATGCATACTTTGTCTAAGTTACAACCAAAAGTTTCATGCACACCTGCATGTATGCACATATATATAATTATGTATATCTATCTATATATCTATATATATATATATATATATATATGAAAGAGAGAAAATTTAGTATTATTGTGCCAACTTCAAATTTTGCTGAAATACTGTTATTAGGAGAGGAATGACTAACTCTCTCCTCCCAGCTATGTGTTAAATAATAAAAAAAGCAAGGCTTTCTAGCCTTGGTTGGCAAACAGTGTAGAAGGAGCTCAAAATTAAAAATTGTTGATAAGTCAATTGTTTCACTCTCTTTCCCAAACATAACCATAGCAATGCACAGTTTACAGATAATAAAAACAAAAGAAAGCTATGAAGAACCATAACAACTTGCCTCCTGGAGGCTATGGTTATATATATATATATATATAGAAAGGAGAACATATTTATGAATGTAATATTTTGTATTTTATTATATTGGCTCATAATGTCCTAAGCAAATGTTGGTACAGTTCATGATGATGACAGGGTAGGTGTAGACTTAGCCTTCATGCCAGTAATACATCATTCCCCCCTCCTTGTGATTAGGAGCAACTGAATGACACTATGGGGAAATGGGGTTTACATTTAAATTAATCCAAATCTCTTATGTCCACCATGTGGTAAAAACAGCACATTGACATTCACAGATGCTTGACGACTAACACTTGCAGATGCCAAACTGTAGATGTGAGAACAATTAGGCAGGGGGTGATGTATTTCAGTAGTGGTGATAATGAGGTGTAAAATAAACCACGTTTATGAGTCTGTTCATTTCCGGTGAAAATGCATAGCCAATGGTTGTGATTATAGCATTTTGTAACTGAAAACCTTCTCAATCAAATGTTGCTTATTTCCTATAGTTATTTGATTTTTCATGAAAATAAGCTGGGAATGTTACTCCTGGAGTATCTCATGTGGATATGTGCAGCTGACTCTTCAAATGTTAGCAATTTCAGTACCTTTTCACTCATATATGCATTCTGATCAAAAAGTATAGGGACTTGCACACTTCTGTTGTTTATAGCAGTGCTTGGAAGGAAAGTGTGTAGCGTGTGGTCATCTCACCACATAACAGAGGTTCCATCAGTGACTATGGCATGTGAAGCAGTTTTTGGCCAAATACAAGACTTCCCAGGTTTGACAACCATCATATTTTCCAGATCTTGCCCCTTGTATCCTGTTCCTCTTCAAAAATCAAATTCCACTTGAAAGGAACAAACTTTCAAGATAACAAATTAATTTAAGAGAACACAACAAGGAAGCTGCTAACTACACCAAAAAGGGTGTTCCAAGGATGCAGCAATCAGTGGAAATGATACTGGATAAATTTTGTCGTTTCAGAAAGGGGCTTCTTCAAAAGAGATTAAATGCTGAATCAAAATGTGTTTGTGTTTTCTTTTAATTGATTTCACCCCAAGCAAGCCACTAAAGCACAAGGGTTTTCTGGGGGTGGAAGAATTAGAAACAGAAATATAACCAATGAGCAGGAACAAAAAAAATAGTAATCAGAAGGGCAGTAGATAGTGATTGACACTGCATTTGAATTTTTGCAGATTAAAGTTAAATAGAAAGCATAGAACCATTGGGAGATCCACAAGCAAAAAGTGCAAGAAAAAAAAAACTGTTAGCATAGAATTTAGTGTGTGTCATTCAGCAGGATTCAAACCTGTGACCCCTATCAACATAAGGAACACCACTAATTGATCTGGTGCGTCTTAGACCACCTGACCATTTCAGATGGTTGTGTAGAATAAAAAAAATAGAATTTAGTGTTACATCAAGCCAGCTCAAACATAAATTGACAAGATCTCAATACCAGTCTAGTATTGCACTTAACTTCAAAATGTCTAGCTACCATATCAAAGAGCTCATCTGAACAATTAACAAGAAAGTATTTATAGAAAAGGCAAAGAGAGGCAAGCTTACGGTTTTCTTTTTGTAGCACATGTCCTGATACTTTTTAATCAAACCTCATTAATTCATTGCATTGTTATTCAACCAAAAATTAATTTTTGTAACTTTATTTAACCTTTCGCCACATCGTATTAAAACTTGTGAAAACCTCTGATCAAATAAGCTATGTTAAAAGGTGCAATAAAGAAAATAAATGTTTGAAAAGTTTCGTAAATATGACAAATTAATCCAGCTTCATGACTGATTTGCAACATAAAGGCAAGCACCATCATGCAACAAAATCACAAGTCAAAAGATTTCTGTTAAAATGCAGCATTCAAACATGTTAACTGATCACTATAACATAGGGTAATAGTTTTTTAATTGTTTATCAAAGTTTCAGTAATTTATAATGTCAGTCTATAAGTATTGGATTTTAGTCATGTGATCAGCTCCAACAGCATACACATTTTCTAGGTGTGAAAAAAAATTGACTGGGGTCATAGATCAATCTGCTATTTCCTATTCAGTCAGAATCTAGAATCTCAACTTTCACACTGACTTGTAAAATTTGCCTTTCGTCTAGTTTTTTCAAAAATGATTTTAGTTGTTTTGCTTTTTGCGCTTTAGTTAATTGTTAGGTGACACATGATTTGTATCCTATACTCTCCCCTATTTCTGTCAATTCTGTTGAAAATATTTAGATTGATTACTGACCTTAAGAAACCTATTTTCCTGAAAAATTGTTTTAAGCAAAAGATATTATAAATTTCAACCAAAATTCACCCAATTGACTTTTCGGTCAATTGATGCCAAATGTTTCCTTGACAGGAAGCAGCTAATATTATCATTACTATCTTGAAGGCTGTTTTTGATGCAGTTATTATATTCTTTGGTTTGGATTCTTGGAATAAATAAATTGTTCATCACTAGTGACTACTTTATCCAGACATGATATCTTTCTATGTTGATCAAGAAGTAAAATACAAGTGTTTAAACATGGACTGATTCTCTTTTCCATAATTCATGTAAAGCACATTTTTCAAACTACAGAATTTTTCCTAAGGCTTATAAACAACTTAGTATATTTGACTGCTTGCCCAAACTAGAAAGTGTTGGGGAGAAACACTTCTAAGATTTCATTGCAATTGTGTAAAAATGCACTGCTATGAACTTTAGCATTTGGGATATTTTTCTTGTGACCCACATGCCAAAGTTGGTTGAATTCAACAGATATCTATTCAAAAGAATTAACAGTTTCTTTTTATTTTTAGCATCTGTTTATTCTTCAATGAAACAGAACAATTTCATTGAATGTTAATGAGGCTACAGTATATCAAAGCCATCAACAGACAATTACTAAATTTCTATTGTAAGTAAAGCAGTTAATTATTTTTTTTTAGAATAAATAATTTTATAGTTTATAATAGAAAAGAAATCATTCCAAGGAAGAATTCATTCAGGAAGTCAATATAAAAAAGGAAATCATTTACTATATCATTCTAGAAAGGAAATATTTAATAGATCATTTGACAAGGAAGAGTATTTAACAGATCATTTATAGAAAAGAGGAACATTTAAAATTTCATCATAAAGAAGAACTCATTTAATAGATCTTTAGAGAAAGGATATATTTAATATATCATCAGGAGAATATTATTTAATAGATAATTTGCAGAAAGGAAACATTTAATTAGTAACATACAATGTGTGTTAGCACGTGCGATACCCTGTTTTCATCAGCCGCCAAACAGGGGTGATGTCACGGTTTCAGCACTGTTTGCCACCAGGCAGGGTATGAAGATAAACTTGTTGATTGTCCCTCTTGTATATTCTCATAAAGAATTAAATAAAATGATCGTTCCTCTTTGCAGTTTGTATCGGCAATGAAATTGCCATTATTAAAGTGCTCGTGAAGGAAGAAAAAAACGTTATAGATGACCACACAAATATCTCACTTGCGCATATTAGATCATGACGTGGCACGAATTTTGTTTGCTTGTTGTTTTGATCCTGACCAAATATGAAATCAAGGAGAAAATCATTTAATAGATCATTATGGAAAGCAAATATTTAACAGATCATCATAGAGGGAAAATAATAGAAAGGAAAGGATTTAATACATCATCAATTCTTTCAACATTTTACATTAAAGAATCGAGAAATCAGAAAGCTGAGTTTGAATTCCAGTTGAATTCCTCACATTCTCTTATGCCCAAATACTCCTGGGAAAGGTATTAATCCATCTCTTCTTCCTCCAGCTATAACAGGGCAGACTGGGTTCTATAGTCTTGGTTGGCAACCCGTCTATTACAGAAAGTAATCCCAACTTACTGCAGGAAAATCTTCTCTTCAGTCATGTCTATTTTGAAACATGACCACCCAAGCATGTATCACATATGCCACTTAACTGACATACATTTTACAAATTGACCATCAATGAAGAATTGAATAATATTAAGTGTGTGGTGGTAGAACAAAGAAAAAATGATGGAATTTTAAGAAGTAAACAACTGTATTAAAGAAAAAAATCCAACAAATGGTAAATTGGTGTAAATGTCTCTTGTTGAAGAAAAGAGATAAGTAGAGTCCTAAAAGTTGTCTGTGGGGGCATATGGTAGAAGAAGGAGGGGGAGTTGTGACTTACTAGGGTAACTGCCTTTGGCGGGTGTCCTTTGGAAATTGGAAGTCGCATCCCAACGAGCATTATGAATCCTAGCTGGTGTAGTGATTGACTGACTAAAAAGTCTCTTTAAAGGGTTTTATGTCCTTTTCTTGAGCTCAGAACAACTTCAATTGTTATTTTGTTTATTTAGGTGGGAGTAGGTGCTATTTAGGGGAAATTCTGGATTGTATTTTTCTTTGGGCGTGTAAGTAAAATGGAAGCTATGTGCAAAGTCTATGCACAGTTGACAAAGTTCTTAGTTCAATCTTGGGTTTTGGAGTGTTCCCATTCAGCCATTGGTAGAAATTTGTGTAACATGAATCAGAATATCTGATTTTAGGAAGATTATAACATCATCTAAGACATTTCTTAGATTTTCTTAATATCATGCAAAATACAGCACTTGGAACTACTGTACCAATGACATAACATAGATATACTATTATTTCTATATGAATTAGGAGATGCTACTTCTATCAGAGAATATATCTATAATGATCAAGTCTATTAAAAAACATGAAAAAAGTTTCATTTTTCAGTCATTCAAAAACTGCATAATTATTAAAACATTTAAAGAGAGAAAATTAAAACAGATCCTTAAAAAATAAAAACCAATCAGGTCATAAATGATTTAATGCTTTTCAAAATTAACAGTCTTCACAATGTAAAATGTCTGTGCTGACATTTTTAGTTGTAAATCTTTTCCAAGGAAATCATTTTGATTTAGAATTCTAACAGCCAATAGCAAATACTAATCATTGAGTTGAGCAAGAAGCAAAGAACAATTAATTCTCTACCAAGCATTCTCAAATTTTATCTTTGTTAGCAAGTTTACAAATTTCAATTTTATGGGGTTTAAAATCATACAAAACTGTCAATGCACACCCCATCTGCTTTTAATTTGAATTCAGTTGAATTTTCTTGTATTTTTACTGTGTTTTGAGGAGAATCTATGGCTGGCAATTGGGCATAACTCAGCTATGAAATTGAAAAGTGAGAGAAATTTGTTTAGATAAAACCTTTCCTCAGTTCCTTCTTTGAGTTTTTTTTTTAAGTTATTATTTTTTTCATATAAACCCCCCACCTGATTCATTCTTTCTGTATGTTTCTTTAATTTATTGATGTCTTTGTTTTCATTCTTCCTTTTTCTTTCTTTTATTGCTTTCCAGGAGTTTTCTTTTACTTGGTTCCACGTATACAAATTCTGCCAATTTCTTTTTTTTTTTTTATGTGCCCATCTAATCAATTTATTTTAGTCTCTTTTTAACATTAATTCTTTCTTTATTTATTTTCAATGCCATTTTGTTCTTTTTTTTTCTGATTGATTACCCTTTCTTCTTCTACATTTGTCTTCTGTTTACATATAATTATTGCTGTCTTTCATCTAAAGTATCACTTTTCTCTTCAACTTATATTTTGTAACTATCTTCTTTTTCTTTTCTTGCTATTTTTACCTTCTTTTTCCTATTTAAAATTTTTTACTTTTTTTTCATATTTAACAATTTTTATTTTCTTTTACATATTTCAGAGTTTTATCTTTTTTTTATCGTTATTATTTTATCTCCTCAAATTACTTTCTGTTTTCTTCCGACTGCATTTTGCTATTTTACTTTCTCCTTATCTTTTCTTAATTCATTATTTTTTTCTTTGAATCTCATTCTTTTCCTTCTTCCATTTTTTTTTAGTTTGTATTTTTGAATTTTCTTTTTTTTCTATTATTTACATCTTTTATTGACCATTTCAATTATCCTCTTTTTAAAATGTATTTACTTTTTTTCACCTTCATAAAATTATTTTCCTTTTGCCCTTTTTTCCATTTTTCTTCATTCTCTTTTAATTTTCATTCTACCATATCCAAAAATGTTTTCTTATCTCTGATTTCCTCTTTCCATTTTTAATTTCTCCTACTCCTTTCCACATTATCTTTTTTATTTTGCAATCTTTTATATTTTCTTTCAAATTTCTTTTTTTTTTTCCTTTCACAGTACTTATTCTTTCATCTCTCTTCTTATCATCTTCATCACTATCGCTTTTTCTTCTCATTTCTTTCTTCTTTATTTAATCTCCTTAATTTTTCCTTGATATTTTCTTCAGTTCCCTTCTTCTTCAGTCTCACTTTAACTTCATTCAAATAAATCCATAAATGACAAATGATAGCAACAAATTCACATTTACATCTAGACATACAAAGCAAACCCCTTTACCCACCCCTCAGAACAATAAACAAAAAACAATTACAAAACCCGGACACTACAAATCTTTCCAAAAACAAACAATCAAGAATGAATGGGCAAACGAAACAAATAAATAAACTAACAAAATGACTGCTACATTGCTCCATTAATTAATTCTATTCAAGCAGATAATGGACTCGAGACAATTTGAAAATGATGTCACAAGCTTCAAGTGCCAACCAACTGGAGAGTTTAAGAAGAGAGAAGAATGAATAAAAAAAAAAAAAGAGTTTGATGCAAGCAAAACAAAGGGAGACAACTAATGTCAACAAATTTAAATGAAGAAAACTCTTCTGCAATCTGCATTTTTATGCATCATCACATCTTTATAAAACAACAAGACAGGAACAATTTTCAGACTTTCACTTTCTATGTTAGTGTGAAAAAAATTGTCAGATTGCAAACCTGATTAGAGACATGTCTACTAGTGGTAGTTAATCTTATAAAAGAACATAGTTTTTTCAGTGTCCATTAAGATTGCAGATTTCTCCAGATTTGGTGCCTGGAATGTGGAGGCAACTCACAGATAATAAATCAAGTGGCAATTCAGAAAGCAATTCCTGTTCCCTCCCTTATCCCTTTTTAACCTCCAACTCATCTAGCAACACTTTCGCTTTAAATTTTATCTTCATTTTTATTTGTTTTTCAATATTTCTAGCTTTTTCTGTATTTCTCATCCTCTCTCAGAATTTAAATAGATCAAATTATTAACTTTTCAAACACACATACACACACACACACTTGTATATAAAACATGTGTAAAAGTAAAATCAAAAGCAAACTAACTAAATAGAAAAAAACTAAATCAGTTTAGATAAATACTAGCATAGTACCCATAAAAAATAATGGAATTATTCATATATAGATTATCACTTCAATCTAACATAATTTCTGGAATTTTTGCCAAGGCTTAATGTTAATACTGTGCATTCAGTAAAAGTGTTACACTCAAACATTGGACAGTCACATCTACAAAACTCTAGAATCAAAGTGCTGAGGGTAACATCAATCACCTAAGTGAGAAATTTTATATTTGTATCAATCCTATATATATTTGTATATATATATATATATATATATACACAGTTGTGGACAGAATTATTCACCCCTACTCTGTAATTATAAATCAAACTGTAATACCTTGAATTTTCATGTAAGCTTTATGTGCATTTTTTAGCAAATAATGAAATAATGGATTTGAAAGAATTTGTAGTGATGCCCACAACAAAATTTTTATTTTAATGTCAAACAATAATACAAAAAAAAAAAAACAAAACAGATAAGATAGGACAAAGTTATTGGCTCTCTTTCCTCAATAATTAGTTGTCCAACCTTTATTCTCAACATTATCATTTTTGCTCGTCCTTTACACAATCACGAAACACACTGAGAGATATTTTGCTCCATACTTTCTTGGAAATAGCTTCTAGTTCAAATTTAGATCAGGACTTTGTACGAGGCTCGCCAATACCTTACTTTTGCTGTAATTCCTATTATTTTGTAAGAATTCGTGCCACTTTGTTTTTATATTATTTTTTTTAAAAAAGACAGATATCTGCTCTTTATCCATGATACCCAGTCCTCTCACCAGTTCCCCTGGTCTAGAAGCAGCAAAATATCTCCATGCTAGAATCCCCTCACTGCCATGCTTACTTGTAGAGCCTCATCTGTCATATATACATATATATATATATATATATATATATATATATGTGTGTGTGTGTGTGTGTGTGTTATATATTGCTTTAAAAGTTAAAATTTTAATGTTATAGAACAACATCAGGACAAAATTTAAGAAAAAGAAAATAATTGGTTTCACTGTCACTCATCAAAAGTTTTTAATTGGAAGAACTTAATGTAAAATGTACGAGGTGTGAAAAAATTAAATGGTCCATGATGGGAAAGGGGAATGAACTGCTAGAGACTGATCACAGCAAGGCCCAGCAAACACTCTTGCTGTTTACACAGTGAAGGTCTGCAAGACCTGATGTAATCAGACTCCAGCACCTTCAAATGAAAATGTGAATGTAAATTGGTCAATATGGAAAACCAATCCACACTAAACTCTATGGTAAACTTTCTATTTTTTATAAGATGTTTACAAATTGAGGAACAATAAAATAAGTTCATTTTCTGACCAAGTATGGTTCCTGATTTTCAGTGGAACATGCTGTTTGATTCTACTATGAATGATTCTACTTATGTAACTGGTACCGCAGCCACAATTTTTATCCGTAAATTACAAAATTCTTTTGATGAGGGGGCAGAACGTTTTTACGGCTTGAAGCTAAAACAGTCATAGTGCTGTGTGTATATATATATATATATATATATATATATAGAGTTTAGTGTATCGAGGCAGCAAATAATTTTCTAAACATTTACTGTTAAATATAAGTGACAATGAATGACTATTATGTTTAATCATGAGCCGTTCTAAACATCGTATTTTGGCTTTAATTTCAGTTGAAAATAAAGACAAAAATTCTCCAATGTTTGGATAATTTTTATTAATTTGGTTCTAAGCTTTCGGCTCACATGAGCCATCTTCAGAGAGGTTTTTAAGACGGTAATACAGTAACATCCACCATCACTGATGATTTTATTTTGTGTTGACATAAAACTCCACTAGGCAATGGCAATAGTTACCAAAAATAACAAAAACAGTTCTCAAATTTGCAATGCGGTTCTATCATGTCACAGTGCGTGATAGCACGAAATGACAACAGAACCATGTATTCAAATGCAATGTAATGTGTTATGTCCAGATTTAAAGGTGATTTGGTTAAGTGTTGGTTGTTTAGATTTGATATATATGGCCTCCAATATCTGAAGGTTCTTTTTACTCTGTGTATGAGTAAGGATTATTGTATTGTTGACTAAAATCTGTCTGATATTACCTACATGTTTATGTTTTTCAGAGAAATGTTGTTTAATTGTACTCTGATCAGAAAGATCAGATGTAAGTCAACGCGACAGCATGGTTTTAGTAAAACCAATATATGTACTGGGTTTTTTATTAGTATCAGAGATGCAATCTCTGAATGGGCATGTAAATTGGTAAACTACATTGGTTTTTCGTAGAGAATTTTTGTTTAGTGCTTGTAGGGTTATTAGAGACTATGAGGTCAATCGTTTTGAATTTGTTATAATTTATAATGAGTTTAATTTGATTATTACTATCCACTGGTTTAACATTTCTACATATTATGTTTTTGAGAGTTTTTTCATCTTGTTTGTAATTATTATGTATTTGGTTGCAATAGTATAAGTTAATAATGTTATGTTTATTTTGATGTACACCATTATTATTAATATTTACAATATTGTTAGAGCTCTTGTTAACTTTGTTGAGATACATTTTAAATTGTTGATCAATAACGGAGTTAGGAAATCCATTATTGACAAGTGTTTGCTTAATGTTGTGTAATTCTTTATAAAATATAGATTTGGAAGAAGATATCATTTGTGTTCGTTGAAGTAAGTTTTTTATAACAGCTAACTTATATCGTTGGGGGCATTCACTATTATAATTAAGACACGAGTTTATGCTAGTTGGTTTCCTATATAGAGAAGTAGTAAATCTATGTGTGCTAGAATCAATGAATACATCAAGGAATGGGATTTTGTTATTAATATTAAATTCTAATGTAAATTTGAGGATGGAGTGACTTTCAAATTTGTTTTTAAGATATGTAATTTGATTGATATTCTTAGCTAAAACAAAGATGTCATCAATGTATCTTACATATATAGAGGGTTTATTGTTGTCATTAATTATTTTATTTTCTAAATTTGCCATATAATTAGAAAAGTGGAGACCTAAAGGAGATCCCATCACAATACCATCTATTTGCATATAAATATTGCCTAAGAGATCGTGAAAGTGTACTTGTGTGGTGCATGTTAATAATAGTTTTTTAATATAGTGGGTTTAATATTGATTGATGAGAGAGTAGCATGATTATATACATCACGGATAATGATGTTGGAGAATTTTTATCTTTATTTTCAACTAAAATTAAAGCCAAAATACAACGTTAGAATGGCTCATGATTAAACATAATAGACATTGTCTCTTATATTTAATAGTATATGTTTAGAAAATATATATATATATATATATATATATATATATATATAGTTGTGTACAGAATTATTCATCCCTCTTCCATAATTACAAATAAAGCTGTAATGCTTCAAATTTTCATGGAAACTTCATGTGCATTTTTTCACAGATGATGAAATAATGGATTTGAAAGAATGTGCAGTGATGCTACAGAACAATTTTTTTTTAATGTCAAACAATCATACAAAAACGAACACCAAAAAGACATAGGACAAAATTATTGGTCCTCTTGTCTCAATAATCAATTGTGTAACTTTCATTTTTGATTATTGCTTTTTATCATTTTTCACATTTCCTTACAAAATCACACTGATTAGTATTTTGCTCAATTCTTCCTTGTTAATAGCTTCTAATTCCTCCAAATTTGAAGAACTTCATTCTCCTTCTTTTTTTTTCAAATATGCTCATAAAATTTCAATGGGGTTTAGGTCAGAACTTTGTACCAAGTACCTACATGATGGGCTTGAGGAGATGGATGGTGGAGAGTGGTCTGAGAGATATCCCAAGGGGAGAGATATTAAGAACAGATAGAGATAGGGAAATCTATGATCACCTACATCCTGAAAGGACATGGTACATTAAGAAGAAGAAGAAGAAGAATGCTAATACCATAATTTTATAACAATTTGTGCTGTGGATTTCAGATTAAAGAGGTGTTGGAATGTTCAGTGACACTATAAAGACAGATTTTGTGCACTTTGTTTTAGGTTATTTTAAAGAATAGACAAATACTGTTCTTTATCCATAATGCCCTGTCCTCTCACTAGTTCTCATGGTACTGAAGTAGCCAAACACTCCTAGAGCAGAATGCTGTCACCACCATGATTAATTGTACAGAATGTATTTTTTAATTTATAAGCTTCATTCACTTTCTTCCATACATAATTGGAGCTTATATGACTGAATAATTCTAGTTTTGTTTTATATGACTAGTAAACAGAGTTCCAGTATTTACTCCAATGTTCTAGATGGTTTCTAGTATAAACTAATCTGCATTTTAGGTGTTTAGCCTGAAGCAAGGGAGTTTTTCT